>JAUTXW010001355.1:2102500-2702500 GCA_030620095.1 Kuschelorhynchus macadamiae
GGGCTTTTAAAAAAATTCTAACTTTCATGTTCATGATCTTAGAAAAGAAATAGCTGATTTTATGGAAATGAAAGAAAAAACATTGCCGGAAATTTGTGATCTAACATGGCTTTGTGACTTGGCATTCCTGGTAGACACCAAAGGACACTTAGACGACCTGAACTTGACGCTTCAAAAACAAGAGCAATTGGTAAATCAGCTGTGTAGTCATCTTAAAGCTTTTCAAAATAAAATTCGCTTGTGGGAAACACAAATGAGAAGTGAAAACTGTTTTTATTTTTAACAATATCCAGTCACGAAAACATTGAATACGGTCGCTATGCTGGAGAACTGAAACTACTGTCAGGGCAATTCAATGATCCGTTTTCCGATTTGAAGAATATGGATAGCACTTTCAATATTTTTTCAAATCCTTGTAGTGTAATGTGGAAGATGCTGCGCTCCACCTACAAATGGAGTTAATCGAGCTTCAAGAAGACTCATATTTGAAGTCTAAATTTGATGATGTGGAACTAAGCGAATTATACATAAGAAAAGTATCCACGGCTGAAAGTTTTCGCACGAAAAATAATTTGTACATTCTGTAGCACGTATAAATGTGAGCAGCTTTTTTCAATCATGAAAATTAATAAAATTAAGCTTAAGGTACTCGGCTTATAGATGTTATTTTAGAAAACGCTTTGCGCTTATGTACTAGTCATATTGACCCCAATATTGATCATCTTGTCAACTTCAAACTCAAGTCTCTCATTAATTTTCATTTGATTTTTCTATCTGTTTTTGTTAATTTGTTTTTTAAATGTTTGATTATGTTATTATAATTATTAAAAAAAAAAGTGTGAATTTGTATCGCTTTTTTATTCACTACTACAGTTTTAAAGATTTTTTAAATACTAATAGTAAATTAAAACTTATTGATTTTTTAATTCTAAGTGGCCTTTATTATTGTGATTTAATTTAGGTATGCAACTGGTATTACAAAATATGATCACATATCTCCAATTTTTAATAGATTTAAATTAACTAAATTAGAATTTAGACGCTAAATCCACTTATCTTGTTCCATTCATAAAATAATTTTAAACAAATTGCCTAACTATTTATATAAAAAAATTCAATTTCGAAATAATATTGATAATATAAAGACTAGAAATCCAAATAACTTGGAAACTCCTGTTTATCAGTATGGTCTATAATTTATAATAATATTGTTTATGAAATAAAAAATCTCAAATATGAATCATTTAAAAAAAACATATCAAAACTATTAATCGTGAGGTAGGATTGGAAGACTGATTATTCAATAATCCAAATCCTACCTTTTGTGACAACTAGTTTTTTTAGTTTTAGTTTCTACATAGATAATATTTAATTGCAATATTTTTATTTTTATTTGTATGCATTTCAATTGTAACAAATAAATCATAAAAAAAAACATTTATTACTTTTGATCATATCTGAGGTAAAGAGCAACTACTTGATGCATAAAGAATCTGGGAAAACATGTTCGAAAGAATTACAAAATTGTGAAAACACCCTGTATGTCAAGAACCAAATGAAAATTTTAAAAAATTAAAAAACATTTAGTCGTAGATGATTTTCGGTAGAAAAGATCATTAATCAGCAATACCTCATTTTGTAACAGTCCTTGTTTAATTTTTTTTTTTTTAAATGGCAACTACGCTCTCTATGACATAAACTTCATTTCTAGTGCTAATGCCGAAAACCACAACTCAATATCTTCATTCTTCTTAACTGAATGAGAAACAAAAGACTTACGTCAAGGATGTTGCGTTTTTTAAACGGAACACCCTATATATTATTACATATTTGGATTCTATTGCCAATTCGAAGTGTTTTTTAATAAGGGTACTATATGTCTATCTTCAACGGTTTTTGATTTATTGATGTTTGAAAATTGACATTTTTGCTTCTTTGAGCCATCATAGCACCTGAACGGTTGGACCTCGAGCAAAATAACTTTCACATTCTTGTCTTAGTTTTTGATAAGCTATCTTATGATGCCAGTCAAACAAAAAAACGAAAATTATTTGGCTACCTATTTAATTGAATATATTCATATGAAATGCAGGTGATCACCTTACTTCAAAATCACTGTAATTTTGACGTATATTATAGTATATATAGATATTATATTAGTTTGCCGTGATCAGGGACGCGCCAACGCTTCTCGGCGCCGTCGTGCGAAATAATAATTGGCGCCCGGCCCTTAAAAAAGCCCACCGCAGGGGCCGCTACTGGAGGCAATTTTTTTTTGTAGTCATGACTGCCACGCCCAAAAACCTCCATTTTGAACCCATAAAAACCCTTTGCTAACCCTATATCCCTATATCTGAATCTGATCTATGTAAACAGACCGTTACTTATGTACATTACAGTACACGCACTGATTAAAAAAAAACTATACTATATTTTTATATCTACATATATTTTTTTGGTGACAAACAGGAAACAGATAACAGATAGTATACAAAATAAATACCTACATACATTAATAGATCCGAAAGACCAATAACAAAACAAAAACAGTATTAATTATAAAATAACAAAACATTATTACAAAATAAGAAATAAAATAAAATAACGAATGTTTTTAAAATAGATACATGATAGATGATAAAAAGGTTTTACAAAAATTGAACTTTTCTTGCTTTATTTTTCGCAAATTCTTTAACAAGATTTTCTATATCAAGTTGTTTCAAATAATCAGACTCTATAGAAATGATAGCAAGATTTTGTAACCTCCCTTGGCCCATTCTAGATCGTAAATAATTTTTTATCAACTTTAATTTAGAGAATGACCTTTCGGCTGTAGCTACAGAAACTGGAATTGTTAATAATATGCGCAATGCAATGGTAATGTTTGGAAATGAGTGGGTTAGGTTATTTATTACAATGTAATTAAGTGTTTCAATTAGAGTTGCGGTTTTGTCTCCATTTTGCAGAAATTGTAATTCGTGTAAAAGTTCTATTCCGTCTATATCTTTCTCGTCTCGATCTTTGTCAGTTAAGGTTTCTTCCAGTTTTTTACAAAAATTAAATTGATCCTGGTCAGAATATTTGCCAAAATCTTCAACTTTCCACAAAAAGTTAAAAACATCAAAATGACACGATAATAGTTTAAACCTTTCATCTATGGATGAAAGGGTAATATCTAACATTTCAAAAAAGCAATTAACTTTAAATTTCGTTTCCTGATTTTCGATCGGCTGGTCGTCAGCTTCGTAAGAAAATTGTTTTTTAATCTTTCGTGGCCTTAAATTTTCTGCAGGTGTAAATTGTGCGTTAAGATCCAAACAAGAAGCTAGTTCTTTGGCATCTACTAATAAGTCACTAAAGCCTTTGTCAGATCGATATTCTTTTAAAAATTCCTTAAGGTTACTTAAACTTTTGCAAGCCTGAGAAATGTCAAATGTTTTTAATTGCAGGATCTTAGTAACTACATCCACTTTACTTAAAATCTTGTACCATAAAACTGTCATACAAACAAACTCGAAATTTTTAATTTTTTTGCCTAGGGAGGTAGCTAGATGTTTTGTAGCATTATCAAATTTATTTCCGGATAAAATTTCATAAAGAGCATCGTAAATTTCGCCCAACTGAAATCTTAGAGGTGTTATTGCATCAATTCTGCTAGACCATCTAGTATCTGATAAAGGTTTTATTGTCAGACTTGAAATATTACTTTTTAAAACAGACCAGCGATTCGTTGAGGCAGAAAAAAAATTATATAATTCTTGAACAATTGAAAAAAAATTTATACTAAAAATATTGGATTTGACAGCATCGTTTATCACAAGGTTTAAACTGTGGTTACAACAAGGTACAAACATTGCTCGTGGGTTAATATCTAAAATTCTTTTTTGTACACCTTGATGTTTTCCCTTCATATTTGAACCATTATAATAACCTTGGCCACGCATATTATAGATGTCTAAGCCATAATTTTCCAAAGTTTTTAGTAAAAAAAGTGTTAAGCCTTCACCTGTTGTATCACTTATGGGCTGAAATGTTAAAAAACGTTCTTCGACACTAAATGTATTGTTTTTTATATTAACGTACCTTAAACAAACAGAAATCTGCTCTTGGTGGCTAACATCAGGAGTACAATCAAGTAAAATAGAAAAATACTTGGCTTCTTTAACTTCGTTTAAAATATTACTTCTTATATTGTCACCAATTAATTGAATGATTTCGTTTTGAATTTTATCTCCAAGGTAAAGTGGCATATTTTTTTGAGATCTATTAATATGGGCAGACATTACTGGGTCAAATTTTGCTATCATTTCTATACATTTTAAAAACTTTCCATTATTTCTTTCAAATAATTTGTTACTAGGACCACGAAAAGCTAAGTTTTGTTCAGCCAAAAATTGAATTGTATAAATTATTCTTTCAATGATATTGCGCCAACGTTTAGTTTCATTTTTTAATAAAATTTGCATTTCCGAATCAATGGTTCGATTAGTTTTTAATTTTTCTTGCAAATATGACCAGACACTTAAATTTTGAAAATGGGATTTACTTTTTTCGTGAATTTTCAGATGTTCGCTTAAATGATGCCAGTCATTGAAACCGTTTTGGTTACTTAATTTTGTATTTTTAAAAGTTAATGGATTGTTGGGATCATTGAATATTTTACAACAGAAGCAAAATACTGCATTTTTTTCAATAGAATATAGCAACCAATGACGCTGGACCTTTTCACCATTTAACAAAACTCGAGTAAAATATTGATCGGAAAACTTACGTCCACTTTTGTCTTTAGGATATATAGTTTTATTTTGATAATGCATTGGACCTTTTTCGACAAGTTCTTGCACCTGAATTGGAGATAATACACTCGGCCACAGACCCGGATCGTTGGAAAGGGGCGCTTCTTCGGATAATTCGTCTTGCTTGCTCGAACATGATGATACTGTTGGTACTGACAACGATTCAACCGTATCAGCTTCTGCTTCTAGTTCCATTGCATTTCCATCCTTATTAGCTTGCTTTTCTAATTCAGATGGCAAGTTCGATTCTGTTGAATGCAGAAAATCACTGTCATCAGAAGTAGTGTCTTGTGCGGTCGTTCGAAAAAAATTAGTGATTTTGAAATTAGTATTCTCTAAGTCATTCTCCCGTTTTCGCTTGTTAAGCAAATTTTGATAACCAGACAATTTCTTTTTTTCTTCTCTGAGCATCTATAAATACAATAAATAAGAAAAATAAAAAGAAAAAAAAACTTTTTAAAACAAGCTTTTATTTAGGTGCACTAAAAAGTAGAAAATAAACGTTAAAATAAATCAAACCCATTATTTTCTAACATTAAATATTTTTTATATGAAATAAAAGCTTGTCGCGAGAATATAAATATTACCATCGATTTTCATACGTAGGCAGGGAAGTGAGGATGGGAACTAGAAAGACAGAAATGTGACACTTCCAAGTTGTTAAAAAGTTAGTAATGTCAATATTAGTTTGTATTTACATTCTCGCGACAAGCTTTTATTTCATATAAAAAATATTTAATGTTAGAAAATAATGGGTTTGATTTATTTTAACGTTTATTTTCTACTTTTTAGTGCACCTAAATAAAAGCTTGTTTTAAAAAGTTTTTTTTTTCCTTTTATTATTTTTTACTTTTTAGTAGGTATTAACGTAGTAACAAATTAGCTTAGTAAGGGCCAGTACTTCCATCTCCCGATAACTTTATTCGACGGATATTATAAATTTTATATTTTTATTCATAGAAACGGAAAGTTAATTTTGGGTCCCGCCCTCCTGGATGCGGCCCTGTAAGAGTTCAATTATTGGTTCATATTGCATTGTGATTCAACCTAAATACGTGTACGAAATTTCAGCTTGATCGAATAGAAAAGTTAAATTTGGGCCCCGCCCTCCTGAATACGGCCCTGTACCAATTCAATTTTTGAATAATAATGCATTGTCATTGGACCTAAATATGTGTACAAAATTTCAGCTCGATCGAACATCGGAAAGTTAAATTTGGGCCCCGCCCTCCTGAATACGGCCCTGTACTAATTCAATTTTTGAATAATAATGCATTGTCATTGGACCTAAATATGTGTATAAAATTTCAGCTTGATCGAACATCGGCAAGTTAGTCAAATTTCACTTGGAAGATTTTGCCCGAACAAACATACATACATTACAAGCAAGTTAAATAAAAGCTTGTAAAAAACATTAACCCTCATTTATTTTGTAAACAAAAAACAGTAAAAACTAAACCCTTTCAAATGACATATTCATTCATTCCAATCGGTCAAGCCATCGCAAAATAATCCACGCTTATAAAAAGCACAACATAAAAAATCATACATACAGAAAGTCAGTTAAAAAGAAAAACAATAATTTGCATTTTTATTAATTTATTTACTTACCTTATTTCAATTTGTAATAATTTTTTGCAACTGCAGTAGATACGTAATATAGCAAATAAGTTACTCTTTATGTGTCTTCGCGCCTATCACAAAAGACGAATTAAAAATTAACAATTAACCTGCTAGGCTAGATCGATTACGAACACGCAAAATTTTGCGAGTTTAAACAAGAAAATTGTTTTCCGATCGCCGCAGATAACGCGCCGTGTCGGTCGGCCTCGCGTCGGTTGACGTCGCGACAAAGGAGTAATAAAATTTCATCACAGGTGAACAATATAATGTATTTTCACCACCGGTAGGTACTTTCAGATTTTTTTACTTTTGTGTTTATTTTTTTTGAAAATTAAAAAAAAAGGATTTTAATATTTTTAAAATATTTAGGCGCCTTCGGCGCCTTTTTGGCGTGGGGCCGTCGTGCGCCGCACGACCTTGCACGTCCCTGGCCGTGATGAGATATTCATTAAATGAAAAACTATATTATGTATATATATATATATATATATATATATATATATATATATATATATATATATATGGTATATATAATATACATTCGTCATTCGGAAGCCCAAAATATCATATTGCACGGGCATTCGAAGCCCATTGCAACCTTTGGAAGCCCACCTTCGGGCTTCCTAAATACAAACGTGTATAAAGCTTTCCTACGTTCACACCAAAGTTAAAGAAAACTGTACCTAATTTTTTGCTTGGGCTTCATATTTACATGTTACTCTCTAAAAACATACGCGTCAGGGTTCACGGTATCGTACTGTAGTTTACGCTCTAGTCGTTGTGTGTAAATAATATACAACTCTGTATAGGTTCTACGGGTTTGAGAAGCCCCACTAAATACGACGACTTTACCCCTACCAGCGACATGGCAGCATCGCAGAAAATTTGGATTATAATTTTAATAAGAAGATTAGACATTTGTGTACTATGGTTATGAATTCGAAGTGTGAATTCGGGGCCCGGGCTTCAAAAAACGCGCGAAAGTGAATTTAGTGAATATTAGTGACATAGAGGAGATAACAAATTGTGGCTGGAATATTTTTATATTAATCAAACGTTCAAAGCGGATTTTAGAACTTGCTTTAGGCACTTGTATGAACGTTAAAAAATTTACAGCGAAATGGTTTTGGTTAATTGTTAAGCGGTAGGGAAAATAATACTAGCATATCTTGCGCTAAAGACAATAAGATCCTCATTTAGATCTTTGACCCATTCTTATTAGGTTAATATCATTATCTTTTTAATTAAATTAACATTCAACTATTCTCTACGGATTAATATTTAGAAAATTTGTTCAGAAAAATATAGGAAATGTATTTAATTAGAAAAATATTAAAAAGTGTATTGCAAGGCAGTATGTTAAAAGCATACACCCCATAAATTTCATACCTTATAAAAACAATGCAAACTAATCAAAAACCAGAACATAACTCAACAGAAATGCATGGAAACAAAAACGACCTTACAACGTTAAGTATAACTTTAAAAAAATAATCCTAGTTTTTTTCTTCAGTGTCAATCCTGTGCTAAGCAATTTGAAATGTCTAGACAAAAGATCGTAATTGACAGCAAAGTTAAATGTTTCCGTATTTAGTAGTGAAAAATAACATATATGAAAAAAACTTTGCTGGTCTTTAAAACTGCCACCACAAATATTGTATTTTTTGTAATTTTAGCGTTGAAATCCTTTTGTTTGTATGTTTTGATAACCCTGTATATCTGACCTAAAGTTTATTACTATCTAAACTAAATTTTTCTATAAGCACCAATTTTAATCAGAAATAAAATTTTCTTAATGTATACGTACTTAATAGAGTTTTCCATATGTTGCATACTTTTTTGGACACATTTGGCATATGGTTGTGAAGCATTAGTCCCGCCTGTGCACTAGCAAGAGTATATTCTAAGCATTAACAGGACAAATATATATATAAAAAAAGATCATCTGGTTTTAAGCAGATTTAGCAATGAAACATGAGGCCAGCTTTCGAGCTATTATCAAATTGTATTTAGTGTCCAAATTTTGTGTTTACTTTGATACAGGGTGTTTTTTTGGTTGATGAAAAAACAATGCAGGACATAATTTTTGGCTCACTTTAGAGCTAGAAGTTCATATTAATATGTGCTTGCAAGGCATTCGTTTTTGAGATAGGGAGTGTTAACATTTTAATTTTTTTAGTTTTTATTATATATAAGATTTGATGTACTGTATGCTGTGAATAATGCATACAGAGTGGCTATGAAATATTTTAGAACACTTTATAGAGCATTACTTTCTCCCAGGTTGCGACTCCTTTTATCTCACAGGAATTTTTACTACAGTACCACTAACCATTTTTACTATAAATGAAAATTCCTTATTCATGTTCTGTAACTTCTTGGTCTTTTACATTAATTTAATTTTTTGAACTGTTTAGAACTTATTAATGGAAATGTATATTTATGCTTGGTCATTGCACACATGGCTCGTGAAAAATGGGAAAAATGGTCAAATTGTAATATTGTAAATAGGAAACAAATTTCGATTTGATAAGGTCTAAACCCAAGAACCATGATTTCTTAGTTGACTCCAGCCTTAAGAGCTTTCGTACTAAATGGATGCTTCCTTTGATTCTTGTGAAGTCCCTGATTTCTTGAAAACATTAGAATAAGTATATTTGTTAGGGGATGGGTGATGTATTTTTGTTGACAAGTCTAAATCATTCATTCATAACTAAAATGGAAGATCTCATTTCACAATATTTAAGTTTTATCTAGTAAATATTACAACCTTTTAGATCTATTTTACATTATAAAAGAGATAAAACATATCTTACCTGAATCTGTATTAAACTATGAACACGTATTGTCAACACATATAATGCATTTTTTAAAACAGAACCTTCATTAGAATGACGCCATAAATGCCCCACTGATTGGGAACTTTAAATCTTTTTGAACAAATGGTTCCAATTACCCCTCTAGTCCGATTGTTATAAATAGTACTTGAAAGCAGTTAGTTTTAATGTGTTAGTAACTATATAGACTTAAATAATGTTGCACTATTAAAACTTTACATTTTTTATAGCCTTCCGGTGAGTGGTAAGGCGTCACAAAAAAAAAATAAACATTTTCTTGTATTATATAATCATATTGTTAAAAATAGTACTTGACAGCAGTTAGTACTTTAAATATGTAAATAACACATTTTTTTAATAAAGTTTTATATCCAAAGAATTAGTTTTATTTTCTTTTGTTAGTTAGTAATGATTACGACCCTTAAATGTGCAATAATTTTTTAACAAATAAACTATAAGGTCTTAAACATTTATTTTCAGACCAAGGGTTTTTATATATGGAGGTAACCACAATCTATAAAACTTTATATTTTTTCATTAATTGGTGATTAATTCAAACGCCACATACGATCAAATCAAAATAAAACAAATGGTAAAGTACCACAACAAAAACAAAAACATTTTCTTGCATTAATAATCTGATTGATAATCACAATACAATGCTTTGAAATATAATACTTAAAATTGTAGAAAATATAATAAAACCATTTTTTCTATTAACGCATAGAAAATATTAGTCTATTACAAAAATGACTTCTTCAGTTTTTCGAATTACCCTATTCACAGTTAAAAATGTTTATTTAATATAATTCTCCATTAATAAAAAATAAGTATGATAACTGTTAAGAATAAATAAAAATGCTTGTATTGCTTGAGCATATTGGCAACGCAGCTGGGCTTCGTATAATTCAACAATTATATACATTTTTACACAGCGGGCTTCTTATTTTTTAAAAACGTATGGGATTTATAAAACCTGGAAAATATAACGATTTCTGTATATCAAGAAGAAGATGCCCCTGTACCTTTGCTTGCAATATCTGTAAGATTTAAATTGTTTTTCAATAAAATATACTTTGTTCAAACCAATATTTAGGCCGGGATTTGGTTAGTCTGTGGGACATACCGGGCTTCATATCAGACATGAGATGTGTATATATATATACGGTCGAAACGTCTATAAAAATGTAACAAAAATGAAATTAAATTTGTTTTAATTTTATTCCTACTATCGAACCAAAATACCCAAGAAAACAAAATTAGTATATATATATATATATATATATATATATATATATATATATATATATATATATATATATATATATATATATATATATATATATATATATATATATATATATATATATATATATATATATATATATATATATATATATATATATATATATATATATATATATATATATATATACATATATATAATTGATAATAATTTTGTGCAAAATATATATATAATATAATATAACGTTTTTTGTTTGACTGGTTTCATAAGATAACTTATCAAAAAGTAAGACAAGAATGTGAAACTTATTTTGCTCTAGGTGCAGTTGCTATGACGGCTCAAAGAAGAAAAAATGTTAATTTTCAAACATCAATAAATCAAAAACAGTTGAAGATAAACGTATAGTACTGTTATTAAAAAACACTTAGAATTGACTATAGAATCCAGGAACGTAATAATATATAGGTGTAAGTCTTTTGATTGTCATTCAATTGTTTCTTGTTACGATTTTCGAATTCTCTGAGCTAAAATACACCGATTGGCTATTTTAAATTTCTTGAGAAATACGGTTCAAAAAAATACCATTTTTCCTCCTCATTGGAAGACCCTGTATATAAAGTTTATCTGTCCAGTGGTTCACTTACTATGTAAAATACATATACGTAACCAAATCACCTCTTCTACATAATTTTTAACCTACGTTGCAGTTATTGTTCATATAAACAAAGCAGTTTAAAAAAATCCCCATTATTTCAGACTAATTTGTCACTCTCTATATTATACCGATAAAATAAATGTACTAACTTGTAAAACCAATGCTTTTGTTTCAGGAGTAATGCTGTCCTGAAATATATCTTTAAATTCCCTTTGACCATTCGACATGAACTCTTTAGCAGTACCCTCAAAATTTCGAATTTCTGTGATATATTTCTCGGCTAACTCGGGCGAATTAGAACACTGTTCGATTTTTTGTGAAGCCAATAATCCTATGCCAGATGTACACCAGTGATTTGCCTAAAAAAAATTAAGTATAACCACTACTATTTGCTGAACATACTTTTTCATCTAAGACCCTTAGTTCCATGAAAAGTGAAGCACTTGATTTTTCGCCCAACTTTTTCTATATTTTTTAAAATAGTCGGATTTTAACAAACTTTTTTAGAATATACGGAATTTAATTGTATTGCAGTAGAAATAGAAACGTGCAAATTTCAAGGAAATTAATGGCAAAAATCGGTAAATTTCCTTCACCCGGAACTTCCTTTATTATCTTTTCTTTTCTTAGGAAAAGTGAAGTACGTCTGTGAAGTGTGACCCAATTTAGTACTCACATAGTCATTTAGTAACACATATATACTATATTTCCAAATATTTTTATTGTACCCCATTTTGTTCCACCATATTGGATTCGTACCAATATTTTACCAGTTTCTATCTACGCCACATTTGACTTTAGACATAATTTTAAAAAAAATTGAATAAGTAGTTTTTACACAATTTTTTTAGGACCACCATTTTGTTCCGTCATGTTGAACTCGTACCAGTTTATTTCTACATCACATTTATTTTTTGTGCAAAATTTGAAGTTAATTGAATATTTAACGTCGATTTTTTTAAACATTTTATTTGGTCTCAATTTTGTTCTGTGATTTTGAATTCGTACCACAATTTTACTAGTTTATTTCTGTCTATCTAGATGACAATACTTGCACGAAATGAATCTAATAAACAGTTCTTCAGGATAATTTTTTAACTATATTATTAGGCCGCCATTTTGAATTGATATCAAAATGTTGTCAGTTCATTTATATGTAACAGTTGATCTTTATGCCAAATTTGTGGTAATTTCGAAAATTAGTTTTTTAGTGATATCTTTTTTTGTTTCACCATGTTGGATATTTACCAATATTTTTGACAAAAATTTGAAGCCAATCGGGTAGTAGTTTTCTAGCTATGCCCTATTTTGACCAACAGACATAATTTGGGACATATAGAAACGCTAAAACCTGAAGCGACGTAAAACCTTGAGGAAGATTTTTTCAAGATACAAAACATTTTATTTGGCCTCAATTTTCTTCCGCCATCTTGAAATCGTACTACAATTTTACCAGTCCGTCTCTATATCACCCATAATTCTCGTGCAAAATTTGAAATCAATCTAATAAGTAGTTTCTTCATGCTGAATTTTTAAATATTTTATTAAACCGCCATGTTGAATTCGCACCAAAATTTTATTGGTTCACTTCTACGTAATACTTGTTTTTTGTGCAAAATTTAAGCTAAATTCGGAAAGTAGATTTTTAGTAATAATTTTTTAACATTTCACCGCCTTATCAATGGGATAAGTAGTTTTTGAGCTACGCCGCATACAGATAGACCGGCATAAAGACCGACAGACCGAAGACTGAGAAAATATGTTCTTTGGCATCTAGGGATCTTAAAACGTGAAAATCCGTAAAAACCTAGGAGGGTGATTTTTTCACGATTACAATACTTCTAACTTTTTTCTCATACAGTGTAGTCAATTTTGGTCTTCCATGTATTGGGATCCTAGAAACCATAAAAGTTAGGTACAGATTCGGTTAAATGAAGAAAATTGTAGGGCATCATTAGGCTAACTCAAAACTATTTTAAATAGAACTCCAGCTCTTTTAGTTTTTGAGATATTTTTGAAAACTTTCTGAGCTATCATAATTCTGAAAACACTTTTTACGGCAGTTTTTTTAAAGAATATTAGGGTGCTATTAGATTTTTGATTCGACGTTTTCACATTTTTAACCATCATCAAGTTTGTCCTATGGACGCCACATTGGATTTTTACTTTCTAACGATGTTCCACTCGTGTGCAAAAAAATTAAGAACTAACCCAAAAGCTAAACGCTTTATTTTTTTCGAGAAATATAGCAGCAAGGTCAAATTATTTTTTACCCCTGTGTAAGTACACTATTAGATACTAATATTTTACTAAAATCTAATAACTAATTAAAATCTAATAGCTCTCTTGAATTCTTTGGAGAAACTGCTGTGAAAAAGTGTTTTCAGAATTACTATAGGTCAAAAAGTAAAAAAGTTATTGGTCATAATAAAAAATACAGCTTTTTAATATTTCAAAAATATCTCAAAAACTAAAAGGGCTACAGTTCTATTCAAAAGAATTTTAAGTTAGCCTAATGATGCCCTACAACTTTCGCAGTTTAACCGAATATGTAACTCTTATAGTTTCTAAGATCCCATACATGAAAGACCAAAATGGGCCACACTGTATATTGAATAACACATGTATTAGACCTGTAATTTTATAATATGTTTATTCGAAAGTCCTTTCTTCTAGGAACATTTTATATTTCTATTCGACGGTTTATCTTGAATGTTTCCGAATTACAGCCTTTTTACAGGAACTTTGCATTTTTCACTTCTTTCATTTCATTTCTATGCAAGATAAGGGTCAACCAAATACTGCAGCAATGGTGCAATTATATGTATTATATATAATTATTATATACAAATATTCCTCTAATGCACAGGGTGTTTCAAAAATGAGAAAATAAACATTATCTGGATTTTTCCATTAACTTCCATGGAAAGGAAGTTTTCATTTCTTCCTTATTTATTTTAAGACAATGAGAATACCTACATATCGAAAAAAAGTTTGTTAAAATCGTTCAACGGATTTAAAAAAGAGAGGATTTTAAAGTTAAGCGAAAAATAGAGGGTTTAATGAAATTGAGTGTATTATATTACCTTTTCAACTCGTTCCATAAGTTCTCTGCTCTTAAACAGCATTTCTTTCCTTTTTGAAAGTCTTGTAAGTAACATTTCTTTCATTCTCAGCAGTTCGCTGCACTTTGGCTCAACACACTCTATCGGGCAAGAATTTTTTGTTCTCATCAGCATATGTCCAGATGAAACAGCTTCCTCTGCCCTTTGAATGTCAGTTTGGCAAATTTTTTCAAATACATTTGTTTCTTTGATCAGAGTATCCACTCTAGAGACTGTCTCTCCAAGCTCCGTCATATCTGAAACTGTTTTTAAAGCCATATCAAAATTAACTTGAAGTTCTCTGAAATCTTGTTCAAATCGTCTAAGTTCTAAACAGTGGCGAAGTTTTGTTGAATGCTGTTGCCAAAAGCCATCGAATTTTTTTTCAGTCTCTTCCAGCTGGACTAGTAAGCGCTCTACAGCAAAAACGTTCCCTATCGTATCTGGAACAACGCCATCTGTTTCTGAAGTATTTTTTTCTTTAATACTGCAAAGTAGCGACTCTCCAATTTTTGCCGCAGATAAAATCTCCTTTTTGAGCTCCGAATAAGATTCGTTTTGTTTAATTAATAGTTCCTGAGTTGAGTCGACGTTATTTGGAAGCTCTGTTTCTTCGACTAGTTTTGTAAATTCGTCTAAAGCATTTGACACTTGCTGAGTGACTGAAGAAAAGTTTTCTAATTCCATTCGTTGATTTATCCATTCCTGATGATTATATATTAACGTTCCTTTTAAATCAACCGTAAGTTGATGAGGATTTATGTATTCATGTAATTCCTCGGCAGTGCTAAGTACAATCATACGAAATTTGAACTCATCTTTAAATAACTTATTGCTAACTTCGGATAATGCTTTTTGCAAAAAACTGGCGGGACGTAACACGTAAACTACGTGTATCAGACCCGGAAAAAATACGGATATCTTCAACAGAACTGCTTTTACAGAATTCCATCGATCCTTACGTCTATCTATTACTAAATGGAAGCCCATATCTGCCTCTTGAAGCCTGAAATAGTAAAACTATTTATTTTTTCGTCAACCGTCCACAATGCAAGTTTTTCCAGTCGCATTTTAAATTCGAAAATCTTAATTTCTTTTCCTGACCGGAAAAGACAAAATTAGACCGAAAACCTACCTCGACGCTCTGTGACAAGTCGAATGAGGGTAAAAGTTCAAATCTATGTTTATTTTAAAAGGCATTTCTCCACCAAAGTGATTGCCCTATTGATTTCTGAGATGTTGGGAATATTTTAGTATAATAAAGATTTTAAGAAAATATGTTTTAAAAACAAGTAAAGAAAAAAGGAATTCTACTAAAAACCTGCTATACTTCAGAAACCAACATAGCAAATCCTGGCGGTTCAACGGCGGCAAACATTAAAACTTTTGTATTAAATATTTTCTTTTTTATATTTTAAAATAAAGCTTGAACTGAAATTTACGTGATATTGTAAAAATGCAAGTTTGATCAAAAACACAAACAAAAACGTATAAGAACACATCGCTTTCTGTGTTGTTGGGAATAGGGATGGGCGATATTAGATTTTACCTATCCATAGGCGATAGCACATCACCTATCGATATGTCGATAGTTATCGTTATATCGATATAAGTTTTGATATTTATTTCTTTACGCATGCAAAAAAAATATTTTATCAAAGATGGTATCGGCAAGACCGCATGCGGCGAGTGAAGCCAGAAAACCATAATCAATCCCCCCGAATACTTTAAAAAGGAACATTACCAGCGTTTAGGGAATTTAAATCAGCATTTAAAATTGCCGATAGATGCCGGTAATCGAAAATTTTATTATGACTGGTAAATCGATAACTCTCTATATTTGTCGACATTTCGGTAACTATCGATAGTTATCGATACATATCGGTATATCGATAAAAATCTATATATTGATAACTATGAATAGTTATTGATAACTACCGAGAGTTAACGATGTATGGATAAATATCGATATTTTCTTAATTTACCTATTGTTATTCGATATATTGATAACTGTCGAAAAAAATTCCCGTCCCTAGTTTATTCAGATTAGAGCATTTGTTTATTTCAGAACTGTTTACATCACAACATAAATTACGATGCAAAAAGGAATGAAATGACAAGAACATTATTACATTAATGTCTAACAACAATGTTTTAACTCTAATTTTAAATAAGTTTGTACTACCAATAGTTTTTATATTATTTGGTAATTTATTAAAAATTCTTAAACACATATACAATGGATTCTTTTCAGCGATTGTTAATTTATGATAAATATATATCTGGTGTTCTAGTATTATATATACAATTTGAATTATTTATTCTGAACAGATTTTTGTATTTATGAAAAAACATTAACACCATACACAATAAAAATGCCTTTTGATTTAAAAACTTCCCTACATGTCTATCCATATTTCATATTAAAAATTACTCTTAGTGGCCTCTTGTGCAACAAAACATTTGACATATTCCCTGAACCCCACAAAATTATATCATATCTTAATACTCGACTCGTCGGAACCTTTAATATTTGGGATGGATATTTTTTGTCCACATGTTTTCTGTAGCCCACGACTCGTACGTCAGACTTTACACCCCCGCATTGTTATAGCTAAACGGTTAAGCGATGATTTCCATTGTTGTGGGGGAACATAATTTATATTCTATATTATTTCTAGAATTCGTCTATTTATAAATGACGTAAAAAAAATATCAACATGCCAAAATCCGGTCCAATCCGAAACTAGTTGCCAGGTTGTCAATGAAGGCAGGCACGTAGCCAGAAATTAATTTCAGAAGGTGGTCCAAATCAGAAATTCATTCCCGGGGGTCAAAACAGAAGCATACGTATATCAAAATATTGGGGGGAGGGTGTGCAGACCACCAGGACAATTACGGATGGGCAAATACGTTCTTTCATAAATGAAAAAGTATGTACTTACGTAGGCACTGAAGTTAAATATAGCATTAGGCGTTGATATTCAACATCCGAAAGCATCTGAAAATTATTATTATCGGGAAAAGTAATAATTGGACAGCCATCGTTCGATTTGCCACCTGAGATAATAGCATAATTATGTTGCAGTAATTCAACTACATCGTTTACTCCCAACGGCTCAAGGCTAATTGTGTTTTGCATTTCGATTTCTTCGCAGGATGGTAAGGCGTCTTCTGAAATAAAAAAACATACTGTTAGGATCGGAAAAAATCAAAATTAATGTATCCATGCTTTCACTTGTCAAATATGGAATAAAATGACATGTAAGACCTATTAAATGTTGTTTAGTTTAGACGTATAATAATAATTAAATATAATCGTGGGCATGTCCGCAAAAAAAAAGTGTGAAGTTTGGTAACCGCACTGTACGTGTTTCAGTCTTATTAGACTTCATCAGCAGAGCAGTTTAACCAAGTGAAAAAATATAAGAAAGTTCTTGAGAATCCTAGAAAACAAACAAACAAACTTCTGCAGCTATTTCAGCGAAAATGTACAAGTCTTTCTGAAGTGATCAGCTCCTCGGGTTATTAAATACACATGTTTTATTTAAATAAGAATATTTCGAGAACTGTTGATTTTCAGTTTAGGTTATGTTATACGAAATACGTCTGTATAGTTTAAAATAATTTCTAAATATGCGTAAAAATAAATCTTCGTTGGGACTACGTGACAGACATAGGAAGTGTATAAAAATGTCTGATAGGTTATTAAGTACACAGGTTTTATTTACATAGGAATATTTCGATAACTGTTGATTTTCGGTATAGGTTATGTTGTACGAAATATGTCTAGAATTTCATAGAGAATTCAAATCAGCAGAAAAAAATAAGGCGTTCTATTGAAAAAATCAAAGCTGACAGTTGTACAACTTTTGTGAGTTTATAGTTTAAAATAATAACTGAACTTCACCGAAGCTCCATGGGTCTATTTCTTTCAATTCTTCTTTGTACTTCTGTGCAACGCGATATGACAACCTTAAACAGACTCTGGTGTACCACTGGTACAGAACATAAATGATAATATTCAAAATTATAAAGAGCGACTATTGGTACCTTTAATAAGTACGTTATTTTTTTGTTTAGTATAAAGCAATTAACGTCAATTAATTTTTGAATGTGGAACATATTTTCTAAATCAACTGGTAAAGGTAGTCGTTTAAAAGTACCGATTTGCCAAGCTTTATAATTTCTCTTGAGAGATCGGTTAATTTTATTATACTTGGGTGAATGATTTTTAATTTTGAAAACGCGATTGAGTTTTCGATATCTTGTAATATTAGGTCTATGAATTCGTACAAATTGATTATTTGATTTAGAATATCCTTAATGAAGTGCATGTTTTCCCTATATATCCTTCGATAAGTTTTTCATTTTGGGATATTTGTTGAATAGTAGAGTTAAACTTATTGATGACGTTTGTGGAAAGCGAGTTTTGGTTTCGATTTTTGTACGGTCTGCAAATTTGTCAGAGTTTTTGCCTTATGTGTTTCTTAATATAAACATGTTGACCAGGGTGATATAATTGGGGATTATGGCGATTTTCATTAATTTTTGAAACAATTTTTTCTTTATCATTGATTAGTTTGTGGTTTATATTTGAATACATTAGTTGTGATTTTTCTTTGTGGGTGTTGACGTAATCACTTAAAAGTATTTGGTCTGATTTTATGTTGAATGGGTCATTTGGAGAAAATACGACCGTTAATTACATCGACGGGTTTTAAATTCATGGCCAAATGAAATGTGTGGTTGTATGCTAGTATTGCGTAGACCGTTTTTTGTGTTATTGGTGTTTTATCAAAATTTTGGTTATTTAGCAAGCGTATACGTTCTGCCAGAGTGGAGTGGAGTCGCTCAACAAGTCCATTAGAACGAGGGTGATTAGGCGAACAAAAATGTATTTTTATTTTGTGTAAATTTAAAAGTTCTCTTACCACAGTATTTTTAAATTCGGTACCATTATTCACTATAATCTGATTAGGTATACTGTGGTGAGAGAAGAATAACAGTAGTTTGTCTACAATTTCGGTGGCGGCAAGAGAATGGAGTGCATATTTGGAGAAACTATCTATTATAGTTAAAAATTTGGTTTTTCAAGCGTATATGTGTCTAAATGTATAATTTCAAATGATTTAGTAGCTGTGTGTGTGACGTTCAATTGCATATTAATTGGGTGACGTTCGTATTTACTTTTTTGGCAAATTTCGCAGTTGTTAATGTAGGTTTGTACAGATTTTTTTTAAGGTAGGCCATAATATTTGTCTTTAATTCTATTCATTGTTTCGTCAATGCCGCGGTGGTTGGTTTTTGATTCGTGCTAATTTTGTATTATATCTGGGATGCTTTGTTTATCAGTGACGTCTATTAATTTATTTAAACATCTTTTAAATTTTAAAGACGTCCATTTAAATGTTTTTCGAATGACCTCACAAAATGGCTCATATATTTCTAGTTTTTCGAAATATAAATGGTATTGTTTATCGGGAATTATCAACAATTTAACAAAAGTTAATATGTCTTGATCAAAGTTATTTTCAGATATTTGGATATTAATATGGCGCTTTTTCTCAAACAAAATGGTAATTTTTGGTTTTGACGTAGAATGTAATACTGAAGAAATAATAATTTGATTAGAACCATAATTTACAGGAATATCGCAAATAGGAATCCCCATTATAGAATCTTCGCTTTCATTTGTGTGAACTGTCATATTTTCATCAGGTGGTTGGCCGTCAGCTGATGTATGTGCTGTCATGTCATTGAGCTGTGAGAGATCATTATTGTCCGCTTGTGCTATGGTGGAAATGTGGTCTAAATTTTCATGTTCCTGTAACTGTTTGATAAATTCTTCAATATATTGTTTTAATGGGAAATTTTCCGTTGTCTCTTTCGTATGCAGCTCTATTCGAGAGAGAGCATCAGCATTTGTGTTTAATTTTCCCTTTTTGTATATTATCTTGTAATCATACTCGTCAAGTTTAATACGCCATCTTAGTAATTTTGAACTAGGATCCTTTAAAGAGAAACGCCATTGGAGTGGTTTGTAATCCGTTACTAACTTTTTTTTTTGCCAAATATATATAAATGGACGAAAATATTTGGTAGCCCAAACGATTGCCAGGAGTTCCTTTTCGATGGTTGAATAGTTTCTTTCAGAATCATTTACTGTCCTTGATGCGTAGGCCACGGGCAGGTCTTGCCCAATTTGTGCTTGCGAGAGGACAGCCCCAATAGCTACGTTACTTGCGTCCGTTGCTGAGTTAAATGGCTTTGAAAAGTCTGGGTATTGCAGTATAGGCTCGTTTATTAGTAAATTTTTACACATATCGAAGCATTCTAAAAATTTCTTATTATGTTCTATAGTGGCACCTTTCTTTGATATAATTTAATTAAATTAACCCACCTTTCCAATGAGATTATAAAAGTTATATCTAGTTCTGGAAATTTTTGAAGAATTTTTACTTCCCTCGTAAAAGGGAAGTATTGTAATCGTGAAAAAATCACCTTCCGATATTTTTTCAGATCCTTCAGTTTCAGGGTTCCTAGGTGCCGAAAAACATGTTTTCACAATTCCGTCGGTCTGTCTGTTCGCGGCATATCTAAAAAGCCACTTACCCGATTGACTTCAAATTTTGGTCAAAAATTAAGGGTCATAGGGGGATGACATGGTAACATTTTAGTAAAAATCCAATATGGCAAAACAAAATGGCGGCCTTGTGAAATGTTAAAAAAAATTACTAAAAAACTACTTATCTAGTGTAAATGTTGCACAAAGATCAACTATTATGTAAGAATCAACTGGTAGAAGTTTAGTACGAACCTAAGATGGCGGGACAAAATGGCGGCTTAATAAAATACTTAAAAATTAAACCTGAAAAAACTACTTAATGGACTGATTTCAAACTGTATGTCATTAGTCATTACTAAATGTGGTATAGGGCTCAACTAATGAAACTGTGGTAGAAATTCAAGATGGAGGGACGAAACGGCGGCCAAGTAAAATATTTGTAATCGTAAAAATAATCACCTTCTCAGGTTTTACATATTTTCAGGTTTTAGCTTCCTAGATGCCAAAAAATATGTTTTATCAATTCCGTCGGTCCGTCTGTCGGTTTGCCTGCCTTTCTGTCAGTTCGCTCGTAGCTTAAAAACTACTCATCGGAGTGACTTCAAATTCTAGTCTAGTTTCTAGAGAAACGAATTATTACTAAAAAAGCTAATTATCTAATTTCCTCAAATTTTGCAGAAAAAACAAGGAAAGAACTGGTAACATGTTGGTATGGATTTAAGATAGCAAAACAAAATGGCGACCTAATAAAATATATATATATATATATATATATATATATATATATATATATATATATATGTATATGTACGAATCATTCTTTTGATATCGACAAGAATTTTCAAATACTACACATCTGTTCAAAAAAACCATCTTTTAAATACTCTAGAAATCCTCGAAATTCTAAGGCATAACAAAAGAGAACAACTAAGTCTTAACGCACAACAAAACTTTGACGGAAATTTCCTTTTCTCCTTGTTCTTCTAAAAAATGTTTGTCCAGAATATCACAATTGTTTTATATAAGTTTGCGTTTTTCTCGTGTTTGGGAAGTGTCTTTAATAGTTAAATAATTTTACTAGCATTGTAGCAATATCTAGCGAGAATCATTTATATTTTTGGAACACCGTAAGAAAGAACTGTAATATAAAAATAGCATACTATCAACGTTTTAAAGGATAAATAGTTATATTTTCTTGTTTACTCGATAGAGGACATCATTGCTTCCAAAAGTTATTAACAAATAAAAAATTTTATATCGTCAAACAGTCAAGGCATTTCTTTTATCAGTTGATTGTTTTTTTGTTTGTTTGTCTTTTGGTCTATTAATGTTACTTTTACACTACTTCTGCTTTTTCCGATTTTTTTATGAATAAGTATTGTTGTATATTTTTTTGTGCAACTTCTGACTGTAAGAAATGTAAGTATTGTTTTTTGTTTTTTTTTAGAAGTAGAATTGACGAGTGTGGTAGATATATATATATATATATATATATATATATATATATATATATATATATATATATATATATATATATATATATATATATATATATATATATATATATATATATATATATATATATATATATATATATATATATATATATATATATATATATATATATATATATATATATATATATATATATATATATATATATATATATATATATATATATATATATATATATATATATATATATATATATATATATATATATATATATATATATATATATATATATATATATATATATATATATATATATATATATATATATATATATATATATATATATATATATATATATATATATATATATATATATATATATATATATATATATATATATATATATATATATATATATATATATATATATATATATATATATATATATATATATATATATATATATATATATATATATATATATATATATATATATATATGTTGATGGTTTTTTTGTTTGTTTGTCTTTTGGTCTATTAATGTTACTTTTACACTACTTCTGATTTTTCCGATTTTTTTATGAATAAGTATTGTTGTATATTTTATTGTGTAACTTCTGACTGTAAGAAATGTAAGTATTGTTTTTTTGTTTTTTTTTAGAAGTAGAATTGACGAGTGTGGTTAGGTTTGGTAGATATATATATATATATATATATATATATATATATATATATATATATATATGCTGTTTACTTAAGGGCGTTCACTATCCATATCTCGGAGGTTAATTAAGGAATAAATATCAAAAATCGGTAAAACTTCTCTATCTGAAACTTCCCTCGTTATGAATCTTTCCTTTTATTAGAAATAGTGATGTGTGATCCAACTTAGTTCACTAGATAGTCATTTAGTGACACTTATATACTATATTTTCAGACATTCTTATTGGATGTCATTTTGTTCCATTACATTGGATTCCTACCAATATTTTACCAGTTTTTACCTATGCTATACTTGATTTTTGGGCATAATTTAAAACAAATTCAATAAGTATTTTTTACATTGACACAAACCGCCATTTTGTTACGTCGTGTTGAATTCTTACCGGTTTATCCTTTCATTACATCCCAATCAATTGAATAAGAATTTTTCTGCGTTGATTTAAAAAAAATATTTGGCCGCCATCTTGAATTCGTACCACAACTTTACCAGTTTATCTTAATATCACACTTAATGCTTGCATACATTTTCAAATTAATTTAATGAGTAGTTTTTTCAGGCCGATTTTTTAAATATTTTATTAGGTCGCCATTTTGCTTTGCTATCTTATATCCATACAAACATGCTACCAGTTCTTTCCTTGTTTTTTTCTGCGAAATTTGAGGAAACTGGATAACTAGCTTTTTTAGTAATGATTCGTTTCTCTAGGTCGCCATCTTGTTCCGGCATATTCGATTTTTACCAAAGTCATCCTTATATGACCCTTAATTTTTGACTACAATTTGAAGTCACTCCGATGAGTAGTTTTGAAGCTACGAGCGAACTGACAGACAGGCAGGCAAACCGACAGACAGACCGACGGAATTGATAAAACATATTTTTTGGCATCTAGGGCGCTAAAACCTGAAAATATGTAAAACCTGAGAAGGTGATTATTTTCACGATTACAAATATTTTACTTGTCCGCCATTTTGTTCCGCCATCTTGAATTTGTACCACAGTTTCACTAGTTGAGCCCTATACCACATTTAGTAATTACATACAATTTGAAATCAATCCATTAAGTAGTTTTTTCAGGTTGAATTTTTATTAAGCCGCCATTTTGTCCCGCCAAAATATGAAAAATAAGTTCTCAGCCAGGGTGGGTTTACTATTTAACTTCATACACTAAATATTATTTTTTACTTTTTAGTACAATATGTCATAAATAAAAGCGTGAGTTATATCACGATCCATTGCCAAGAACTGCTGATCCAGTGGATCCGATGCCTTTACACTATTACACAGTAGCAGAGCCCAGTCAGTCAGTTACAAGCATCCATTTTCATCACTTATAATTTTGTATCTTTAATATAGACATTTTTTTGTAAAATAAAGTTTTATATTTATATATATATATATATATATATATATATATATATATATATATATATATATATATATATATATATATATATATATATATATATATATATATATATATATATATATATAATATATATATATATATATATATATATATATATATATATATATATATATATATATATATATATATATATATATATATATATGTATATATATATATATATATATATATATATATATATATATATATATATATATATATATATATATATATATATATATATATATATATATATATATATATATATATATATATATATATATATATATATATATATATATATATATATATATATATATATATATATATATATATATAGTTTTTGCTTGAAAAATTATGCAAAGTGACAATAAAAAAGTTAGTCACGTGATTTATCTTACCTGTCAAATTTGATATTTGTTTTTAAAAATGGCAAAAAAGTACCTTTTTCAGCATAATGGTTTACGTTTCCTGAATGCAAGGTAACCTGAATAAACGATTTATTTTTGAACAATTCATTGCCTAAATGCATTTTATTAACTAATTTTTTATTTTGTCATTTTGTCGACAAAAACATAAATGGGTCAAACAAATGAGTCCAACTTGATGCAAAGTTTATACAGTTTCAACAATTTAATGTAAAACAATTCTAAAATAAATTATTTGCTAAATGTATACATATCTGTTTGCTTTTTAATAAAAACCAAACTGAGAAAAACGGTTTTTCTATTTTATATAGTCCTTTCTAAAAATAAATTCAATATTTTTACTAAATTATTAAAGTGATCAAATAAAAACTAAACTATTTATTTACCGTTTAGTACTCCAAAAATAAGAAAAAAGTTTTATATAAACATAAGCCGAAAACGCTTTGTTTCTGAGATACAGAGTGTTATTTTGTGAACGTTATTCCACCTCTATCTGGGAAACAAAGCGTTTTCGCTCCTATGTTTATGCCATCTGGGGGAGTACTATACGTCAATAGAATGGTCAGATAGTAAGGCGAAATTCGCCAAATCAAAAGAATTTCTTAACTGATATTTTTATTAACGATATAAAATAAAAAATGTGTATTTAATAAATTTACAAAAATAAAATATTGATAATTTAAATAAATAGAATTATTACATTTCTGTGTGCCTACCGTCACGCTCAATACAAACAATTGTTTTTTTAGAGACATGTTTTATAGAGTTTTTAATACTTTGCGGTCTTATAGAACAATGCACTCTCGAATAACATTTTCTAAATGATCGATATTTCTAAACGATCTGTATTTGAACACATTTTGTTTTAAGTAGCCCCACAAAAAAGTCTAGGGGAGTAAAATCTGGCGACCTAGGAGGCCAGTTTTGCTCGAAACTACGTTCAATCACTTTTCTTCTAAACATTTCTAACAGACACTCTTTAACTTCTGCTGTATTGTGGATAGGTGCCCCGTCACACTGATACCATAAATTATTTCTGACATTAAGGGGCATGTTGTCCAAAAATTCTCTTATTTCATTCCCATTCGTTTGATTTGGCGAATTTCGCCTTACTATCTGACCATTCCATTGACGTATAGTACTCCCCCAGATGGTATAAACATAGGAGCGAAAACGCTTTGTTTCCCAGATAGAGGTAGAATAACGTTCACAAAATAACACTCTGTATCTCGGAAACAAAGCGTTTTCGGACCTATATTTATATAAAACTTTTTTCTTATTTTTGGAGTACTATACGCTAAATATATAGTTTAGTTTTTATTTGATTACTTTAATAATTTAGTAAAAATATTGAATTTATTTTTAGAAAGGACTATATAAAATAGAAAAACCAAATAATTCATTTTAGAATTGTTTTACATTAAATTGTTGAAACTGTATAAACTTTGCTTCAAGTTGGACTCATTTGTTTAACCCATTTATGTTTTTGTCGACAAAATGACGCTTAAAATAAAAAATTAGTTAATAAAATGCACTTAGGCAATGAATTGTTCAAAAATAAGTCGTTTATTCAGGATACCTTGCATTCAGGAAACGTAAAAAGCATCAAGTTCAAAAAAAATAGAAAAATTTGAAGTCAACCGATATGGCTGAAATTTGGCATATAGCTTTAAAATAAAAAAATAAACAACTTTTTCCTTTACCATTTTTCAAAATAATGTTGAAAAAGGTACTTTTTGCCATTTTTAAAAACAAATGTCAAATTTGACAGGTAGATAAATCACGTGACTAACTTTTTTATTGTCTCTTTGCATAATTTTTCAAGCAATAACTTTTTGCCTTCTCAAATTTTACTTAAGTCAATTAGTAAAATAAAAAAAAATCCAATATGGGGGCTTTACTGATATATATATATATATATATATATATATATATATATATATATATATATATATATATATATATATATGGCATGAAAAATGCCATTCCTTGTACCACTCGTTACAACGATTTTAAACCGACTAATGACAACTTAATTTTTAACTCAGGCGCAGTTAGGTCTTGCTCAGGAAAAAAGACAGATTTTTGTGAGATTATATACATCTATCTCAAAGTCTTGCTTTCAAGCGGCTGGCAGAACACGCAATATATTATTTTTAAACATGTTTGTTTCTCAGTTTAGGATTAAACCAAGACATAAACGAGAAACATGTTTTAACATCGACATCAACGCCCTCAACATCTACGAAGGACCAGTAGAGACTAGATATTCTCTTATAAAACTTTAATTTGCTATCATTGGTAATTACACTCATATAATTACATCCACATCAAAGCTTATAAAAACATTATCTAAACAATTTGTCAGCCTAGTTGGTGTGCGTGCGTAGCCTAAACTTTTCAGCAACTCTTTAAGTGAAACAGCACGAGCCTAGTATACCAAAATGGAAATTGAAATCCCCTACCAACATTTCTTTTCGATTCTACTACCAATTATTTCCTCAATTGTGTCCAGAAAGGTGTAAAAGTTACACACAGGCGGCCTGTATATAGAGACTACACAAATATTAGTTTTTTTCAGCGCTTATTTCTACTTCCTTCTCTACTGACCTCGTAAAATGACCATGAGACAAGACATTATTAGTAAGTGTGTTCTTCACGAGCTGCCAAGTTTATTTCTTTTTCTGCAGAATGCATTGAATTTATTAAAGCCCTAAACTAGAAAAGACATGTTTACTATGTGTAGCTAAGAAAACCTCCAATTCATCCCCCTTAAATCGTATAGCACTCCGGCGCTGTAGGTTCAGAAAATGGTTCACATAAGACCGATATGGTCAGGTACCCCAACAGAGTCTCTTCGATTGTTTGGGACTCCATTTTAAAGGGGCTTCTGAATTTGTCGCTTTTGGTAGCCATCTTACCGCAAATTATATTACCACCTACA
Organism: Kuschelorhynchus macadamiae; assembly: GCA_030620095.1. Lineage (NCBI taxonomy): Eukaryota > Metazoa > Arthropoda > Insecta > Coleoptera > Curculionidae > Kuschelorhynchus > Kuschelorhynchus macadamiae. The sequence continues at coordinate 2,130,285 of JAUTXW010001355.1, forward strand.
TTATTTGCTTCGAGGTGTTATATTATGTCGTCCGGTTTGGTTCATGGGGCCAATCCTGACAGGAATATCCATGACATTTTTGTAGCGGTGAGCAAGTTACCAACATTTTCATTTACCCCTTTAGTTAGCCTAGAACGTTTTGTCCTCTCTTTTTTCGGTTTACCACCAACATGACCCTCCATTTTTTACATTTTCGTCTTTATTTCTGTCAATATCAACATTGTCACCTATATATGTCGTATTAGCTGTGGCTATGTTTTTAGTTGCCGTTGCTACCTTATCCTGAGAGCGAGAAAATTGATGGTTGCCTGCTTCTACTTCTTCTTTTGTTCTATCTCCATCTGCGTTATTTTTTCCAAATCCGCGGATGACTTCAATAGGGTTCGAACCGCTGTTGCCGATTATTGGTAGGTAACGGATATTAGTTGTTTTGTTTGGATCCTTGAGATTAATATAACCGAATTATGTTAAAGCACTGAATGCTTTTTGTAGTAGGGTAATTCCGGGATTATCCCGTGTTCTCGTTACCGATATTTTTAACCTTTTTTAACCTCTAAAAAATTATAATGGAATAAACAAATATTTTACTGATATCTCCAAAATTCTTATTAATCCTGATCCAGCAAGTTATCTTGGATGGTTTGGTATATGATTCTCTTGAAGTGGACTCAGGTGTACCCCGAGGTATTCTACGCAATATATACTTCGCAGTTTTATAAAAATTTAAGATATTGCAATCGCAATATTTACGCAGATGATATTCAGATATAACGCTCTTTTAGACTTACTCAAATTTTTTTTAGAAGCCAATTTTCAAATTAATTCGACTTAACCAATTTATTTCAGGTGCTACCAACCACATGTTAAAAATTAATCCAAGTAAATCCGTTTTGGTACTTTGCAGTGAGAATATTAGAAACAATATACTAGATAATCTACACATGGGACTTAATTCCAGTCCTATAATGCTAAAGAAGTCTGCGACAAGTTTGGGCTTTATTATTGATAACAAAATGCGATTTAAGGAATATGTAACATCAAAACTTAAAGTTGGTTATATGGCAATGAGAATGTTATATTCACATAGACACTCTTCTCAGGCAACCAAGAGAATTTGTGCGAAAGTCTAGTACTTTCACTACTGAATTTTTTTGATAGTGTGTATGGTTTTTGCTTAGACTCCTCCGATATTCAAAGAATTCAAAAACTTTAAAGTTCTTGTTTGCGGTTCATATCTGGTATACGATGTAGAGAGCGAATATCTCACAAACTAAAAGAAGTAAAATAGTTGAACATGCATAACAGAAGACCTTTACACTCCTTATGCTTCTTTTTTAAAGTAATAAAATATAAAACTCTACCTTACTTACATAATAAAATTGTTTACAGATCTGATATTCATAATATAAATATACGAAGAAAACATATTTTAACTATACCTTCACATAATAAAGAATTATTTAAAAGATCCTTTTCATATAACATAGTTTATTTAATTAACAAATATCAAATATCTGATATTTTATTTCGCAGTCAATAATAGAGTGCCTTAAGCTGTTTTTGACGTGCTCATTACCAATTGTTTTTTATGTACGGTGCTTCATATTTGACCAAAAATTATTGTTTATATAATAAAAGCGCTGGATATCTTTTTTGTATATCAAGAGGGTCACTGTCTGCCTTCTTGCCTATTTCTTTACCTCTTTTTTCTAAGTATATCCTTACTATTATCACGATATATCACTCCTTACTAATGTTATTGCTATTATTATTGTCGTTGCTATTTTTTTATTACTTTTTTTGTTCTGTAACTATAAACAGGCTTCAACAGCACTCACGTATCCTGTACTGTGTACGGATACTGGGAAAACTGACAACTCTTCGATTTATCTATTTATGTACTTATTACTTGATTATCTATTTTCTTATTTTATCTTTTGAATTATTATTATTATTTGAACTAAACATAAATGAATTTGTCAGAAATGGCAAACAATTATCACCCAAAAATCAGGAAATAATGCATAGAATTTTAATCGCTTGTATGCCATTGCCGGGAATGTATAAACAAAATGTATTTATGAATATATTTTTATTGCACCGAGTTTCAGACCCACCTAATAATTCGGTTTATTATTTTATGCTAAATAATGTCCCGTTACGCTATGGCTCATGTTTTTGAAGTACCTTGTATATTATATAGTTTTTATCCCACCTAATAACTGTGTGTGCTACGACCCTGCAAACAGTGGTAAGATAAAGTGAAGTTGCGTAACGTTATTTTACTTAATGGTACAATTTAAAAAAGTATATATGGTAATATTGCGAAATTTTCACTCTATCTAACGTGTTTTATCAAGAGCTGAGAACAACTCGCAAAAATAAATATTTGGTTTTCCATTTCTTCTTCTACGTTCGTATGGACTTTTCAATGAACCTCTAACTTTATTTCTGCACCTGCTAGCTGATTGTCGACCCGCTTTTCGTGATCATTGTTTAAGGGCTGTCCGTAGTCTAGACGGAAAAAGTAATAGTTGACCTTTTAATGGGAGGTCACGCTAGAAACCCGATATTAATGATTGTTTTATAGCACAACACACGGTAGTTGTTCAATTTTTACGCTTCCATTTTAATAGGCAAATAGAACAAAATGGTTTTGCGTGAGAAGGAATGAAGAATATTATATACGGAAGGAAATATGCTGCAAAATTACTATAATAATTTTACATGGATGATTTGTTTCATTCACTGATTGATATAAAAAAAAATATTTTCTGAAATACTTTTTTATTATTCCATAAGTATATTTGCTAAACAAATTTTTATTAAAGGGAACCAATTTTTTATTTAAATATCGGTTATAGCCTCCCCTTCATATTCTGTACCACTAAAGCGATTAAATTTTGATGATGTGCTGTACAGAGTTTTGCTAATTTAGTTTTTATTAGCGAGTTATAAAAGTTCTGGATAATTATACTCTCGGCTATTTATGGCATAAATTAGAAAGTAAGAAAGGTTGTTATCAAAATTGATATATAAGAGATTGCAATAAATAACTGTTTTAACTAACATAGCAATATAGGAGCGCATTCATTCTTGGTTTTTTGATAGAAAACTCAAACCAATATCAACCAAAAAAATGAAAGTAAATGAAATATAAATAGCTTGGACAATAAAGCCTCAATTATTTATATTGTTTAACAGTTCTCCCACCCTATCTAAAACATGCATGTAAACAAGTCCCATTGACTTCCACAAAGGGCGTATTAAATAAGCAAATAAATTTTTGTTTTACTTAAACAAGCTATTATTTAGGAAATGTTTGTGATAATTTGATACATAACTGTTTTTGTTTAGAACTAATTTGTTTTAAACAAACAAAAATTGGGTTTGTTATTTTTGTTTGTTTAAAAAGATTGGTTTTTTGGTTAACATATTACATATAAAATTCTTAATGGTCTATTTGTTTATTATTAATAATAATCACAGTCATTTTTACGTGCATAATTTAGATAGTGTGAGAGAACTTTCAGAACAATTTAAATAAAGTTCTTCAAGACGGAGGTTACCAAAAAAAGTTATTTATAGCTATTTTATTTTTACTTTTTCGATTGACAGTGGTTTGGGTTTGTCATAGTTTTTACCATAAAACCGAAAATGCATGAGTCGCTATGTTAGTTAAAACAGTTAACTACTTCAGACTATTACATATAATTTTCGAGGGGTTTATCCTTTTTTACCTTCAAATAAATGCCAAAAATGCTCCATATTTTATTTATCCATCCACTTTTGCACTTCCATAACTTACTCTTGAAAACCAGACTGGCAACTAAATAATCTCATATTTATTTTTGTATGAAAATAAATAATATGTTTAAATTTAATGTCGGTTATTAGGCAGGTTTGGAATTAAATAATAATAATAGTAATACTAATATTAATAATTTTATTAGTTCATTTGGCAGTCGATGGCTTATCTGATGATATTTGGTTTATGTAAGTTTTGTTTCCTATATCAGGAGAAACAAATCTTAGTACGAGCTAATGAGAATAAAATGGTTGCGATTGATTCGCAGTGTTTTCTATTACTATTTATTATTCTCAATTATATTTTTTACATGAGGTCGCCATGGGTTATTGAGCAACCCACAAACTCGCCCATTTGTCGCTTCAGCATCCCTTTACTCGGCCCCTCTGTTCTCCAACCAGCTCCACTGGCTGCAATTTCTAGAAAACTTCTTTGTTTCTCTTAGACATCTATGAACAACTGTAAATGTGCTTTCACAAAATATACGGCTATTATATTATGTGTTCTCTTAAAGACGTCTCGCATAATAATTTTGCATATTTAGTAATTAATGTACGTGCTTATCACTATTTTTACATTAAATCTTATGAGAAGTGATTATTAAATGACATTAAACGATAAACTGTCCAATGTTTTGCCTAATTTTGATATTCACTTGAATCAATAAAAGTTATAGCCTGTTGCCAGTTTTTTTTTAATTTTCGACATGGAGGTCAATAATGATATAATAATAGAAGTATTTTATAAGTTTGTTTTTCAACTGTGAAATATTTTTTTAGAAATATTTAATGAGCAGCAAAAGTTGTAGTACGTGCGGGGATCCAACCCGCACCTCTGAATCTCTAGCCCATTGCTTTAACCAATTGGGCTATCGTACAACTGATCAGCAATTCGTTAGAACTTGTACATATTCAAACCCACTAGCATCATAACCATTGTTGAGCCTGCCAAATATTCTAACCTTATGGCATGGCGTTCCAATGGGCTAGAGATCCAGAGGTGTGGGTTAGACCCCCGCTCGTACCATAACTTTTGTTGTTGTTTAAATATTTTTAAAATTATATTTTACAGTAAAAATATTTCACAGTTTTGAAACAAACTGATAAAATACTTCTATTCAAAATTTGGCTTATACATGCATAACGTAAACAAAAAATATATAAATTTACTAATATGAACGGTACCTAATAGCGATGTCAGATTTAACGTTAAGTCATAATTTATTTTTTATATGAAAACAAAACATTAAACCAAGGAAAGACAAGATACCTTTTTATTTAAAAATATAAATTTACTAATATGGACAGTACCTAATAGCGATGTCAGATTTGACGTCAAGTCATAATTTATTTTTTACATGAAGACAAAGCGAAAAAACCAAGGACAGACAAGATACCTTTTTACTTTCCTCGTAAGAGGGAAGTATTATAAATCACCCTTCCAGGTTTTTACAGATCTTCATGCTTTAGGGCACCTAAATAATGTTTTCTTAATTCCGACGGCCTGTCTGTTGGTCTGTCTGTCGGTTTGCCTGTCTGTCTGTTCGTAGCATAGCTAGAAACTACTTATGATTGACTTCGAACGTTGGTCAAAAATTCAGGGTTACAAGGGGATGATCTGGTAACATTTTGGTAAAAATTCAATATGGCGGAACAAAATGGCGACATAGTGAAATGTTAAAAAAAATATTACTAAAATGTACTTATCCAATTTGTTCCAAATTTTGCTCAAAAATCAACTATTACGTAGGAATAAACTGATAAAATTTTGATACGAATCCAAGACGATGAAACAAAATGCCGACTCAATAAAATATTTAAAAAAATCATCCTGCAAAAACTCTTTATTAGATTGATTTAAAATTTTGTGCAAGAATTAAGTGTGGTATAGAGATGAACTGGTAAAACTGTGGAACGAATTCAAGATTGCGGAAGAATGCCGGTTAGATAAAATGTTTGTAATATTGAAAACATCCCAAGTTTTTACATATCTTTACGTTCTAGGGCTTCTGGATGCAAAAAGCATATCTTCTCAATTACGTAGGTCTTACTGTCTGTCTGACAGTTCGCGGCATAGCTAAAAACTACTTACTCGATTGTCTTCAAAAAGTGTTAAAAAATAAAGGGTCATATGGGGATAACTTGGCAACAATTTGGTAAAAATTTAATATGGCAGAACTTAACAAGGGAAGTACCGGGTAAAGGAAATTTACCGATTTTTTAGTAAGAAACATTGAATTCATAAAAAAAAGGTAAATATAAAAAAGGCCAGTGCTGGGACTTGTTATTATGCTTTGTTACTTCCATATATTATTGTTAAATATATATATGTTTTTCGTATATTTTTGTTCTATCAATCTATTAAAAAATGGTTTTAAAAAAATCAGAAATGACAGACATTTCAAGAAGAACACAAGAGCTACTTCAGCTCTTTTGAAAAATAAAAAACAATCCTTTTAAGACCCAAAACCTCACGTTGACTAAATTTTTAAAGGAAAGATATTCGTGTTTAAAATTAGTCTATTTTTCAACGATCTTAACTTACGGCTCGAATGCTCAAAAGCAAAAAATTAAACAAAAATTCAAGAACTCCTTTTTATTAAATTTTTTATAATTCTCACAAGTTAATTTGCATAGGGAAATATGGATATGTTTTTTTAGAAATTCTATAAAAGACGTAATAATATTACGTGAAACATTTATATAATTTATCCCAGTGGCCTTAATTAAAGCCGAATCAAAATACCAGCGATCACTTAATATACTTTCAACATCTGTTATGCATAATATTGTATCTCATATGTTTGTTAGTTGCCGTCATTCCTCTATACCGGACGATCCAAAACTAATGCATCTTAGACCAATAAGGATTAGGAGACATTCAAATAGATCATTTATTTGTGTCAAATATGATTTAACAAAATGTTACAGTTACAGAAATGCAGTTTGTGGAAATTGCAGTTTAATATTTTTTAATTTTAATTACATAGTTCAACATTATTATATGGCTTTCAAATTTAATATTTATATTTTTGAAAATAATAATTAAGTACCTATTTATAAATATTTTAAAGATAGCTCACATAATTCTAGAAATATTTTGATCTAGTTTTACAGAAAAAAAGAAGTATTGCTTTTTTCTGTAATAGTAGCCGTTAAATATAAGCAAATAAATTCAAAATTGGTTTTGGTCATGTAAATTATATCAGGATAGGTTATAAAGTCACGGGAAAGCAAAGTTGCATTTTTTAAAATGGAATACCCTGTATGTTATAGGTCAATCAAATGGGTCTCTTCTTGCTCATTATAAATATGCTATAATATATATAAAGTTTGCAGGCACGTAGCCAATGGGGGAATCCTGAGGAGTCTGGACCCCCTCAAAACTTTGAAAAAATTCTGGTTAAGGCATTCTTCTTACAAATTTTCCTGAGGTTGTGTGTGTGTGTGTGTGTGTGTTCTTACAAACTATGTTCTGAACTAAATTGGTTCACATTTCAGTATTCCTAATAAAAGGAAATATTCATAATGAGGGAAGTTCCGGGTAAAGGAAATTTACCGATTTTTTATAGCGTTTTTATACATCTTAATAGGTCGTCATTTTGTTCCGCCATCTTGAATTCCTACCAAATTTTACAAATTCAACCGTATATTACACTTACATCTTGCCCAAAAGTTTAGATCAGTCGAATAAGTAGTTTCTCAGACTGATTTATTTTACCTTTTATACTGTCACCATTTTGTTCCGCTATCTTGAAATTGTACCACAAGTTTACCAGTTTATGTCATACTTAATTTTTGTACAAAACTTGGGATAGCAGTTTTTAAGTAAAAACATTTTTAGCATTTTACTACACTACCATTTTGTTCCGCCATATTGGATTTTTACCAAAATGTTACCATGTTATCCCCATACGACCCTTAATTTATGACGATTTATGATGATTTATTTGAAGTTTCTCGCGGAATTGAGAAAATATGTTTTTTCCCTCCTAAAGGCTTATGGCTGAAATGTGCATAGAGTTCTGAATCAATCTTACACTTTGCAGCATAGGAAGAAAAAACCGGTAAATTTCCTTTATCCGGAACTTACCTCGTTATGAATGTTTGCTTTTATTACGAATAGTTGTGCCAATTTAATTCCGCACATAGTCATTTAGTAACACATATACAGGGTGGTCTATCTCAGCTCTCTTCTTCTGTAGCTCACTTATCATTTGACTCATGAATTTGAAATTTTGCACAACTCGTATGTATATTAGGGCGCATTTTCTAAAAATATTTTTAATTGTACAGGGTGACCCAAAAAAGTGTGACGCCACAATGACATATTTTTTTAAATTAGATGACCTATATTTTCTTGCATATTGAGATGGCTTCCATAGTTGTTTAGATCATCCTAAAATTTTATTGGATTCGATCCGTAAATAACGGCTTAAAAAAATTAAATGTGAAAAAAGGTGAATTTACACCACTGGTTAAAAAAAATTATAAAAATTCAAATATTGCCTCGACATAAGAATCAAATTGGGAGTTCATTAAATAAGGTTTGACAATCTCGCTGACCAAATTTAAACGATCTAAGTTATACAGGGTCTACAAAATTAAGTGTCAAAATTACCAAACTTCAAAGTGCATTTTCTTTCTTATTTTAAACGTCAACCCTATTCTTTTTTCATTGCAGTCGATGCGTAATTGAAAAATAAAACTTTTTTGTAAATACATCTTTATTAAAATTTCTAACGTATTAAAAGATATTCGCCAAAAACTGGTAAAGCGTCCTATTTTAGCAACCATTTTAATGAAAAGTAATCCAAGGTGGCTTAGATTATTAAAATGAATGACGTAGAATTCAATCGATATGACAAGAAACAATTTTGACATATCACAAATTTTTATTTTTAAATTATTTTTTTATTTATTTCTTTTTATATTGAATTTTATTATAATTTATCATTTATCTTGACATTCAAATTAAAAATTTACTATTTAAGTATCACATTTGAGACTTACACTATACTAAATTCAATTACATTTAATCTAATTTTTTCACTAGAACTTATGTTCAATGTGTCTTCCGTTTTCTTCCAAACACAAACGAAGACGAGTATGAAAAGATGCTGCCACTCTCCTTAAAATATCGGGTGTTACCTGTCGAAATGCGTCTTGAATTCGCAGCTTCATGTTCTCAGGTTTTGTTAGGGGCTCCTGGTAAACGATTTCTTTAATATAGCCCCATAAGAAGAAATCAAGCTTAGTGAGGTCGGGTGAACGGGGTGGCCATCTAATTGGCCCTCCTCTTCCGATCCACCGATCCAGAAAGGCTAACTCAAGATGGTGCCTGACCGGTAAAGAATAATGTGCTGCACCGCCGCGCCGTCGTGTTGTAGCCATATGCCCTCCTTTACGGGCCTGGGTAGATGTTGACATAAACGGAGCAACTTATGTTATAAGAAATTTAAATACATGTCCCCATTTAAATGCCCATCGAAAAAATAAGGACCGATAATAAAATCTCCTATGATTCCCCCCCACACATTAATAGACCATCTGTGCTGTCAATCGATCTGCCGAAAATGTCTTGGAATATGATCGGAGTAGTAATGAAAATTGTGGCGATTCGCAAATCCATTTTTATGGAAGGTAGCCTCGTGTGAGAAGAGCACTTTATCGAAGAATTCAAAATTTGCTCTGATTTTGGATTGTACCCAGTTACAAAACGCTATTCGATGCTCATAATCTTCTTCATAAAGCTCTTGGTGAAGGTGAATATGGTAGGCATGAAAATGATTTTTTTTTTAAACACGTTGAACGGTGGTTTTGCTAACATTCGCTATATCGGCGACTACCCTTTGGCTAATTGAAGGGGTTTCTGTGATATGAAGTAGCACATCTAGTTCCTTTTCATCAGTTTGAACTGGCCTATTTCTACTAGGTTTTGAGTATTCGACATCTTCCGTCTGAATAAATCTATCTAATAAGTTTTGCAGGCTTCTCTTATCGGAATGTCTTCGTTCCGGATATCGCTCCGCGTATATCCGACTAGCCAAAAAACTATTTTTTTGAGATTCTCCCAACACAAAAATCATATTACTAGCTCTTCTTTGGTATAATTCATTATAAAAATACTTATGCAAAAAGTGAACAACTTAACAAACTACTTAAAAAAATAACTTCTTGAAATAAACTGCAAACAACTATAACCACAATAAACAAACTATACTACTGGAACAAAATAACGCAATACTTTGTAATAATTATGATCAAGAACAATATTAACCCGTTTGTAAACTAAATAATTTTTTAAATTTGTCAAAAAGACTCTCTTGTCATTTTGATTGAATTCTACGTCATTCATTTTAATAATCTAAGCCACCTTGGATTACTTTTCATTAAAATGGCTGCTAAAATAGGACGCTTTACCAGTTTTTGGCGAATATCTTTTAATACGTTAGAAATTTTTGATAAAGATGTATTTACAAAAAAGTTTTATTTTTCAATTACGCATCGATTGCAATGAAAGAAGTATAGGGTTGACATTTAAAATAAGAAAGAAAATGCACTTTGAAGTTTGGTAATTTTGACACCTAATTTTGTAGCCCCTGTATACTTTAGATCGTTTAAATTTGGTCAGCGAGATTGACAAACCTTATTTAATGAGCTCCCAGTTTGATCCTTATATCGAGGCAATATTTGAATTTTTATAATTTTTTTTAACCAGTGGTGTAAATTCACTTTTTTTCATATTTAATTTTTTTAAGTGGTTATTTACTGATCGAATCCAATAAAATTTTAGGATGATGTAAACAACTATGGAAGCCATCTAAATATGTAAAAAAATATAGGTCATCTAATTTAAAAAAATATGTCATTGTGACGTCACACTTTTTTGGGTCACCCTGTATAATCAAAATTATTTTTAGAAAATGCGCCCTAATATACATACGAGTTGTGCAAAATTTAAAATTCATGAGTCAAATGATAAGTGAGCTACAGAAGAAGGGAGCTGGGATGGACCACCCTGTATACTGTCTTTTCAAATATTTCTACTGGGTGCCAATTTGTTCCATCATATTGGCTTCGTACCAATATGTTTCCAGTTTCTACCTATAAAATAAATTGAATAAGTAGTTTTTACACTGATTCTTTTAAGACTGCCATTTTATTCAGTCATGTTTATCCCTCCTATATCATATTAAATTTTTCTGAAGAATACAATTGAATAAAAATATTTCTTATGTGGATTTTTTTATCTCTATGTCACACTTAATGCTTGTACAAAATTTTGAAATTAATCTAATCCTTAAGTAGTTTTTCATACTGATTTTTTAAACATTTAGGTAGGCCACCATTTTGTTTTGCTATAAATGTTACCAGTTCATTTCTATATAAAAAATATCCTTATTTTTTGACCAAAGTCAATCGGGTAACACACAGGCCGGCAGAATTGAGAAAACAGATGTTTGGCATCTAGGGACGCTAAAACGTAAAGATATGTAAAACCTATGAGGGTGATTTTTTCACGATACAAATAGTTTTTTAGTAATGGTTTTTTTAACATTTTACTAGGTTACTAAATCATCCCCACGTCGATTGGGTAAGCAATTTTTCAGCTATGCCGCCAACAGACAGGCAGACGGAGAGATCGATGGAGTCGAGAAAACATGTTTTTCGGCATCTAGATAACTTGAAACATATCTAGAAGGGTGATTTTTTCACGATTCCCTTTTATGAGGAAAGTAAAAATATAATGGTTTACTTTATATTACGAAACACGTAATTAAATTTGAGCGTGCAATTTTTAAACACAGTAAATAAACAAATAAAAACTAAAACACAAAATTTTAATTAGAGAGTCAAATTCAACTTCTTCATATAATGGTTACCGTATCTTATGTGGCTATTTTACATATCAACATGATACAGTATCAGTTAAAATAATTCATTACAAATATGTAGCCAAATATTTTTACTTCCCTCGTAAAAGGGGAGTATAATAATCGTGAAAAAATCACTCTACGAGATTTTTTCAGATCTTCACGTTTCAGGGTCCCTAGATGACGAAAAACATGTTTTCTCAATTCCTGTCTGTTTGTTCGCAGCGTAGTTAAAAAACTACTCACCCGATAGACTTGAAGTTTTCGTCACAAATTAAGGGTCATATGGGGATGACCTGGTAACATTTTGGTAAAAATCGAATATGGCGGCTTAGTGAAATGTTAAAAAAATTATTATTAAAAAACTACTCATCCAATTTATTTCAAATTTTGCAAGAACATCAATTATTATGTTGGAATCAACTGGTAAAATTTTGGTACGAATCCAAGATGGCGGAACAAAATGGCGGCTTAATAAAATATTTAAAAATTCAGCGTCAAAAAACGCTAAATGGCTTGATTTCAAATTGTGTGCCATAACTAATTGTGGTGTAGGGATGAACTAGTAAAATAGTGGTACTAATTCAAGAAGGGCGAACAAAATGGCGGCCAAATTAAATGTTTGTAATGGTGAAAAAGTCACCCTCTCACTTCTACACATCTTTACGTTTTAGCGTCACTATATGCCAAAAAATATATTTTATCAACTCCGTCAGTGCGTCTGTCGGTATTTCTGTTTGTTTGTCGTTTCAGTTCGCGGCATAGCTTAAAAACTACTTACTCGATTGACTTCAAATTTTGGTCAAAATTAAGGGTCATATGAGGATAGCCTGGTGAGATTTTGGTAAAAATCCAATTTGGCGAAACAAAATAGCGGCTTAGTGAAGCGTTACAAAAATTATTATTACAAAATTACTCATCCAATTTATCTTAAATTTTACAAAAACATCAAGTATTATATTGGAATCAACTAGTAACATTTTGGTACGAATCCAAGATGGCGGAACAAAATGGCAACCTAATAAATTATTTAAAAATTCAGCCTGAAAAAAAGTGCTTAATGGTTTGATTTCAAATTGTGTGTCATAAATAATTGTGGTATAGGGATTAATTAGTAAAATAGTGGTACTAATTCAAGATGGCGAAACAAAATGGCGGCCAAATAAAATGTTTGTAATCGTGAAAAAAAATCACCCTCTCAGGTTTTACATATCTGCATGTTTCAGCATACCTAGATGCCAAAAAATATGTTTCATCAATTCCGTGGGCCTGTCTGTTGGTCTGTCTGTCAGTTCGCGGCATAGGTTAATAACTAACCCGATTGACTTCAAATTTTGATACAAAATTAAAAGTCATATGGGGGTGATCTGGTAACATTTTGGTAAAAATCGAGTATGGCAAAAACAAAATGGCGGCCTAGTGAATTGTTAAAAAAATATTATGAAAAAGCTACTTGTCGAATTTATTTCAAATTTTTCATATACATCAAGTATTATGTTGGAATCAACTGGTAAATTTTTGGTACGAATCCAAGATGGCGGAACAAAACCAAAAACTACTTAATGATTTCAAATTGTGTGCCATAACTAATTATGGTATAGAGCTCAACTAGTAGAACTGTGTTACTAATTCAAGATGACGGAACAAAATTGCGGCCTAATAAAAGTTTTGTAATCGTGAAAAATCACCCTCTCAGGCTTTACATATGTTTACGCTTTAGCGTTCCTAGATGCCAAAAAACACGTTTTATCAATTCCGTCGGTCCGTCTGACATTTCGTGACATAGCTCAAATACTACTTACCCGATTGACTTCAAATTTTGACCAAAAATTAAGGGTCATATGGGGATGGCCTGGTAATATTTTGGTAAAAATCCGATATAGCTGAACAATGTTAAAAAAATTTTTTAGAGTGGTGTATTATTTGGGGTTAAGATCCAGTAAAAAAACAAGTGTTTTTTTAAATTGTCGACGTTTCGGAACGTAATTTGTGCATCCTCAGGACACATATATAGATCCTCTATCCTGCATGAAACCCATATTATCAGTCATTATCAACTCCGTTGGTCCGCAGATATTTCCTGGATATTAAGTTTCTAAATGGTTTTCGTTAACAAACCTCTTGTTGTTATGTTACAGTGGTGTATTATTTGGGGTTAGAGTCCAGTAAAAAAAATCAATTTTTAAATAGTCGACGCTTCGCAACTTCATTGTTGCATCCACAGAACACATATATAGTTTCTATATCCTGCATGAACCCCATATTATTACTCTTTACCTACTACGTTGGTCCGCAGATATTTCCCAGATATTATGTTTCTATGGTTTTCGTTAATGATCCTCTTGTTGTTGTTAGAGTGGTGTATTATTTGAAGTCAGTGTCCAGTAAAGAAACAAAAGACTTTTTTAAATTGTCGACGTTTCGCAACTTTATTGTTACATCCTCAGGACACATAAATTCTATATCCTGCATGAAACCTATATTATTAGTCTTTACATACTACCGTGCCCGCAGATATTTTCCAGATATTAAGTTTCTAAATGGTTTTCGTTAACGATCCTCTTGTTTTTATGTTAGAGTAGTGTATTATTTGGGGTTAGGATCCAGTAAAAAAAAATTAAAGTCTTTTTTAAATTGTCGACGTTTCGCAACTTTATTGTTGCATTCTCAGGACACATATACAAATTTTGTAAACCCATATTATCAGTCTACTCCGTTGGTTCGCAAATATTTTCCAGATATTCCGTTTCTAAATGGATTTCGTTAACGATCTTCTTGTTAGAGTGGTGTATTATTTGGGGTTAGGAAATATCTGTAGACTAACAGAGAAGGTAAAGACTGATAATATGGGTTTCATGTAGGATATAAAATCTTTGTGTCCTGAGGATGCAACAATAAAGTAGCGAAACGTCGACATTTTAAAAAAGTTTTTTTTACTGGAACTTATACCCAAATAATACATCATTTCAAAATAACAACAAGAGGACCGTTAACGAAAAGCAGTTAGAAACTTAATATCTAGGAAATATCTGCGGACCAACGGAGTAGGTAAGGACTGATAATATGGGTTTCAATTTAAGATTGCGAAACAAAATGGCGGCCAAATAAAAGTTTTAAAACATCAACGTAAAAAAATTTTGTTCAACTAATTTTGCAGAAAAATTATATGTGAAAATGGGATAAACTGGTACGAATTAAACATGACGTAGCAACATGGCGGTATGAGTATAATGTAAAAACTACGACATATATACTGTGACTATGTACTGAATTAAATTGGGTCACACTTCACTATTCCTAACAAACGAAAAAAAATCATAAAGAGGGAAGTTCCGGGTAAAGAAAGTTACCGACTTTTTTACATATTTGCATAAAGTATTTACTTTTGCCAATCAAATTTTATTTAAATTATTTTAATATAAAACATATTCTGTATATAAATCTCAAATGTTAGGTACATTTTTACAGGGTGCATTTTTCGTATATTTTAAGGGATATCTCGCTTATGAGTGAAGATAGAGAGACCATCACAGTGCTATTTTTTTATGAAACCAAAGATAGCACGAACATATTCGTTTCAGCTCCCTTAATTTCTGGTGAATTTGAAAAATTTGCCATTTTCAGACTCCCCTGGTAGCTCTGGTACTATGAGACATAGTAAAAGAGTAAAAAACTGTTCTTTATAGATTTTTTACGTAGAATCCAGTGATAAACTTTTTTTCTGCGAGTCTAGTTTGTTGAGTAATGACAACATTTATAATGGGACACCCTGTATATTACTGGCGTAGCTACACCCTCGCAGTGCAGGAGGCCTACGTACTGAGGAGACCGAGAAAATGTAATGGAGCCCAAGAAAAACTATGGATGTTCTTTTTATATTTAGTTATTTTCTCGTTGATTATTTATATATATTCAAACTTTTTTCAAAACTTTTTTTTAGTCATCACTTATTTTCTGTCGTACATATAGAGGGCCTTTGTTGAAAACTGTGGTGGGGGAGACAAAATTTGTAGTTACGCCACTGCTATTATCACTATGCTATTTAGCTTATTGGGAGATTTCAAAAAAGAAAATATAGTATATCTTTATTTTTATAAATAAAAACTTAAAATAAATGTTCTACTTTTGGACATAGGCGGTTTGGGTAGTCATGGTAACGCAGTCAACAAAAACATCTGCTTCCGTCATCTTGCTGTTACATTTTTGGTATTATTTTTCCTATATTTTTAATTGTTGTTTCAATTCTTTATATGGCTTATATTGTTTATGTATTGATTTTGTTGTGAAGTTAATATAGCACAAAATTAGTTTTTTTAAATTTTGAGAAATATGATATGAATGCATGCTTCATATCGTCTAATAAAAATGCCGATTAGGCGGCTGAGCCTTATCTGAACAGGTCAGTTAAGTACTTTCCTACGCCTCAGAATTTATTATTTAAAGTTCCTTTTATTTTTTTATAGATAACTCGAACAAGACAAAAGAATATTTCCGCAAATACGACTTAATGTACGCCAATCTGGATCTTTCAGCAAACCTCGACCCTAAGTCTACAGCAAACAAATGAAGAATCTAAGGTCGACGTTTTGGCGCTTATCCAATCCAAACAAATCCTCAAACCCTATAAAATACGAGATATATATCTTATTACATATTGAATATAAAGAAATTTATTTTGGCAAAACGAAAATACTACAGAGTTTTAAAATATCACGGTATGATAAATTTCCATGAGTAGAATACAGCATCGATTTGGACGCAGGTTTTTGCTTTTTATATCGTTTATTTTGTTCCAATCAACCACATGTTCACGGAGCCTTTGTAGAAAAATGTGTTAATAATTGAAAACAGCACATGCTAAAGCAGGTACATAAAAGTATACAGTGTGATATAGAGTTAAACTGGTAAATTTGTGGTACGAATTCAAGATGGCGAAACAAGATGGTGGCCAAATGAAATGTTTAAAAAACCAACGTTAAAAAATCATCTTATTCAATCGAAGTTTTGCACAAAAATTAAATGTGCTATAAAGATAAACTGATACGAATTCAACATGACATGAATGATCAAATGGCGATAAATCACTGTAAAAACTACTTATTAACTTTATCTTAAATTATACCCAAAAATCAAGTGTGGCGTAGGTAGAAACTTAACAGTAACATATTGGTAGGGATCCAAAATGGTAGAACAAAATGGCGCCCAATAAAAAAATATGTGTTATTAAATGACTGTGTACTGAACTAAATTGGGTTACATGCCTCCATTCCTAATAAAGGGAAATATTAATAACCAGGAAAGTTTCGGGTAGAGGAAATTTACCGTTTTTTTATTGGTCCAATAATAGCGGTTAAAAACTGAACCTGTAAGAGAACACTTTTTAAACCAAATTGAAATCCCGATATCCAGATGACAGGTCAACCGTACGATGGTGCGTCCAAAATGAGTGGTCATTTTAGCGCTCTTGAAGCAAGTTTCATGCAGACGACCCTCAAGCTGCCTATTTTCATTACTATGCTCATTTGCTAAATTTAGCCATAGCCATAGATTTGTTTGAATACGTAAAATACGTACGTGATCCCTCAGAATGCAAAGACATAACTGAAGCGTCGGTAAACTTTGGTAAAGCTATATGAACTTTTTCAAATGATTGTATCTCAATCGTTTCATGACACCAATAGGAAAGTCAATCATATTGCAGTTAGTGCTAAATTTATTACCGGCATTGGCTCAAATCATTTCACTTGATACGAATAATCCTTAACTAACAGCAGATACATCTGGAATAATAAAATCTAATGAGGATTTCATTTTTTTACCAGTTCTGGATATTATTTTAAGGTTAAATGGTTGCAAAACTTAGGGGTAAATATATTGTATACTTCAATATAACGATAACAATTTAAAAAATCGGTAAATTTCTTTTACCCGGAACTTCCCTCGTTATGATTCATTTTCCATTTGTTAGGAATAGTTAAGTGTGACCCAATTTAGTTCAGTACATAGTCACAGTATATATGTGTTACATATACTGTCTTCATTTTTATTAGGCGCCATTTTTTTCCATCATATTGGATTCCTACAAATATTTTACCATTTTCTTCCTACCTATGCCACACTTGACTTTTGGGCATAATTTAAAATAAATTCAATAAGTAATTTTTACATTGACACATACCGCCATTTTGCTACGTCGTGTTGAATTGGTCCTCAGATATTCCCTAACCCCAAATAATACACCAATCTAACAACAAGAAGATCGTTAACGAAAACCATTTAGAAAGTTAATATCTGGGATATATCTGCGAACCAACTGACTGACAATATGGGTTTCATGCAGGATATAATCTATATATGTGCCTTGAGTATGCAACAATAAAGTTGTGAAACGTCGACAATTTAAAAAAAGACTTGTGTTTTTTTTTAGTAAAACCTAACGCCAAATAATTCACCACTCTAACATAAAAACAAGAGGACCGTTAACGAAAACCATTTAGAAACTTAATATCTGGAAAATATTTGCGGGCCAACGTAGTAAGTAAAGACTGATAATATGGGTTTCATGCAGGATATAGAATCTATACATGTGTCCTGAGGATGCAACAATAAAGTTGCGAAACGTCGACAATTTAAAAAGGTCTTTTGTTTCTTTACTGGATCCTAACCCCAAATAATATACCACTGTAACAAACATTTTTATACGTTGTTCCGTGATATTGGATTTTTACTAAAATATTACCACGTCATCCCCATGTAACCCTTAATTTTCGGTCAAAATTTGAAGTCAATCGGGTAAGTAGTATTTAAGCTATATCGCGAACTGACAGACAGACCGATAGATGGACCGACGGAATTGACAAAACATGTTTTTTTTGGCATCTAGGGAAGCTAAAACGTGAAGATATGTAAAACCTGAAAAGGTGATTTTTTTCACGATTACAACAATTTTATTTGACCAAATATTTGTTCCGCTATCTTGAATTAGTAACACAGTTTTACTAGTTGAGCCCTAACCATAATTAGTTATGGCACACAATTTGAAATCAATCCATTAAGTAGTTTTTACAGGCTGAATTTTTAAATATTTTATTATACAGTTACTTTGTTCCGCCATCTTGGATTCGTACCAAAATTTTACTAGTTGATTCCAACGTAATACTTAATGTTTGTGCACAATTTGAAATAAATTTAATAAGTAGTTTTTTCATAATAATTTTTTTAACATTTCACTAGACCGCCATTTTGTTTTGCATTCTGGATTTTTACCAAAATATTACCAGATCTTCCCCATGTAAGTCTTAATTTTTAAAAATTTGAAGTCAATAAGTTTTTAAGCTATGCCGCGAACTGACAGACAGACCCACACGCGGGCCGACAGAATTGATGAAACATATTTTTTGGCATCAAGGGGTATTAAACCGTGGTGTAAAACTTGAAAGAATGATTTTTTTCACAATTACAAATATTTTATTTGGCTGCCATTTTGTTCCGCCATCTTGAATTAGTACTAAAATTTTACTAGTTGACCTCTATACAACAATAAGCTATGACACACAATTTGAAATCAATCCAAATTTTTTATTAAGCCGCCATTTTGTTAACATCTAGGGACGCTAAAACGTAAAGATGTGTAAAACCTGAGAGGATGACTTTTTCACGATTACAAACATTTTATTTGGCCGCCATTTTGTTCCACCTTCTTGAATTTGTAATATTATTTTACTAGTTAATCCCCATACCACAATTAGTTATGACACACAATTTGAAAGCATTTTTTCAGACTGAATTATTAGATATTTTATTAAGCCGCCATTTTGTTCCGCCATCTTGAATTCGTACCAAAATGGTATTAGTTGATTGCAACATAACACTTGATGTTTTTGCAAAATTTGAGATAAATTGGATTAGGAGTTTTTTAATAATAATTTTTTTAACATTTCACTAGGCCGCCATTTTGTTTCATCATATTGGATTTTTACCAAATTGTTACTAGGTCGTCCTCATGTGACCCTTAATTTTTGACGAAGATTTGAAGTCAATCGGGTAAGTAGTTTTTTAGCTACGCCGCGAACAGACAGACAGACCGACGGAATTGAGAAAACATGTTTTTCGTCATCTAAGAACCCTGAAACGCAAAGATCTGAAAAAGTCTCGAAGAGTGATTTTTTCACGATTACAATATGGCTTATGAGGTAAGTAATAATAAAATAACAATTCCTATAAACTTTGAAGACATTTATATATAAAATAATATGCTATAAAATTAGCTGCTTCATTACTTCTGTATAACGATTTTATTTTCTGTTTTAAAACTCGTCTAGATCAAATATGAGACAAGGGCCTTCCTACCTCAGTTACGATCAAGAGTCATGTTTCTAAATATTTTAACATGAAAATTTTACATATATATTAAAAAAATATATTTTTGGTATCTATTAAAAATTATTTTTCATATCAATTAATGAACATTAAGATCTATAAATTTTTGTATAGATTTTAGTAATAATATATTCTTTTGACGAAACGAACTTTTTTGACCTTGTACGGGACCTTTCTTCACAATTCGCCACCGCCAATATGGGTTTAATTTTAACAAATAGAAAATATTGTTAAAAATAAAAGTGGGAGTATTCATTGCGTAATTTATACAAAAAATTAATATTTATGTGGATGTCTCACCGGAAGCTGCATCGATCGATTATGGAAAAACTATAATTAGGAAAAATCTGAAAATTTGGCAGTATACTATTGTGGATGGAGGCAATTCAGCTGAAATTTTTAAGTTGGCAACTTCCGGTTATACCGGAAGTAGATGTCAACTTGCTTATTTTAAATGGAATGCCCCGTAAATTATAAAAATTTTGGATTCTACGTAAAATTCTAGACCTATTTCATGTGTAATGTGTTATACTTAAGTCCGTTTTTGGATTCTTCGGAACTTAAGTCTCACCGTTTTTGACATTTTTGATATTTTATGTCAAAAATATATGCAAATTTTTCTTATACGGAAGCTTTTATTGTTTCTTTTTAGGCCACTGATATTAGTTAAAAAATAGCGTAATAGGAAAAAAAATTATAAAGTTTTGCCACTTGGGAAATAAGCTTCTCAAGGAGTGTACTTTCAAAATCAAAAGAACTCCCAAGGGGCAAGTGTGTGGTTCATCCCGTAAACTTACCCCCAATGTGCAATTTGGAAGTGTTTTGCGATTTTCTCGAAAACCGTACGTCTCAAAAAAAACTATACTTACGAAAGATGTTCGCCATAAAAATCTGCATAGGACAGGTTTTATTACCTAAACTGTTTAGAATAGGGGTTTTCGAGAAATCGGTTGTTAAATTTGGGGGTGAGTTAAGGAACACGGTATAATCGCGTATTTTAGGTATGGTTTCGAAACTCCGTGATTTCATTAGGGTTGAATTGTAAGGAAGTGTTTTATACAAAGTTTTACAGCTTTTACGAGTTCTATAAAAAGTTTTACAACACCACTGATGTAGAGTTAGACTCCTCGATGGGTTTTCCTTGAGTTCTAATCGTCTAAATCAAAATAGATTTATAGAAACCTAAATCGTAAACGCTATGGTAACAAAGTAACTGTTGTATTTGACGGACACAGCATTAGTTCAAGTCACAACCAAATTTTTTAACAAATCTTAACAATAAGGAACGACTTATTACACATCTTGCTGATCATCTGCACAACCAAAATGTAGGCACATTTATAGCGGAAGATGATGCTGACGTCGAAATTGTTACCACTGCTATCATCAAAAATAAACGATTGTGGCAGCATCGTTCAAAGTAAAGAATAAATAGTGCAGTATTATAATAAATTGGAATAAATAGTGCTTTACCCAAAGGATCAGTGCTCGCTTGACATGCATAAATATATCTATATCAGGGACATTTAAAAATTTATTGTAGCTTGTTGAAATTAATTTTTTGTCCAATCTCTTAATGAGTTGGATATTTTGAGCATGGGTGAACAAAGTACAAATTTACGAAGACTTTTAAGGTCAACATCCATCCAGAAAAAGTCCTTTAATTACTGAACATGTAGAAAAAAATTCGTATAACATAAGCTATACTAGTATTACCTGTGATGAAGCTGAATGTAACGAGAAATAGATAGATACACAAGAAAAGATAACACAAGAAAATATAATTTTATCGTTACAAAATAAATTGGCTGACAGACACTCTAAGATTGAACTCTTGGAGCATGAAAATGAGAAAAACAAGAAAAAGATCGACTTTTTATTAAGGGACCTAAAACACAAAAAGGACGAAATTCAAAATTTAAAAACTATTATTGAAAACATGAACAAAATACATCTAGACCAGTTACGTAATGACAAAGAAACTGTTTCCGGAGAAACACAAACGAAACTCCAGATGGTGATAGACTCTGAGGTACAAACAGACGAATGCATCGACAAACAAACATTGGAAATAGGTACACAGTGTGACTTAGACACGAATATCAAAAATATCTCTTTTACCCCAATTGCAGCATCGATGGCACAATTAGAGACAAGTGAATCGAGAGCTCCTTCTCCAGTCCCAGTGATTAATGTTAAAAATTTACGGAGTAAGACATCTCAAATAGCGAATGTATCATCATCTAATTCTCTGGTAAGTCACACAGTTAACATAAGAAAACGCAGAGTGCTGGTAATAGGCGACCGTTCGGCATTGGGCTGTGCTCATGTACTAAGAAAACATCAGCTAAACGAGGAAGAATGCATAACCGAAGGGTGGGTTAAACATGGAGCAAACCTAAGTGATTTGGCTCATTCTGCTTACAACTTAAGCTCTAGTTTTGATCAAAATGACTGTGTTATCTTATTATTAGATCTAAACTGTGCATACCATATAAATACAAGGATAATGGAATCAATTTTAGCAGTTGGAAAATATACAAACTTAATCGTGTCTATAAAATGTGACGTAAAAAGACATTATAGTATCTACAATAATTTTCTACAATTGTTTAATATTTGTATCAGTAATAGGTTGAGATTTAACAGGTCTATAAGAATCATATATAATCTTAAGTATAATAGAATGTATCGTTTTACTAAATTTAAAATGTGCGAAATATTGGCTAATTACGTTAATACCAAAACGAATAATCTAAACATTGTTTTAAAATCAGTTACAACACAGAATTTGCCGGCCTGTAATTTAAATAATAGTATAAATAGGATAAATCTTTGTAACTCGAGCGAATGTAGTAAAGTAGATACTGAGCTATTTTTAAAAATAATTGTTTCACATTTAGTGCTACAGTGTGTGATGTTGCTGACTTTTGTGTTGAAGGCGTGTTTGAATGTGCTTCTGTAATTATAAGCAGTTTGAAATTAAAGTTAATTGTTGTATATAGGCCACCTAAAGGAGATTTTAAGGTTTTTTTAACATGTTTTAATTCGCTACTCGAAAATCAATTTAATCCACTTACTACCCTTGGTATTAGAGGCGATTTTAATTTAAACTTTTTAGAGCATAGTACACAACTGTCGATTTTTCTAGATTTATTAGCTACTTTTAATCTTATACATACTATTAGGGAACCCACGAGAGTAGCTACAAATTCAAGCACATGCATTGATAATTTTTTAATAAGTTCAAACACACAGTTTTCAGCATCTGTTGTTAATCTGGGCTTGTCAGATCACTTCTCTCAGCTTTTGAAAATAGATGTGGTCAGAACTGATAAGAAGGACACCGCGGCAAGGTATGTTATGCGACGCGACTTTTCAAATAAAAATGTAACACGTTTTCTAGACTTTTTAAACACAGAGGAATGGAATGAAGTTTATTCTCGTGAGTGTCCCAATCTTGCTTTTGAAGTCTTTGCCAGGCAATTATTTTATTATTATGAATTGTCATTTCCATTAATTAAAATAAATAACAGCACTCAAAATAAACAAAAAAAGGTAGTTCTATCGCCGGAGCTAGTTCGCCTAAAAGATAAGATTACTTTGTTCACTGACCTATCAAAAAAAGATATAAGGTACAAGCATATTAGGAAACATATTAACAGTATTTATAGAGAACAACTTAAACTCTTTTTTACACAACAAAATGATAAAATGATTTAAAACTCAAGCAATAAATCAAAGGCAATGTGGCAAATTATAAAAACGTTACAAAATAAAAACAATTCTTATACGGCACTGAAAATAATTGAAACCGGCGAAATAGTTCCGGATAATCTAGTTGCAAGTAATTTTAATTATCAATTTACTAATGTACTTCTTAGTAATAATAATATCGACAGGACATTTCTTGATAACTGCGTACCGCCTTGTGTAAATACATTTGTTCTTTCTCCCATATGTAAACAAGATGTTTTATCATTTATTGTAAACCTTAAGAACTCAAATGCCACAGGACATGATGGCATATCCAATAATTTGTTGAAAAAGTGTGGTTTTGCTTTGTGTGATGTTTTAACGTACTTGATAAATCTCTCAGCGCAGTATGCAATATTTCCTGAGCAATTGAAGTTTGCAACTGTCATTCTACTTTATAAAAAGGGGGATTCTAATGATTATTCAAATTATAGAGGCATAAGTCTATTAACAAGCATTTCTAAAATTTTTGAGTTGAATTTGAAACATCAATTATTTCATGTTTTTAATAAAAATAACATTATTAGCGTTTCTCAACATGCTTTTACGGAATCACGCAGTACAGAAAGTGCCCTTTGTGATTTCCAATCGACAGTTGTCGATGCAATTGTTAAACATCTTCATGTATTGGATTTATTTGTGGATTTCTCCCGAGCATTTGATATGGTTAGCCATGAACTATTATTAATAAAGTTGCATCGATATGGCATTAGAGGACAGGCATGGAAGCTCATGGAGTCTTATTTGGGTGGACGTCAACAATGTGTTGTGGTGAATGGGATGGGAAGCGACTCATTGCCAGTAAATCAGGGTGTTCCCCAGGGTTCAGTCCTTAGTCCACTACTATATCTTATTTATTCTAATGATCTCACTTCCTACTTAATGAATATGTCCACTGGTATTTCTGTCATGTCATATGCAGATGATACAAACATTGTGATCGTGGAAAAGAGTGTCCAAAAAAAATGGTTTGGTTATAAATCAAAGTAAAACAAATTTCGTCGTATTTTCAAATAAAAAACAAAAAAATGACAATTTTTTTCTTCATGGATCTGACCTTGGTATTATTACACTTTCCAAGTCCTCAGTAATGTTGGGCTTGGAAATTGATGAAAACCTAAGATGGGGAAATCATATAGAAAGCCTATGCATACGGTTAAGAAAAAATTGTTATGGTTTGAAATCATTGTCAAATTACTGTAGTCAAAATGCTATGATCGGTATATTATTCTAATATCCACTCTCACCTGTCCTATGGCATCATAAATTGGGGCTCAAGCTCTGACGTGACAAGAGACTTTTTGCTTCAAAAATATGCTATACGAATTTTGTGTGGTCTTTCATGTACAGATTCGTGTCGAGACTATTTCAAGCAATTAAAAATATTGAACTTGGCTGGAATTTACATATTTAAAGTTTCCGTTTTTGCATATCAGAATATTAAAAAACTTCAAAGCAATCGCGCTTCAAGTGGTTACAGTACTAGAAATAAAACATTACTTCTACCTAATTTACGTAATACCACATTTTTCCAAAAAAATGTGATATATAATGCATGTAGGTTTTTTAATAAAGTAAATAATGATATTAAAGATGCTGATAATCTTAAATCCTTCAAACGTAAATTAAAAAAAATATCTAGTGGAGGGTAATTTTTATACTGTGCAAGAGTTCTTAAATTAGTTTTTAGTTTAGTTTTTTTTTTTGTTCTTTTTAAAAATGCACGCGTCTAATGTAGTATTTGTATTGTTCCTTTTTTAGTGATTATTTATGTACTTAAATGTAACTTTTATGACGATGTACTTTTATAAGTAGGTATACTAGATTTACTGTTTGTGACGTTTTCTCCAATTGCTGATTGCATATTATGTACATCTGTTTTATTGGTGAAATAAAAAGATTATTATTATTATTATTATCATATGTCAGGAAAACGAACAAGTCGTAGTGGTTGGCCAAGGCGTTGACCGCCTTGTTTTAATTATTACACTTGCCCCAGAGGACAGATATTTCAAAAAGAGACTCAAGGTAATGTTAAAAAGGGGCTATACAGCTCGAAGAACTTGTAGTCATCTAATATTGTCCGCAATTGTAAAGCGTCTATTTTATTTATTCATGCTATTGGTAGCTGCGATACCACGTCAGGATTTTTTGGAAAGGGTAAACAGCAATTTGTACAACTATTTTATCGAGAAAAGGACCTTGATAGTGTAACCCAGATTTTTAATACATCAATTCAACTCTTAAAGAAATTGAGCAAGCTGGGGAAAGATTTATATTGATGCTCTATAAGGCTAAACTATTAGACGGCAGTCTAAGTGAGCAAAGATTGAATTATTTTAATAAATGTGCCGTTATTCTTTCAAAATTATCTCCCAGGTCGGCAGCACTACAACAGCATTCCCGTCGTAGTTACTTTCAAGTGCAAATATGGCGCGGACATTTGCAGCCGGAGTTATGTGGCTGGAAAAAAAATCATAATGCTCTGTCACCTGTCTATACCACTGAGCGACCCGCCCCAGCTTCTATTTTTAAATGAATAACCTGTTGTTGCAAACAAGGTTATGGAAAGAGGTACAGCTGTACTAAGGCAGGCTTACGTTGTACAACTATGTGCAGAAATTGCCGTGACCAGACCTGTACCAATACAGATTTTACAGATATTGTAGACGATTTGTAAATTTATTTCGACTTACTGGATTAGGTCTCTAGGAGTAACCACTCTAAAAAAACGCGCCGATAACTCTACCTCAGTGGTAGTGTGGAAACGAGTGCTTTTTATTAGTAGTAAAATTTTTATTTACTCCTAGCCGGAGAATCGATCATTATTGGCGATTTTAGAAACATAAGGAGTAACTTTGCGCTCCCTAGGTAGAAAAAAATCATTGCTATCCCTAGGTAGATATCTTTTTTTTTGCTGTCAGTGTCACTTGCCCTTGTTTATTATATAATACATGCAAAATAAAACTGTCAGATAATTTAAATATCACTTGTCACTTTGAAAATTTTATTACAAAAAAAATAATGGTAGGTACCTATTTTTTACAAGCGCTAGTAGTGAAAAAAAATGTATAAAACATAGTAGTGAAGATCTTTGATAACTTAATTCACCCCCACTTTTAACACTTGATTTCTCGAAAACCCCTGTTCTAAACAATTTAGGTAAAAGAAATTTTTTTCGCAGAATTTTATTGAGAACATTTATAGTGAGTAGTTTTTTCTGTTGGACGAACGGTTTTCGAGAAAAACGCAAAAAACTGCCAAATTTAACGTTAGGGTGAGTTTAAGGGACGAAGTTCCCACTTGCTGATTGGGAACTCTTTTGATTTTGAAAGTACACTCCTAGACAGACTAGAAGTTTAATTCCCAAGTGGCAAAACTTTATATTATTTTTTGCACTACTTGGGTAAGTTTTTTTGTAGACAAAGACGTATTTAGCAGATTTTATGTGCAATTTTGATAATCATTAGTACAGGGTGTTCACAAAATAAGAACAAAAATTAAATGAAAAAACTATCAAAAAATTTTTTTTTATGAAAACCACCCATTTTTATAATCTCGTCTTATTTGGCATTAAATATTAAGGTAATTTTGTATAAGTCTGTCCAAGCCAATTAAACATTTTTCTGTTGCAAATAATATGCAAACTCAATATCTCAATTATTATTGAGAATATTGAAACTTGAATTGCGTCCAATAATTTGCATGTACAAGTTTCTGTCCAGCGGTTTAGAATTATTTTTTCTTTCAAATTTATTTCTCAATTTTTCAAAAGAGAGGATTTTTTTTCAGGACTATATGGTCCTTACTAAATGAGGAATACAACATCATTCTTCTTAAACATTTATTTTTTAAAACACACAAAAACATTAAGATTTTTTTTAAACTGGCTAAGATAATATCAAGTTGGAAGAAGACGAACTTAACACTATCTCTCAACGTTGTCAAAACGCAATACTGTGAACAATACAATAACTTAAAAGCTAAACAGTCAAAGTAAGGTTGTTTTTTAAACTACCTTTTTATAGTACAAAACAAATTATTTTGAATTCTATCTATACACTAACTTTAAAATCAAACCTATCTTTATTTATATATCTCTATTGAATATACATAAAGATCTAACGTTTATTATAAAAAACCACATTGTATCACATGAAAGTTTTGTATTTAAATATACACAGGCTTGTAATACGCAGCTTTTACATGGAAATTAATAATTATTAAACATAAATGTACATATATCTTGAGTGAAATAAACTATTGCTCAATTGAAACGGAACCGCAATTTTTTTTTGGTGATTTTCAGAATGCGGTTTTTGAATTAGATTGGCGTTTTCTTCCCTGGAAAGTGGTATTTTTTCAAAACATTTAAATTTCGTGTGTACAAGGTGTCCCAAATTCAACTAAATGCAAGGGGATCTCAGAAACCCTAGGCTGCCTTTGATTAATAAATAAAATGACTAAAGTCTATTCAAATTCAAGGTAGGGTGAATGTAAACAAAAGTTATTATGCGTGCAATACGCCTTTAAATAAAGGTGGCCGATTATGGCATAGTTTTTAGCAAACAAATTATTGTAGCTAAATTTTAATGTCAATTGTTTTTAAATATTTCTACAAATTTTGGAAGCAATTAAGGAACACAAAAGATAGAAAATATTGTTTTTCATACACTATCATTATTTATCACTATATTTTATGATATTAGGACATTGCGATCTTTTTAATTATTATAATCTATTAGTTACCAAACTAACAATTTTTTAGTTTTTTGTTAGCTTCGACTTACTTAAGAACAACTAAAATATTATAACAAACAAAAACATCGTAATGCCATAATCTTATATAGTATAGTTGTGATAATGATTTTACGGTGAGGTATACCTTAAATCTTCCACAAACGATGAGAGAATTACTATTTTTATCTTGAGGAAAGACGAAAGCTCAATACAAATCTGGGTGACAATATTTAGTTACATCTACAACGGCATATGGCACGCCCCTGAAGCTTGGCTAAATAAGGTTCCAAATAAATTATGATGATTTTTAAAGCGGTACTTCTAAGAAGTAAAAAACATCTAATTTCTTGCGTTCTTGTGAAGGACTGTTTGGCCTAGAGAAAGATATATCGAAAAATTGCATGCTTTTCGAAAAAAAAAATTATTTCGTAAAATAAGGATGATATTAAAATTTTGAGAAGTTAGTTGTTTATTATGTTATACCAATTAATTTGATGTACTTCAAAAAAGAAACTAAAACATATTAAGGAAGTTTTAGAAAAAAAACATTGTTTCGTTACACACCCTGTACATACCAAATTTTAAAATATTGGATAAATAGAACAACATATTTGTTTTCAGGAAGAAATAGCCTAATACAAAAAAACCTTATTCCACTAGCTTATTTTGTTCAGAAGATTATTACTGGAAAAATACCAATACACTGGCGGTTGCATTTCAATTCAACAATAGTTTACTTACAGTGAGGAACAAAAGAACAATTTA
Source organism: Kuschelorhynchus macadamiae (assembly GCA_030620095.1). Taxonomy (NCBI): domain Eukaryota; kingdom Metazoa; phylum Arthropoda; class Insecta; order Coleoptera; family Curculionidae; genus Kuschelorhynchus; species Kuschelorhynchus macadamiae. The sequence continues at coordinate 2,159,609 of JAUTXW010001355.1, forward strand.
CTGTTTTAAAACGGCGGCCAAGCACGTAGTCAGAAATTCAGTTCGAAGGGAGGGGGGTTCCAGATCTGTAAACACTAATTCAGCGACTAACTAAAAAAGGTGGGTCGAACCTCAGGAAAATTAGGTAGCAGGCCTACTTTTTTCTCAATTGTTGCTAGACCCTCTACAAGTGCAACAAAATATTGCAAAACAGATGGAACAAAATTAGTTTTTTGCGATTATCTGCCTAATTTTTATTGCAGGTAGCGCAATTATGAAAGTGTGAAAAATGAATGTAAGGACATCCTGAGCAAAAATATTTTTTTTCTCCCGCTGACATCTCTGTCGAGGGAAAAATCTGAACATTTGGACCCCTTCCGGATACCAAATTTATACACTGGTAGACACGGCGAGTTCAAAAAAAGTATGCAAAAATCTGTTTTTTGGTAATATCTGCCAAAATTTTTCATAGAGAGTAAATATGTATATGTAAAAAAATAAAGTTGAGGATATCCTATTCAAAAATGGTCGTGTAGATTTTTTTTAAATACGATAGTTTTGAAAATTCTAAATGATTCGTGGAGCCAAATTTATAACAATTCCAACAAAAATTATTATTTGTCGGTATCTATTATGCACAAGGGAAGTACAAGGTAAAGGCGAATTTACCGATTTGTTTACTTTGGTTTTGGTACGTTTAATTAGATTACGAGTACCCTTGAAAGTTCAACGCAAGCGACATACGATATTACAATCATTAATCATGATCATCAACATAGGTCTGTAAATAATACTGCATAACGAAAGGAGTTATATAAATTACGACTAGGTCAAAAATCGGTAAATTGACTTTACCTTCTTCCTTTGAACAAGGAAAGTGAAGCATATTCAGTTCAGCACGTAGTTATTTAATAATTTTTTCGGTAGGTACATACAAATTATGTTATCTTTCATTCTCTTAATAAATAGAAACTTTTATTACGAGGGAACTTTTAATTAAAATGCTCTTCAGATCGGTTTTACGCAATTACCCGGAATGTTCTTCCTAATGAAACTTTAGATTTTTTACGGGAATGCAAGATAAGAAACTTTGTATACGTAAAATTGAATAAGAAATTTTTCACACTGGTTTATTGAATATTTTATTAGACCGCCATTTTGTTCCACGTTATTGGATTCGAACAAACATTTTTATCAGTTCTTCCTAGTATCATACTCAACTTTGGTGCAAAATTTCAAATCAATCGAATAAATAGTTTTTCAGAGTAATTTTTTAAATATATCATAAAGTAGCTATTTTGTTCCCCCATCTTGAATTCGTACAAAATTTTACTAGCTCATCCCGATAATTGATTCCACTTAAGTTGTGTGCAAAATTTAGGTCAAATGAGCAAGTGTTTTTTACACTGACTTCTTATCTGTATATGACATTTAATTCTTTACCAAAATTTGAAGTCAATAGTATAGTTTTTAGTTAGTAGAACAGACAGACCGTCGGAAATAAGAATACATCTAGGCCCGAAAACGTGAAGATCTGTAAAAACCTGACAACGTGATGTTTCCGAGGAAAGTAAAAATACAATGATTTTTAACGAATGAAAGAAGATCATCTAGAATAACTTTTCACTACTTTAAAACATGTTCAATAAAAGATTTCATGGTATCAAAAGCTGTGAATTACAATACTATACAGATTTTTGTAAATATCTTATGAATTACTGCATTCTGCTAAAATACGGCGCATGGTGCTGACCATTTGCCATTGTAGTTACGATATTTCCTTGCTCATTTATGACATAGCCTGTGTTGGTCAGCTGATAAGAAAACGTATTCGTATTGTGATTTGTAGCATTCTGAGGAGTAACTATGTTGGCATTGGATATAAGTTGAGGCACAGGGGTTACCAAAAATGTTTGAGATTGCTGATGCTGATTTCCTGCCGGTTCACTAGAAGCTACGACAAGGGGAATAACTTGCTGTACTTCATTATTAATAATGCATTTTTGTACTTGTTGAACAGTTTGGTCCCTAGGTCTCTCAACAGTTTGAATCTGTTGTTGTTGTTGTTGAGGGGGTTGAATTTGAGCTTGTTGTTGAGGATGCTGTACTCCCACATGATGTTGATTATTATGGTGTTGATTATTATTCTTTGGTTCCAACTTGCAGAACTTGACATGAGGAAATTGCTCCTTCATAAAATGTCTAAATGTGGAATAACCCATAAGCTTTACACCTGGCTCCAAAATCTGACCATATTCTTTATAGGCGTCGTGCAGGTTTTTTCTTGTAACGTCCCATGGCAGTTGAATGGCTTGTTTCGTATTTAAGATATCTCTTTCACCAGTGTGCTGTTCCAAGTATTGTTTTAAAAATTCACGAGCATGACAATATATGTCTAAGGAAAACGTATTATGAGGCTTTTTCCCGTGATTACCGTGAACCCTAGGAGCCACGCCATGTGTCATTACATGTTTTCTGATTCTCTTCAGTTGATAATGAGTGCAGTTTTCCAAGTAAAGAAAAGCGTCTAAACATACTCGCCTTCCCTGATAAACATATTGTGCTCTAAGCCTTCTCCTTTCTCTATGCCTTACGGTGGTATCAGGATTAGCAAGGCAAGCCATTGTAACTCCCATTAGATACATATCATGTTCCCCTTTAGTAAGTTCGGCAATATTATGTCTATGTTTAAATACTGTTTCTGGATTCAATCCTCTGAAGCAGCTTTCATCTTGGCATTCGCATCCTCCTTTAAACCGTTCTTTTACTTGAGCAGGACTCTCTTCTAGCTTTGTGGGTTCGCTCAGAGACGGTAACCCTAAAGCTTTCTTTTTTTGTTTTTTGGTAGGTTTCTTTTTAACATCAGAATTTGGAGTGATCGGTTTATTTTTTTGGGGTGATTTAGGCTTTGTTTCAGGATGCTTATTTATAACTTCAGTATCTGTCTCCTCCGGTTCATCTGGGATTTGGTGACCAGTGTAGATCGCGGTCATGTTAGTATCTAGGGGATCAACTATTGCATGACCTTCCCATATGACCTGAAAACAAAAGATACTGACATTTATGTGCACAACCTATTAAAAATATATTTACCACTTGTTGGTCGTCCATGGCATTGGAAAAATGACTTGTGCCATCTATAGCAGAGAAGAGTGAGTGGGAAATAGAAACTGGAGTATACTGGATAGTGGCTTCCCCATCAGTGACATCCGTAGCACTTGGATTTGAATGGAAAGAGTGTGATGAAGGAGACTGATTATCATTTCCGTCGACAATAATTTCTTGCTTTTCTATACGTTCTACCGAAAGTAGACTATGAAGGACTTCACTCGCCTCTTTTTCGGCCGCGTCTTCTGTCATCTACAAAAAGTATTTCTTATGATAACGAGAAGAAATATATAACGCTTGAGATTAAACAATTCGGAAATTCTATATTTTCGCATAACGTAAATTGAAATATATAAAAAGTGCTGTATTTAAGTTTTATTTTATTTTGAAAAGAATAGCCATTTGCTTAAAACGGTAAATCTGTTTTTAAAATAAAAGAATTATGTGATCTGTTTAATTTATATTTGTTTAGTCAATAATGCTGTATGGAATTCGGTCATTTAGCTTAGCAAGATTAAATGATTGAAAGGGCATGAAAACAAAAATCTAGAAAAAATAAATCCACCACAATAATACACCAACTGTATACAAACTTAAGGTAGGTTTTTTTCTTCTCGCAGAGTATAATACCAAGTATCTGAACAGTTTATTTTAAAGATCTATCCCAAATTTATAATGTTTTAAAACTTTTTTTCTAATATCATCCCAGGTCGTAGATTAATGTTATAATTTCAAAAATGTTGAATGAACGATTAATTACTTATTTTTTTGGTCTGAACAGGAGAACCAACCACCAGGCGATTTGTGCAGTTTGAAATGACCACAAGACGTTGCGGGCGGTTTACAACGCTCAGACCAAGAGCTTTACTAATTTTACAATATTTTGTCAAATTAGCCGTAGTTCAAAGGTAAGAAAAAAGTTCCTTAGCAAACCAACTTAATTCTCTTGGTTTTCAGTATGAGTGGGTGTTGTCAGACGTAGCTGCTCATGCAGATGCAAATTCTCATTCAGACTCTGTGGTTATGTATAGCTCTTCAGGGCTAACGCTTATCTGATTAATTCATAAATTAATCAAACTCTTATCTATTTGATTTAATATAATATTTAAGTCTGAAACTCGTCATGGTTTTCGTAAGCTAATTGATTACATAATTACTTCGTAATAATAATAATCATAATAATATTAAATACAATAATAATGGATTTATTATTCCGAAAAATACAGTAGTTACACAAGTAAAACTATTATTGGGAAGGTTTCTTCTAAAGGCGAACTCAAACGAATGCTGTGCTTGATAAATAATCGTCACTTGTGAACACTTGTCATGTCATGTGTGTGCATGGTCTACTTGTACAAATATTCGGCCAATATTTACCATCGGTTGTAAATATGGCGCAAGTCAAATGGTGATGTTTAAATGCCTTCAAATATTTGTCAAATACACAAGTAGCGTAATCGAGCATCTTGGAGACTTGCCAAGTGCACAAATATTTGCGTGTTTGTCAAATACGTCAGTCATTTGAGTCCGCTTTAAAAATAAGGACCCATTGTAGTCATTATTTCCGGATTAAAAAATATATTGTAAATATACATGAATACAAAAAACTTAAGAATAATTTGAAATTGCGACTAAATAATAAGATTATTTAATAGCTCACTTAATAAATTAAACTATAATAATATATTGCAAAATAAAACATGGAGAGGAGGAAGAGTTAACGAAGGAACACATAAATAGGAAATGATTAAGAGATATCACTGATTTCGACAGTTTCTACACAGTCAAATTAACATATTGTTGCGAAAAAAAGTCACGGTTCATCTTTCTGTTGAAACTGATAACTGAAGCCGAAAAATCTTTTAATTTAAATGTATTCGTTAAAAAGGCGATTTGGTAGGAAAAAGATTTGAAACATTTTTTATTATGAGACGGTACTGTCAATAGATACTGCTTTTGTATATTTAAGTTATGAACATCTGTTCGATATACGAGCTTTCTGTAGAGGTATGGAGAAAACTTAAATTTGAGAATCTTGTAAAAAACAGATCGCGGCAAAGTATGACGGTAAAGCACGCCATCAACATGCCTCTTGTTCCGCAGATAAACCAGATGTAACAATTTTGTATTTTCTGGATTGACGTGACATCCACCACGTCTAGAAAAAGTCCGTTTATGTTTTCTGAGAAGTTAAAGTGGGACAGAATAAGAGTCTCGCATATCATGGATTTGCTCTTTTGAGACAGATAATGTCTATGGGAATAAATTAGTTAGTGATAACATGGAATATGCTTTGTTTAGATAAGCAATAAATATGGTCCTTAAATTTTAGTTTATTACCCACTACCAAACCCAAGTTTTTAGCCGAGTTTTTGGAAGAGATGTAGTTATATCCCTTTTTAGGTTTTATTGTTTCCAATAGCTCATCCCGAGTATTCTCATTTCAAAATAGCAAGGCTACTGATTTAGTTGGATTAATTTTTAAGAGACGGTCACTAGAAACGGAGAGCAAATTATGTAGGTCCTGGTTTATTTCAAGATTTCAGCTACATCAGACTTAAACGAGGCATAAAGCGGGGTGTCGTCGCCATACTGGCATTGATCGAGAGACCTAATAAATTTTAATATATAAATGCAGTAAAGAAGGGGCCCCAATATGCTGCTCTAAGGAACACCTGCCTCAACACCACGCCTTCCTGATCATTCGCCCTCGAGGAGTATACATTGTCATAAAGAAACGACGCTATAAGTAAGACTGATGCTTTATTAAATCCTATATGATTTAAAATAGCCAATAAAGTGCCATAATGTAACATGTCAAACGCTTTTAAGTAATCGAGGAATATGATAACAGAAGCCTCGTTTTGATCATCCGCTCTTACCACGTTATCCACCATATCTGACAGTGCTGTAGAGCGGCTAGAACCAGCTCTAAACCCATATTATTTTTCTTTTCCATTTGAGCCTTCATAACTTTTTCCAAGACCTTAGGCAATGTAGGCAGTATCGAAATAGATCGCAGTTGTCCAAACTCAGTAGGATTGTTAACTGTCGACAAAGGTCTTGGTAAAATAAGACTCCTGAATACACCTATTTCTTAGTGAATTATGTAAGAGATTATAAATGGACAACAAAAAGTGATCAGGGTTGTAGTTATGTCATCCGCACCAAAGGCTTTCGACTTTATTTTATGAATAATTTTAGAGATTATCTCTTCTGAGATAGTGTGAAATTCAAAGGTTTTGCTCGATAATAGGTTATTCGTATTACAAGTGCCTGGTTAGAAGAGTTATTATTTTGAGCGATTTGTGTAAAGAATACCTTGATCTGTTTCAAATTTTACGGAAAATTAGTTTTTTCCATTAGTCTTTCACAAAACAGTTTTGAAATGTATAACTATGATTCACTCTTTTCCCAGCCGTAATGGACCAGATCCCTAATTTGTTTGTAGTAGTTGCAATCTTCTGGGAGCCTAGTGCGCCGAAAATCACTCAGTGCTCGATTTCTAAAAATTTTCATTAATTTGATATTGTCAGTTATCCATGCGGTGTAGGCTTTCTACTAATACTGCCCAGTTTCAGAGTAGCATGTCTATTAAAGATATCCAATATGGTTTCTGTGAGAAACTGTACTTAAGCTCTCTAGACCCAATATAAATATTAGGGTTTGCTGGATTTTCATAAGATGACAATTTGAGTAAAGTGACAAGATTTCTGAGAAGCCAATGGGGGACAATAAGAATTACATTAGATTCAGTCAGAGAAATCAAAAAATATATATGGATCAAAAATAACTAATGACAAAAGAAAACTGATAATGCCTTTTATATTTGCGTAATATTTTAATAATCTTTGGTTTTAATTAGAAAACGGGGGATATTTTGAAAAATGGAGGATGCTTTGCGGGTTGGTTTTAGGTTGGAATAGAAGATACATCCAATGTAGAATAAAATAATCTCTAAATGGATCCCCACTTTGTATTGAATCCATATGTTGGAATCCATAGAGAGAATTATTTATGTATAGTTGGGATTCATCGACATCATATTTGTACTATTTGAAGTATAATCTGTTTTTGATATAACTGAGTACATTTACCATTTTTCAGCCTCCTAGGTCCAACCCAAAATGGAGTGATGTGCTGCGTCACTTGCACGTAGCGACAAACATTCTATTAAACAAACCTTTTGAAAAACATTAACAGAATTGTTATTAGAGATAAGCGATATTAGATTTCAACATTATCACTTAAATATATAGATTAGTATCAATATAGTTTATTTATTAATATGCCGCTAGTTATCGATAACTATCGATAGTTCATTGCTACCTATCACTATTTGCTACTAACTGTCGATATATTTGTGACAAAGGTGGTTTGGGAGCCAAACATTATTGAAGAGCAAAAAAAAAGTCCTCACCTTCATTTGGCGCATAATTCGTTCGCAATAATATCAGAAAAAAACAAAAGGTCCGTAACATTGTAAATATGTAATCCGTATATCCGTAATTATCGATGTTTTATGCTACCTATCGATATCATCGGATATCTATCGGCGTTATTGCACATCTATTGACACTTATTGCTAACTATCGATATTTTTTTATTTATGTATTGTTATTCGATATATCACTGACCTATCGGTAACTATCGATATATCAATAAAATGCCCATCCCTAAATGTAATGGATAAAAGGATTACATGTACTCCGCTATATGTTGTTGACCAAAAGAAATTTGGATTCTGACTGTTCCTATCATTCTCGCCTTGTATTTATTTTTAGATTGACCAAAACGCATTAAGGTCATTTCCAAAATGCACACGACACGTTGGCGTCGTTTTCTACGGGAAACACCGAAAAACTATATCATTTCGCTGTTTGGTCGCTTAAAACAGACCACAACTCGTAATACAGGATGTTAGGGATATGAGTACAAATATTTTAACACCTGATAGTATGGACCATTTTGATTTAAAAATGCTTAAATAACATAGGGTCAATTCCTTACCATTTTTCAGAAAAACGGCCTTAACGTTGTATTTTGTTTTATTAATTTTTAAGCACATCCTTAATACATTTATTATGTAAAACAATTAATTATAAGATTTTCTACAAAAGGCCTACAAATTTTTTCTTAGTAAAATATTTGAACAACCTAAATTTAAAAAATAAAAAACGAATAAATTGTTTTATTTTACCATAGAATGCTTATTTGAGAACGGCACGACTGCCCACCGTAGAGAAACGAGCAGGCTTCAACAAACATAACAATTCGCAAACATATCAGTTGCAGTTGTCTTGTTTTTTTCACCTTAATTTTTTGCCGTATGAGGCAATTTCTACCGTTTTAATACTTAGTCGGGATTTAAAAACTCTTTAAAAAGGAATGAGAATATTGAATATTACTTATTTGTGGAGAGTGTACTCAGAATGCTCATTTGGCGCCCCAAACATACTGGGGAAGATATCCCAACATAAGGTGTCCTAATGACAGAACATTTGTGGCGGTTTACAAAGAGTTCGCGATACGGGAAGTGTAAAGTCCGTCAAATTAATCGGGGGCCTGAAAGGCAAATAACACCCGAAAATGAGGAACATATTTTAGCCCTGGTGGAGGCAAACCCTGGTTTGAGCACTCGGGAAATCTCGCGACAAGTTGGATTTTCTAATCGTACCCTTCGTGAAAACCTTCAGTATCCTTATCATGTGCAGCGAGTACAGGTTTTGACTTTAGAGGACTTACCCGAGGTCACCAGACCTAAACCTCCTTGATTTTTATTTTTGGGGCCACATGAAAACATTAGTGTATAATAGGGTTGAAATTAAAACTGAAGATGACCTTAGAAACCATATTTTTGCTGCAGCGGAACAAATTAGACAAAGACCTAACGTTCTTGAATCTGTTCAAAAAAATTGGCTTCGCCGTATCCGTGCGAGTTTAAATAGTGGCGGTAGTCATTTTAAGCATTTACTTTAAGTTTTTAAAATACTTTTTTTAGTGTGTGAATTACCTACCTAGTGCTATAAATTAATATGCTTGGTAAGTGCATATTCTTTATTAATTTTTGGAAACAAAAAACTTAATTAGGGTTGCACTGTTCAAAACTATACAAATAAATAAAAGTTTTAATAACAGGTTTTTACTATTTTTTATACACGCCGATATTATGCTAACAAACCACAATTTATTAAAACATTAGTTCATACATTCCAGAAAAATAATCAAAATAAAATAATTGAATAGTTTTCAGACCTACAGGTTTTTGTATACTTCTTTGTTGACAAAAGGGGACGCGGGTGAAGCGCCGCTTCACCTACATTTTCCAATCAATTTACTTAAAAATAAAAATATTTTTAAAATAATAAGCATTTTATAATCTATATTTTTATTATAAAAATGTAGTATGTTTTATATAAATTCACATTATTTACTTAACTATAACATTATTTTCTATCAAAACTAGTGCGTTATACACTCACAAAATAATAATGATTTAAAAACGTAGCACGCTGAACACCTTTTCATAAGAGCGACCCGTTGAGCAGCAGTAACAAACTCCGCATCAGACTCCCCCGCACGCCGGCTTTTCTTGTTTCAGATTTGTTTACGGCAGTTGCTATGGCAATGCAATGGTGAATATCCGTAAGCCAAATAGAGATGGGAGCGGCATAAACTGCTGCTGCAGGCGGAAGCAGTTTTGCATCGATCGAATCGAATCGAAATTAACATTAAGATATAGGTACATAACTGTTTTTTAAGAGCAAACATTCTTTCCCCTAAGTATTAAAAAACGCTCCAATGCTATGGATACTTAACATCATTAAAAGGTTAAAAAAACAGCCATTTTGGGCGTGGCACCCCGAAAAAATATCGCCTGCGGCGCTTTCCATCTAGCTACCTGCGCTTCACCCGTTCTTGTATCTACGAACCGCCACTGGATGAGATTGTCATCACAATGATGTCCCAACAAATAGCAATGATGCCATGTTGTTAGTTGAAACCTCCAAAATTAAACATTTTAAAATTAAATATCTCGAAAACCCTTTCGAATTTACCGATGGTTTATAAGAATATTTTGTTTAAAATCGTTCATACTATCCTACGTTAAAATATGTGTAGACCCCTAACGCCCTGTATATAACGCGTGCCACAAATAAGTGACTCAGCCTTGAACATTTTTTTGCCAAGATTTAACATTCAATTTTAGTTGTTTAAATAAAACTTAAAAATAACATTTCTCTATCTTGACAGCACTGCCATACTTTCTTTTATGGAACACTTATTGTTTCCACCTCTCCAGGTTTGGCCTGCCAGATTGGCAACGCTATAACCCGTACAACGCCAGCGTTCAGTGGGCCTAATTTACTCAATGTTATGAGTGCTTTTGATTGTAATTAGCAAGCGGTTTTGTTTAAAAGCTGAGTTATTACTATACGTTGCAAATATATATTCGAGTTCTATACCACTAATAATAATTTAACGGGTAAATTAGTACTGTCGCACAATGAGTGATAGTGGTAGCAATATAAGTGATTCAATTGGGGCAAAATCAGAACATGCAACTTCGACTCAGTGGCGTGCAGAAAGGGCTCACAGGACCTGAGGCGCGGGGGGGGGGCGGCCACTATGGGCAACAGGGTATTCAAATAAAATATTTTTTCCATAGTTAAGAAAAAAATCACGATTTCGCACTTTTTGCCATCATCGGATACATTGGAAATGATAATAACAAGATAAGGTAATATACAAACTCTATGGAACATTTGGAAGTGACAATACTTAATGCGTATTTAGATGTAATAGTAAGTCTGCTAGATAAAAGATTTACTGCATTTAAAACAGTTTATTCAACATTTTCAACTCGACATCCTCAGAAATTGGTTAAATTAAATGACTCAGAAATTTTGGAAAAAGCTCTGTTATTATTGGAGAAATATTCAAATCATTTAACTTCTCAACTAGCAACTGAGCTAATTCAGATAAAATCATTATTGTATAACAACATTAAAAACCTTAATATAATTCGTGAATTCGCAAACTATGTTTTCGAAAAAAATAAATTATTGTTAAGTAGTATACCAGAACTGTGTTCTGCATTCCAATTATTTCCTGTCCTTCCTGTAACCTCAGCTCAATCGGAAAGATCTTTTTCAAAGTTGAAATTAATAAAAATGTCCTTAGGTCGACCATGACTCAAAGTCGTCTTAGTTCTCTACGTCTTATCTGAATAGAGCATGAAAGGGCTAGAGAAGTAAATATTGACGAACTAGTTGATAAGTATTTATCTAGTCGATACAAAAACAATAAAGTCTGGTCTACCGCCAAAGAAAACAATTCGTGTACTCTTTGTATGTTTATTATTTTTTAGTTTTGCTTAAACCAGAGTATAGTTATTATTTTTTAATGTTTAGTTAATTTTTGTTTTATGTTTATTAGTTTACCTATACCTATTAATTTTAAAATGTATATCATTCGCTCTTTTTTTTATTTTGATTTCTTTTTTACTAGAGTTATTTTTTATTTTATATTATGGTTTTTGTTAATAAATTTATGACATTTTTTGTTTACTTATTTTTGGAGCCTCCTAAAGACTCGGCACGCCACTACAGTTCGACTTCTACGACCGCGATGCCCACAAGAAAAAAATATATATATATTCTATATTTTAATAAAATTAAATATTCTATATTTTTATTATATATAAACGATCTTGGACGATATGAAAGCCAATAGTAATTTTTCAACACCATTTGCTATTCTATCTGATGCATCAAATAAAGGAAATCAAAAGCTTTTTCTAGTTGCGATTTGATACTTTAGCATTAAAAGGGGAACCCAGAATAAATTATTAGATTTTGTGAAGAATAATGATGAATTCTCAGCATTAATAAAAAACAGCATATTGGAAACTTTAGAAAAATGTTCCCTTACAGTCTTGAATATTAGTTCGTACAGTGCTGATAATACTTCTGTTAATTATGGTGAACATAATTCAGTTTTTAAAAAACTCATAGGTCTTAATTCAGAATTATTAAATGCAGGGCCGCATTACCCATTAGACCCACGAAGTCGTTTATATAATTTTCCTTCTTTCATTTTATCAGTAAAGTAAAAATTTTGTATATACTATTATACTGAAAGAGGGGATACGTTTCTGCTATATGAAAGAAAAGACTTTTTTTGGTCGTCACTTTTTCCCACGAGCTTGGGGACCCTAAATACGTTTGGGCGAGAATAATTAATCCGGCACTAGCTGTAATGCTTTTAGGGGATAGGGACGATAGGAGCTCGTACTCTCAAATGGGCCTAGGACCCCAAAAGTTGCAGATGTGGTGCTGATTAAAAGCAAACTGTAACTGTCACTTGATTCCTAATGCAGGTAGAAATGCATCAAAAGCTCATTCATATGATGTGGAGATATTAATTTTAAAAATATATGCAGAATTTTGCAATAGTGCAAAGAAATCCGACACATAAAAAGAGTGCTTTGATTATCTAGAAATTGATTATCAAAAAAAAACGACACGGCGGCTTTTTTTGTATTCTGCTCTTGATCGACTTTTGCGATGTTGGCCAGCCGTAAAAAAATATTTTCTTGAGCTGGGTGAAGAAAACTGTGACAAAAATACTCAGAAAATTATAAAAACGCAGGAGCATGGGCTTGAAGATGACTTAAAACCTGAAATTCCACGTACTGAGTGTTATCTTTATTTCGTCGATCATAACATGAATATTTTAAATATCCATATTACTAAATTACAAAGTAATGCACTTACAGTTACTGAACTTCATGAAATTTTATCCAATCTACGTGAACAGATAATTCTAAAACAAAATGATACGTTTTTTTGGAGGCAAGGTATTAGCTGTTCTAAAATTCTTTCCAAGGAACAAAAAACAAATGTTTACGAAAGAAGTCACCCTGGTTTACAAAAAAACACCATTGAATATTTAAATAAACATTAGGATTTCGAAAATAGTCCCTTTAACTACTTTGACTGCTTAAATCAGAAGCATAAAGGAAACATAAGCTACACTGGAAGCCAAAGATGCAGCTAAAATTTCCAATATCCACGAAGACGCCCTATAACATGAATTTATTATTACAAAAACTGGATTGCAGCAACTAAAAAATGACTTTACTATTGACAGTGATAAAATGTGGTGTACAATTTTTCAAACCTCCAACTTGCCGAATCTGCTGAAAATATAATAAAATGAAGGTTGATTTAATTAAGGCGGAGCTGTGCGTAAAATTAAATTTTGACATGCCATGTCAACAGTTCGCAAAATTTTTAGAAAAGAAAGAACAACAGACGTAAAAGCAACAGGGTGCTAGAAATCAACTGTTTGAAGTTTGGATATCTCTGCTTAAATAAAATCATTTTTTTTAGGGTTTACTTTGTTATATATTTGCAAAAAAAATTATGTTTACTTAGTTTCCTTTTTAATAATTTATTTTTTTGCATATTTTGTATATTTTTGAACCGTTGTCTACATAATATAACATATTTTTTTAATTACCTAGTGTTTCTATTAATAATTACTTATGGTAAAATAGTGTGTATTATTTTATTACCCCCAAAATTGTATTTTTTGGTGATTTGTTTAGGTAATTTGTTTTTTTTTAAATATATTATGTTGTATAAAAATGCTGGAATATATGACACATTGTAAATACACTTTCTTCTTTTTTGGCACCTGCCAATCGCCAGGTGAAGTTTATTACAAGGGTGGCAACCCTATACACCCTATATGATTTTTTGATCCATTGGGGCATTTTAAGTACATTCATATGTCATTGTATAATTCGTATATGCAAGGCTATTTTTTGTATTTAATTCTCATATTACAATCTAAAGTGCTGTTATTTAGCAAAAAAACGATTAATTTACGTCTACGAAGCCTGATACCACAAAACAATGTGCAGTGACAAAAGGGGCTATAATATGCTTTAAAATTCAAAAAATATCTAAACAGCCATGGTTTCGAAGGTTTTGTTTTGTCACAGGTTTGTTTTTGAACTTAAAATATCATAATAGATTAAAATACGTAAACAAATATAGGCCGTCCCATTTAAAAAACAAACGTTAATAGAAGAAATTCAGAAATAAAAAATAAAATAAGCAATAGGGTCTCATTGAAAAAACAAAAGATCATAGCAGAAATTCGGATATATGCCCTATTTAATCAACCAAAATTTCATTCTAATATGTTGGCCAAGAAAAAACATATAAGGGTGAGCCATTTATTTGTGGCACCCGGTGTGCAAGAAAATTTTTTTGAAAGGAGGAAGAATCCCTTCAAAATAAGAAAAGAAGTTCCTAGCAACATAGGTCTAACTAGATCTAGGTCTAACTAATAAAATATGTTTTTATTACTAAAAGTCGATGAAAGTTTAATCTTGGTTAAAAATATCGGTAAAGAGGTAGTTCCTGCGGGGATGGGGGATTATTTTAATAATAACTTTATAACCCCATTTTTTTCTTAATTTACATAAGAGCAACCAAACCAAACGGTTTTGAATTAATTAAAGTCAATCCGAAAACGCAATTTTAGTGAAACTTTGCCAACCCCCCTTAGTTTTTACAACAATAAACTTTTTTTCTTATTTCTCTAGAACTAAATTTCCGAGAATGCACCCATCCCCTTTCTCAAAACTACCTCTTACGATTTTTTATTCGAAACAATTTTAATACCAGCTTTTTTATTTATTGCTATGGAAATTTCAGAACCTACTAAATAGTCACCATAAAATCCACGACATCCAATAGCCAGCAATCACTAAACCGCCCACAATCTCTCAAACTGCAAACTTTCCGATGCCGAAGAAAGCCTGTCGTGGTAGACCCGACTGTATCCCAAGTAAATAAAAAAGCCGCCGAACAGTCAGAATGTAGGCTAAATTTTCAGCTTTTCTAGACCACCTCAAGCCAATTTATCCATCAATGAACTCAAAGCTTTAAAGAATTTATACCAAAATAACAATATTTTCATACTACCTGCAGATAAAGGCAACATAGACCCGTTATTATCAGCACTGAAAAAATGAAAACCCTACTCGAACATCCATCCTACAAACCAGTTTGCCGAGATCCCATGTCATACCTGTGAAAAATTACCTAAAACAAAATCAGGAACCTTCAATAGACCTTTGTAGAAAAAGCGCATGGAGAGATTGCTTCTGGGGAAGGTTTTTAAAACTTTTTGACGCGGTACTAGGTGTTAAAACTCAAAAAGAAGCCTATTCTCACTTCAAGGGCTTCAAAAAATTGACAAGCTTAGCGTCCCCCTTATATCAATAATTGTAACTGCCTTTAACTCAACAAACTAGAATATGTAGTGATTTACATAACAAGATCGAAAATGGATAGTTTCCTGGACAAGTAAATTGATGCGAGTCCTGGAAAGACAATTGTTGAATTATATTACGTACAATATTTTGGTCGACCATTTTCTCTAGCATTATTAAATATACTTTGCATTATTGTTACACCCTCCGAGATTTTAGCAGGTCTATGCGTTTTAGGGTCCCTGGACCCCCAAAAACATGTTCTCTCATTTCCGTCAGTCTATCCGCCTGTCTAGAGACGGCATAGCTTAAAAAAAATCCAAAATAAAATATAAAAAAACATAATTAAAAACTACTTGTCCAATTGAGCTCATAGTTTAAGAATTAAGTGTAATGTAAGGATAAACTAATGGTGTTAAGCCATGGTGACGCAACAAAATTGCAGCATTTTGAAATGATTAAAAAATAAGTGTCAAAAACTACATATCCAATTGACTTGAAAATTTGCATAGAAAGCAAGTGTGACAGAGAGACAAGCTGGTAAATTTTAGTACGAATCCTGTATGTAAAAACAAAATGGTGGGCCAATAAACTGCTTAAAAATTCGGTGAAATTCCATTTCCTGGAATAAACCTTTTTTTATGAAGGAAAATAATAAACGACAATTTGCTTTTTAAAAGACTATGTTAATAACGTAATGGAAAGTAAAAAATAACAAAAACAATTAAACTAAAAATATTAAATTAAACAAAAACAATATAAAATATGGTATAATGGAATATAAGCAGTGATTCTGGGTAGGTATGGTACGTAAATGAATGTGTGTATGTATGTATGTACGTTCGGTATGAATTTAAAAATTTGTACAGATAAAAGGTAAGAAGAAATGTTTATTCGTCTCAATCTAAATGAATATTAGGTATATGAATCAAATAGATTGTCATAAATTCTTATTTGAGCATGCGCAAGAAGGCCATTTAAGAGAAAGGGGACTTTCAGCTTGACCAACAACATAAAAATATAGCAAGTACCTATATACATTATTACATATTTCTCTTTTCTTCAGAAAACGATTTATTATAAGGTAAGTTCCGGGTACATGAGTTAAAGATAGCTAAAAACCTTTTAACAGAACTTTCTTCGTAATATGTTTCCTTTATCAAGCAAAGTGAAAGATATAACAAGGGAAAAGACTACAAATATTTTATCAAAGGGAAAGTACGAGTTACCAAGGGCAAAAAATCTTATATAACAGTATAATTTTTGTACTAAATAGTTTAATTAATAATTAATATTCTTGTTTAAAATTCGTAACAATATTTAAAAAAACATTTAACCATTGAATGACCCTTATTTCAAAACGTACAATCCGACAACACGGAATAAATCTTACTTGCCGCACAAATTATTTTTGCTACTAAACCGACAAAAACATCACCTTAAGCAAAAAAATTATTTTATTTGTACCTGGCAAGACTCTAGACAAACCACTTCTTCTACTACAGCTTCGAGCTTCCGCTTGCTAATACAAGTCAAATTTTGGCTTTAATGATTTATGGCTTTAATCATGGTTTTATTGACGAACCTGGAATTAACCTAAAGAGATAGATCCACTTAACAGTGTAAGTTTTGTAAAAAAATCATTGTTTTAGTATAGATACACTTTTTCACATAAAAAAAGGCTAAGCACGGCTAGTCAAAACGCAATGTTATTTTTAAAACACAACTACATACAAAATTATAAGTTTTGTTAAAAAAAAACTAAAAAATAGTAATCTCCCGAATCGGTATTAGGACACACATCCATTGCAATGCAAGTGGAGAACCCCACCACTGAGCCACCATGCTCAGAGGTATAATTTAACGAACCTTGTGCTATAGTGATATCCCTGTGTAGGTAGCTGCAACAATTTATAGCGAAAGATTTTTAGATAAAAGAATGATAATATATTATTTGTATCACTATCAATACGTACGAGAAACAGTAAATGTAATTCCTACGAACCAATTTTCTTAAATTTTTCTTTTTGCCGTCATGAAAGACCAAGCGGTTTGTAAAGAACTTGATTTGTAGTTGCCACGCATGTTTTCGTTAATCTATAAGTGCTGCACAATTTAAAAAAATGTAAGTGTTTTTAATTTATTTGTTATAATTTATTTATTTGCAAGCACCGGTTTTCTAATTTAAAAAAAAATAGATAAAACGGCGACAAAAATTTAAAATCTAAATCAAACGACATTACTTGTCAAATGAGATTACTTGGTGCACATTTTTTTGAAATAATGATGTTTTCAAACGAAGAAAGACGAGACATTTTGAAACTTTATTATACATTTCATAGAAGCAGTATAAAAACACTACAAATATATCCGGAAATACGGCAACCGGATAGAACATTATTTGAAACATTGGATGAAAATTTGGTTCTTTTCTAAAACCAAGAAAAAAGTATGGAAGAGGAGGCTAGAAATAATTTAATCACAGAGGTAATGCTAGAATTATTTGGTATTTTTTCTAGAAATTACACCGCACATTATCGAATTAAATTTATGCTTGCGAATAATACGTGTTTAACTCGATATTTTGGTTTTAGATACAAACAAATCCATCAAAATCGATTCGTCAAATTTCTTCACAACTCGATGTGCCACAAACTAGCGTTCGAAGAGAATTTAGGAAAAGTGGCTTGAAATCTTTCACCCAGGAGATCCAGAGAGAAGGTTGTAATATTGCAAATGGTTGCCAAATAAAATTGATGATTTTTCCGAATTCTTAAAAACCGTTATTTGGACTGACGAAAGCTCCTTTACAAATTGTGGTATGTTTAACCCCAGACACTTTAGATAAGTTAGACCGCAAATTCGGTTCAGTTTAATTGTGTGGGCTGGTATTTGTGGCGATCAAGTATTTGGACCTCATTTGTTTTATGGAACTTTAAATGGGGAAACGTATCTTCAATTCTTGGGATCGGGATTTGAGGACTACTTTGATACCTTGCCCCTTGCTAATTTTAATAGGTATTGGTTTCAGCATGACGGGGCCCCTCCACACAATACTAGAGCTGTGTGTAACTTTTTTAACGACAAATCTAAGCATATGTGGTTAGGGAATACTGGACCTCTGAGATGGCAAGCAAGGTCCCCTGACCATAACGTTTTAGATACTTTCGTGTGGGGCACTTTGAAAAAAAGAGTCTATGGACAATAAGAGTATAATACTTTAGAAGATCTTAAGGAAAGTATTATTATACACTTCAGGAGTCTTAGAAGAAGGGATATAGCTAGGGCTGTGAGTGATCTAAGTCGACGGGAGCGTTTGTGTATCCAAGAGGAAGGCCGTCATTTTGAACATTTGCTGTAGTATTAGTAGTAGTAGTACGAATTAAAATTGTCGTGTTTTTTAAATTGTTTTCAGCAATGAAGTTTTGTAATGCCGTTTTAAAATAATGTTCTATTGGGTTTAAAGTATGAAGTGAATTTTTTTATACGAAATAATTTTTTTTTCTATTTAGCTGTGCGATCCACTCCAGTATGGGAACATAAGAAAAATACAGTTGATGATGATTTCAAACAAAATCGAAACGCCGATTTTTTTTGTTTTGCCATACGATAGAGCTTGAAAAGTGCCTACGAGAAAATAATTTTAGCTTTTCTCTAGCTCGTCAAATAAGGCCAAAAAAAAATTTAAAACCAAAAGTCAATATTTTGGTTTTTTGCTGTATGTTTCAAAAAGTAGTTAAGTTAGATCCGATTTTTAAAAGACATATTATGCAGCTCTTCAAAACGCAACTTTGCCCCAATTTAACCATCTTCGTATCTCTTACGGTTTCCGAGATCCCAATAGTGGGGATCGAATTTGAATCACCCTGTATATATGCATATACAAAAAAATTGTGAAGGAATTTGTTACGAGGGAAGTTTCGGGTAAAGGCCATTTTATCGATTTGTTTTAGTATAAAATAAAACGGATGGACTGACTGGAATAAGTATAGCTTTCGGGCTCTTAATTATTTGTCAAAACGGTAAGGTGCCTGGCAGAACGTCAAATAAATGCATGTCGTTTCCATGGAAAATGTGGAGCATTGATTAATTACTGGTATTTTTATTACTCCGGTCTGATTTTGTCTTTTCCCATCACAGCAAGAAATGGCAAAATTTTCCAACTTACAATATGACTCGAAATGCTGTTTTTGGACTGTCGACGAAAAAAAATTAGCCAGCAAATTACAGCCTATAGTTAAAGAAACCAAGTCCTATGTAAAAAACTCAACAAACAAATCCTTCGTAATATACATAATCTTGAAGAACAACAAATCCTACCAGTCCTGCAACAAATAGAACATAATTATGAAAACCTAGACCATATCCTACACCGACCTCTCCAAACACTGTCTTAGAAACGCATATTTCCATTAGAAGATAGATATAGATAGAACTCCAGCCAATCTGTTCATGATATTTTCTTAACGAAAAACCTTGAACTAAACTCATCTAAGGAATGTGTTTTTTACAATGATTAAAACCGATATTTTGTAATGCAAAATAACCTGATACATATTTCTAATTTTAAATTATAAAGAAAATTTTGGTATGAAACGTCACGTTCAAATTTTGTACAAAAATCAAGTGTGAAATCCTATGTAGCGGCCTAATTAAATGTTAAAAAAAGTTGAAAATGAATATTTGTTTAAATCTGAATGATTCTTAGATATGTAAATAAAAAAAATGTATTGTCATAAATTGTTATTTGTGCATACGCAGTTTAACTATTCAAGAGTATGGTGACTTTCGGCATGACAAACACAATCTAAAAAATCGGTAAATTTCCTCTTCCCGAGGGCTCCCTCGTTTTGTATCTTTCCTTTTATTAGAAATAGTGAAGTGTGGCCCACTTTAGTTCAGTACATAGTGATTTAGTAACATATATACACGGTCTTTTAAAACGTTTTTATTCGGCGTCATTTTGTTACATGGTATTGGAATACTACCAATATTTTACCAGTTTCTACCTATACCACACTTAATTTTTGGACATTTTTGTATTAACACTCACCGACATTTTGTTACGTCATGTTGAATTCGTACCAGTTTGTCCCTATATCCCAATTATTTTTTCTGCAAAATTTAAAATCAATTGAATAAGAATTGTTTTACGTTAATTTTTTAAAACTTATTTGGTGTTTTGTTTCTTGAATTCTTCCCCCAATTTTACCAGTTTATCTCTATATCACACAAAATTTGAAATCTACCTAATAAGTAGTCTTTTCGAGGCAAATTTTTAAATATTTTAAAAGGCCGCCATTTTGTTTTGCTATCTTATATTCACACCAAAATGTTACCATTTCATTCGTATGTCAGACTTGATTTGCAAAGTATGAATATAATGAATAAAAAGATTTGTTTACCTTGAAACGTAAAATGCGTATTTGTTTACCTTGAAACGTAAAATGCGTATGTAAAAACTGCGAAGATGATTTCTTCACGATTACAGATATTATATTTAGCCGCCATTTTGTTCCGTTATCTTGAATTAGTACCAAAGTTTTACTAGTTCATTTGTATCACAATCACAAGTATTTATGGCACGCAATCAGTCTATTAAGTAGTTTTTCAGGCTGAATTTGTTAAAATTTTACTGGTTGATTCTTACATAATACTTGACTTTTGTGCAAAATCTGAGATAAATTGGGTAAGTAGTGTTTTAGTAGAATGTCTTTAACATTTCACTAGGCCGCCATTTTGTTTTGTCATTGGATTTTTACCAAAATATTGACAGGTTATCCCCCATATGATCCTTCATTTTTAACCAAAATTTGTAGTCAATCGGGTAAGTAGTTTTTAAGCTATGCCGTGAACTAACAGACAGACAAACCCACAGACGTACCGACGGAATTGTTAAAACATATTTTTTGGCATCTAGAGACTCTACAACGTGAAGGTATGTAAAACTTGAGAGGGCGATTTTTTCACGATTACAAATATTTTATTTAGCGGCTATCTTGAATTAGTACCACAGTTTTATTAGTTCACCGGTATACCACAATTATTTACGGCACACAATTTCAAAGAAGTCCCTTAAGTAGTTTTTCACGCTGGATTTTTAAGTATTTTACTAAGGCGACATTTTGTTCCGCAATCTTCGGATTCGTACCAAAATTTTACCAGGTGATTCCTTATCCTTGATTTTTCTGGAAAATTTCAGATAAATTGGATAAGTAGTTTTTTAGTAATAATTTTTTTAATATTTCACTAGGCCGCCATTTTGTTTTACCATATTGGATTTTTACCAAAATGTTACCAGGTCATCCCCATATGACGCTTAATTTTTGACTAAAATTATATGAATTATATGAAGTCAATCTGGTAAGTAGTTTTTTAGCTATGCCGCGTACAGATAGACAGGTAGACAGACAGACAGACAGACGAAATTAAGAAAACATGTCTTTCAGCATCTAGGGACCCTGAAACGTAAAGATCGGAAAAAATCTCGATGGGTGATTTTTTTACGATTACAAACAATAAAATGTAGCGAAAACGGTAAAAAAATATAACACATGCTGTTGTTTTTTCTCATGTAAAGTTCACATTTTGCAATGTTTGCACTCTTTAAAATCTAATATGCATAATGCAGATGAATATCTAAAGTGCGAGATATTATATGAATTGCAATACTGTAAACGAAAATTTAATTTTTGTCAATCCACTTTGCGAAAAATTCATGTTAGAGTGAATTTTCCGTCGCTTGTCCTTAATAAAATTATTACAGTGTAGTTTCCGAAAACCTGCCCATCAACACGAATCTTTTTAAAACTTCTTAAACCAGTAGCAAGGAACTTCGACTTATTGGTATAATAACTGTTTTTTACCCGGAGAACATTCTAATAATAGGCAGAACCAAATCAGAATGCATAATAAACACAAAAACCACCTTAAAACAGCTCGGAAAATTAGGGTTTATAATTAACTTAGAAAAAAGTACGTTAGTTAAACAAAACATAACATTTTCCTAGTTTATAGGAGAACGTGTGTCACTCCTGATAGTTTAAAAAAACAAAATTGTACGATTTTATTTTTAATAATATTATGGTGAATCTAAAAATCGAGATTGTTCAACAAACATGTACTAATAAAATAAAAGTAATGATCGTTACTTTTAGACAATATAATGAAATCGGGCGATTTCATTTCTAATGTGAATATAGGACAACGTGCGTTGCCTATAAATATGGGATAAAATCGGTCGATTTTCATAGTTATGCAAGAGAGTGTCGTGTTACATTTAAAAGCTTAGGAGATTAATTTGTTTGGATTTTTGGCCCTGAGAATTATTACGGATGTTTCGAAAACATTCTTTATTATATAAAATCGAGCGATTTTATATAAGTAAATAAATAATTGAAATAAATAAATGCAACTAAATGGATTGGGCTGAGGGTCGGTATTTGTTTTTCTTTTCAGACTCGTCTGAAGGTAAATTATATAAACAAAACACTGTTACCCTCAATCAAACTCCTTTAGACCAAATGCAAACAACTCCTACAGTTGCACAAACTTCCTTGGAGCCACAAATAATCATAGTGGAGAGCGAATCAAGCCAACAACAACCAAAACAGGACTTCAACATTCTAGGTTTAAAACCAGATTCCGACAATAACGAGGGCAAACCTCTTCATGACGACGTAGTCATTCCTTGGACTCATATTTGCTAAAAGGTGTAACCAAGGAGCAACGTGACGAGGTTATGGACAATTATAATATTTCAGCCAACTGTAAAGCATTACTTCCCCCTAAGTTAAATATCGAAATCTAACCTTGCTTAAACAAGTCGGCGATTGAACATGATAAACTTACGACGGGAGGATTATCGGCAGTGGGCACTGTCATAGAAAAAATTATTCACCAGCAGTCACAGGATTTGAAAACATTAGCATGCCAGTTATTTCCTAATGTTCATTCTGTCATTTTTCTCCATAGAAAATTCCGTATCATCCCACACTTAAACACAGACTGCAAAAATTTTTACAAACATTAGAAATAGATGAATTTCTATTTATCAAAAAATTTGCAGAAGTAGTAAAAAACGAACAAACAGTAAAGAAGACACCACAAATGGTAGGCAACTACGCAGGTACCCTTCCAAGGGTTTACAGGCTTGGAAAAATATTGCAAACAACCGAGGGGTTTTAGGATGAGTTAACGGAATATCAATTCCTTTTTATTCAAATCCCAAATAGTTTTTTGAACCTACTGTAAGAATCTCGGAAAATGTATTGGAAAAAGACAAAAACTCTCTTAAACATTTGTTAGGAATAGGTGCTTCGAGAAATATAATCCTATTAAAGAACAATTTATCGTCGTACTTTCTTGTTAAAAAAAAACCAAATGGGGTTTACTTATAATACCATAGAGGTGCAAATTACGCTTTCTGGTGAAAAAATGTTAACTATAAAAAAATTAATCTTTAGTTTTAAAAAGAAAAATTAAAAATATACATTAAGGGAATAGGTAAACTTGTAGCTGCATGTACAGCTACAACGTATGGTTTTGTCCATATCAAACCTTTTCAAACTAAAAACATATTTCTCTAAAAGATAATTGTCTAAATTATCAAAAAAAAAAATTATTCCTGATTCATTACTACCGGAACTAGACTAGCGGTACAAACATATTGGATTAGGTCAGGATATAAAACCAACCAAATTTTCTTGTAAACTTTTCTCGGATACCTCCACGACGGGTTGGGGAGTTTTTGTAGGGAAACTAGGTGCCGTGGTTTTTGGGATTAATGTTGCATATAAATTATTAAGGGATCAGAGCTGCGTACTATTCATTAAAGCCTTTTGCAAGACATACATTTCCTGTATAAATCGAGGAGGAGTGTTAAATATCCATCTCTAAATAAGGCCACAAAGGAATTGTGGCAGTGGTGTGAAGAGAAAGGGAGAGTCATCCACTCTACAAGGAGATTCCCCTGGTGATAGGGGAGTTTTTGGTGGTCTCTTTTAAGAAAAGGAGCAGAAACTGCAATCAATGTAATAATATCTTCGTAGCAGAAGGAACCCGAAAACGGTATTCGGCTTGCCTTAAAAAATTCTGTGACTTTTGTATATATCGGCAAGTAAATCCTTATGAATACAATTTGCAAATATACCTTATTTTTTTAATGAAAATTTTAAACAATTCCGTCTCAGCATTAAATTCCTACAGATCAACTTTGAATTTCATATTTACTTCCATAGACCCTGGTGACGTAAAAATAAGAAACAGATTTTTTAAAGATATTTCCAATATTCGTCCACCAAACCCTAAATATGCATTCATATGGAATCCCGATCCAATTTTAAGACATAAAGAAAAATGGTATTCTATAGAGACATTTAAGTATAGTGAATTTATCATATAAGCTTATTACTCTTACGACGTTAAAATCTGCCAGTAGCCTCTTTTTCTAATAAAAATAAAAAATAGTAGAATATTGAAATTAATGAAAACATTATCTTTACAAGGCATAGACGCATCCAAATTCTCATCTTATTGCGTGCGCCATGCATCAACTTCTGTAGCTTAGAGCATGTGTATGTGTAAAACAAATAAATAATACAGCAGGTTGAATACCCACCTCTAATGCATTTTTTAAATTCTACAATAGACCCGTAAAAGATCCAAACGACATATTTGCTAGCACTATTCTAAGTTGCACGAGACGTAAAACTATAACCTTTTCAGTAGGTCAATTAAACCAACTTATAACTAAAACTTATGGTTAAGTATTATTATGTATACTATATTATAATCTGTATATTACAGATTTTTTTTCCAGTATTAGGTCATGTAACTACATAAGTAACTTGTCTGAGTTCTTTGATTATATTAACAGAGAAGTTATTAGGAAAATCGCTTTTTACTCTGAACATCTACACTGTAATAATTATATCAAAGACAAGCGACGGAAAATTTAATCGACTTACCTGTAAGGATGATTAATCGTAATTTTCCTAGCTTGTCTGTAGATATAATTATTACCCAGCCCACCCTGATATAGGTACCTTAATTGACAAGCGATTTTTTATCGTCGCACTTCACCGGAATGACGCAAGCTATCGGCAGTTGAGAATATCAGGCGCGAAGATGATTCATTGTGATTGTAAAGTTTAAAAAGAATCGTGCTGATGGGTAAATTTTCGGAAACTACACTGTAATAATTATATCTACGGACAAGCTAGAAAAATTATAATTAATCATCCTTACAGGTAAGTCGATTAATCTTTAAATTTAAATTTTTTCCGACTTAATTTATTAATAATTATTCCAGTAAACATTTATTGGCCCAAAACATTTTTTTAAAAGGATATCGGAGTAAACTTAAATTCTCGATTCTTTTGCTTGCACATAAACCACATGAATCTGTAACGTGCTCATATGGGTTACCGAAACCAGATTTTATATCGCAGGTGACTTGTATAATGGGAATATATTACTGCTCTAGTTAAAACCTGGCAAATACTAAATTTTACTTTAGCCATGAATTACACACAATAATTGAGGTGTTATTCATATGGTTTTCCCTCCTAAAAGGGTAGTAAGTAGTAGTAAATAGTAATCGTGAAAAAAATCATTCTCCGAGTTTTTTTAGATCTTCGCGTTTCAGGGTCTGTCCCTTCGCGGCGTAGCTAAAAAAATACTCAACCGATCGACTTCAAATTTTGGTCAAAAATTAAGGTTCATATGGGGATGGCCTGGTTACATTTTGGTAAGAGTCCAAAATGGCGAAACAAAATGACGGCCTAGTGAAATATTAAAAAAAAAATTATTAAAAAAAACTGGTAATCCAATTAATCTCATATTTTGCAAAATCATCCAGTATTATGTTAGAATCAACTGGTAAAAATTTGGTACGAATCCAATATGATCGAACAAAACGGCGGCTTAATAAAATATTTAAAAATACAGCCTAAAAAACTGCTTTATGGTTTGATTTCAAATTGTGTGCCATAACTAATTGTGGTATAGGGATCAACTATTAAATTAGTGGTACTAATTTAAGATGGCCGAACAAAATGGCGGCCAAATAAAATGTTTATAATCCCGAAAAAATCATCCTCTCAGGTTTTACACATGTTTACGTTTTAGCGTCCCTAGATGCCAAAAAATATGTTTTATCACTTCCATTGGTCCGTCTGTCTGCCAATTCGCGGCATAGATTAAAGTCAACTTACCCGATTGACTTCAAATTTTGGTCAAAAATTAAGAGTCATATGGGGACGACCTGGTAATATATTGGTAAAAATCCAATATGGCGAAACAAAATGGCTACCAGTTGATTCCAACATAATTGAAATTAACTAGTAAAATTTCGGTACGAATTCAGGATGGCGGAATAAAATAATGGTTGATTTCAAATTGTGTGCCATAGCTGATTGTGGAATAGGGGTCAACTAGTAAAATTGTGGTACGAATTCAAGATGGCCGAACAAAATGGCGGCCAAATAAAATTATTGTAATCGTGGAAAAATCACCCTCTCAGGTTTAACATATCTTCACGTTTTAGCGTCTCTAGATTTTTTCAGATCTTCACGTTTCAGGGTCCCTAGATGAAGGAAAACATGTTTTCTCGATTCCATCGCTCTGTCTGTCTGTCTGTCTGTTCGCGGCATAGCTAAAAAACCACTTACTGATTCACTTAAAAAAAACAAAATGGCGGCCTAGTGAAATGTTAAAAAAAATTATTACTAAGAAAGTGCTTCTCCAATTTATCTCAAATTTTGCACAAAAATTATTAGGAAAGAGTCAACTGGTAAAATTTTAGTAGGAATCCAAGATGGCGGAACAAATGGCGGCTTAACAAAATAATTAAAAATTCAGCCTGAAAAAATCTCTTAAATGAACTGATTTCAAATTGTGTGACATAACTAACTGTAGTATAGAGATGAACTAGTGAAATTGTGGTATTAGTTCAACATGTGTCTTTAAAAATAAAGTTATCAACCTCAGCATATTCATAATCAGCAAGGAAATGCTTATTTTATGATCATATAATAGGGTATTCCATTTGAAAATTGTATGTTGGATCTGTTACATATTTTTGAGACCATGTGTATACATAAATTATAATTTTCTATAAACTATGTAACAAAGTCTGCAAAATTTACATTTAACGTTTTTTTTTTTCAATCTCATAAGATTATGAGATTTGAGGAGACGAATTATGAAGTAAGAATCCGAACAGGGTGATCCAAAGGAAAGTAAAAAAAATGTTAAATATTAAAGTATCTTAGATTTTCACGAAGACCTCAAATATATGTTCAATAAACAATTGAACAACAATTAAAAAATCATATGAATAAATTATCAATATTTTTCTTATTATGTAATAACTATACAGGGTGTCTCTGTTCCAATATTTGGAGGGGCTATTCTCCATAATGAAATAATAAAAAAAGTTCTTTTGAAGGTGGGCCTGGAAACGCTTTATTTTTAAAATCAATGGTGCTAAAAGTTTAAATATCTTTTAGTTTGTGCATTGTACATTTCTAAAGATATTTAATTCAAATTTAACACACGATAAACCGACATTAATGTCTATAAATGGTCATAATATATTTTAGAAAATCTATACTATTTTTAAATTTTTTAGGGTCGCCCGCTTTGACTGCCCCAAAATAATTTGCTATTAGAGGTCGCTTCTACCATCGGATTTCCTGCATATTTTACAAACTTAATACATTTTTGGACTCTTTTGTCTCGCACCGTTTTGAAATAATTTAGAAAAATGTGTTTAAAAACATGGACTGATTTAATTGTTTTAGCATCAATTTTATTATGAATATTATAAGACAAGAACCAATAAAAATGTCCATGTTTCTAAATCACTTCAAAACGGTGTAAGAAATCAAAATACAATGGATAACATAAAACAGGAAATCCGTTTTTTGTGATGGTCAAAGGGTCGTGACCCCAAAAAAACTACACTGTATAGTTTTCTAATTTCACTGGCCGACAAAAAAAAAACATTTTTGTTGTAACACAAATCGGAATAGCATATTCTAATAGAATGGACCTATCCAAATACGAAAATGACAAATAGAAAGTTGTAGCACGTAGGGTTTTCTTGTTAGAGTTGTAGAACCATATCGAATGTTACGATACTTAATATCTATAGAAAAAATGATTTCAGAAAATTCTTAACCCTGTTTATTGACTATGTTTACAGTTTTCGCCTATTAAACATACCATACATCTAAGAGAAAAGCAAAGAGAAAAATATTAACTTAAAACACTAATTAAACTTTATTTTTTCCATTTATGAGGTGTCCTATCTTCTCTCTTCAAAAACCAACAGTAGTCACCCATCATGGCTGGATCCCATCGTCCTTGGTACCGAATTTCCATTGTTCTGATATCTTGGTGAAACCTTTCTCCCTGACCGTCACTAACAGCTCCCAAATTTTTAGGAAAAAATGACAGATGGGAATCAGCTCAAGTTTAATGTGAAGAGGAGGCAGAAGGACATTTTTGGGATCAACAAGAGGTATAAATTTAACATTTTGAGATCCCGGTTGAAATTCGCTTCCTTTTGGCCAAATTTTTGTTACATAATGCTGATTTATTGCACGACTATCCCATAAACAAAGAAAACAGCAATATTTTGTAAATCCCCCCTGAAATACCACTAAAATCGCTATAACTTTTAAGTCCCCACATATCTGCCATTTATACCTATTGTAGTTTATTTTATCCAAAATCGAGCGCATATTGGGCAACTGGTATAGAGGGTTTTAAATTTCCATTATGCAATAACACAGCTTTTAAGGTATATTTAGATGAGTCTACGAATAAGCGCCACTCACGGGGAGAATGTTCAATATCAAGTTCCTGCATTAAACTGTCTATATCAGTACACGCGCACAATGAATTTTCTATACTGTAGAATCATTTAATTCACTTTGAACAATCAAATGAGGCTCGCCGGAACTGGGACCTGTGGAAAAAGTGGGATCGGTGCACTGTTCTTCTGAGCTGCCTGATGATGCGTTATCTCCATTATCTCCCAAATCAATAGCTTGCCAATTTAAAGGCGCAATCAGCACTGGCAAATTTGTATTATGAGGAACAGGTCGTATGGCAAATTGCAAATTTGGATATTCTATATTGTGCTTTCCCCTTTTTGGAATAACCTTCAGTCTTTGTCGTCAGAATGATTGGTGGGTTTTCACCATACCATTGAAACTGCAAAAGGCATACATTTTCTCTTTCCCTTCATCCACTGCACCAATGATAGACTACAACTAACACAGCACACATGGGGAGCCCACCGCTTATCTTGATCCCCAATTAACACACCAAAATATTTAAAGTAGGCTTTTAAAGGTTCTAATTAGGCTATTAAAAAATGGTACGTATTAGGGCTTTCCGAATATTTTTTTTATTATTTGGAGGGTATTTCCATTGTGAAAATAATGAGCTGGCCTGTGTTAGAAAAATCTTGTCGGCCAGTGCTATGACCATTTTAAAGGCATATATTTCGGTTTATCGTGTGTCAAATTGGAAAAAACTATGTGTAGAAATGTATAAGGCACATCAAAAAAAAACTAAAAAAATATTTTTACACCCTGTACTTTGCAAACGAAGTGTTTCCAGATCCATGTTCATAGGAACTTCTTTTATTATTTCCATATGGAGAATTCCCCTTGGAATAGCGCCTCCAAATACTGGAATATTGATATTTTAGTCATATGGTTTCTAATTGATGTACATTATTGAATAAAAATTTGAATTTTTCCTAAAAATCCCAGATACTTTTACATTTAACATTTTACTTTCCTCGTAAGAGAGAAGTATTGTAATCGTGAAAAAATCACTGTCCTAGATTTTGTATATCTTTGCGTTTTCGGATCCCTGGACCCCGAAAAACATGTTCTCCTATTTCCGTAGGTCGGTCACTCTCTCTGTCGTTCTGTCTGTCAAAATGTAAAAAAATCATCATCGCATGAACTTCAAATTTGCCTCAAAAATAAGATGTGATGTGGGAATAAACTTTCATTCAGGAACAAAATGGCGATCTAATGAAATGCTTAAAAAATTTCGCACAAGTGTTAAACCGGGATCGACTGGTACATTTATTGCGAATCTTATATGGCAAAACAAAGAACATAATTTATTTTTTTATAGACTATACGTAAATAATCTTATAAAAAAATAAATAATAATAAATAAATTAAAAACATTAAAAAATCGGTAAATTTGCTTTACACGGAACTAGCCTCTTTATAAGCTTTTCCTTTTATTTTAGGAATAGTAGAGTCTGACTTTTGACTTCACTTTCATATTCCAAACTTGTTATAGATAATACTATTCTCAATTTCGTCAGTTTGTCGGTCTCCGACATAATTCAATAACTCGACATAACTCACAAAACTCTTTATCCTATTGACTTCAAAATTTGGTAAAAAATCAAGGGTCATAAGGGATGAATCAGTTACAATATGGTAAAAATCCAAATGGTTCACGAGTGCGGAATACGCAATTCCAACCGTGTTTTAGACTATACTTTTTCGACGAATCTAAAAATATAGTGATTTCCAATAGATGTCGCTACTAGTATATATTTCAACACTTGTTAAAGTATGATTTAAACCGTAACAAGTGATGGAATGGAGGTAATTTCGTAATTAAAAACGATATTGGAATGTTATTATTCTATAACAGTGGTAGAAAAAACATTTTTTTGGCATCTAGGGACATTAAAACATGAAATCTGTAAAAACCTGGGAGGGCGATTTTTTCACGATTACAATATAGTACGCCGCACGGATCTGAAGCCCCGACGAAAGGGGGAGGTTTATCAAAAGCAGGCCGTTTCTATGGATATGTCGAGTTTTAGCTAATCACCAATGAGTAATGCACCTTTTCTATAGATACTTGCATTCTTTTCATAGCCTCAGATTCGCGCGCCAAACTTTACTTCCCATTTACAAGGAAACTAAAATTGGAATAAATTAGTTTGTATAAGTTCATTACCAAATGATTAAATGCAAATATAGACTGTTTATTGTAAATAGTGGAATTCTGTACAAGGGAAGTTATGGGTAAAGGTTATTTTACCGATTTTTTGTCTATGTTTTATAACAATAGGCATTTTTACTCTTCTTTGGATTTCCTTGTACAGTGCCCAAATTGGTGATGAATGTATTAGGGTGTCGACGTGAAACGATTAGTTAAATTGTTCATATCGGTGGCGCCGTTCCTAATTTTTAACCAAAAATATCTCAACGAGAAATAGGCCAAAATTAAATTACAAAATTTGGTCCAGTCAAGCGATCCTCTACAATAGGAAAGAAATCGGTAAATTCCTTACACCTTTACCCACAACTTCCCTCTTAATATAATTATTTGGTAATGATTTTATACAAATTCTATTCACTGTAATTTATCTCAATTTTATTATTATTAATAATATTTAGTTTTCATGCATTATTTACGCAGTCTACAAAAATAAATTATACTCTTCATTATTTTCCTATACAAAAGAAGGTTTTATTCCAGGAAATGGAATATTCAAACATTCGGTCGCCAATTTGTTCCGTCGTAATAGATTTACATAAATATTTTACCAGTTTATCCCTATACCACACTTTATTTTTGCGTAAATTTTGAAGTTCGTTCGATAAGTATTTCTTAATAATGATTTTTTTTACAATTTGTGAGGCCGTCATTTTGTTTCGGAATAGTGGATTTTTACCAAAATGTAACCATTTCATTCCCTTGTGCGATTAATTTTTGACCAAAATTTTAAAAGTAGTTTTTGAGATATGCAGCGTTCAGATAGACCGAAGGAAACGGGAGAACAAGTTTTTCGTGGCCCAGGGATCCGAAAACACAAAGATAAATGATGATTTTTTCACAATTGCACTACTTCCTTCTTGTAAGAGGGAAATCGTCCTTGACCCCGAAAACGTTAAGGTCCCTGGACCCTGAAAACACGTTCTCTCATTTCCGTCAATTTTTGTCGTTCGATAAGTATTACTGTACAAATAATGATAATTTTCGATTTTCAAATTTTTGTCAAAGACATGGAAAGGTCATTTTGTAATATGGCGAAACAAAATGGCCGCCTCTCAAAATGAAAAAAAAATCATTATTAAGAAACTACTCATTGGATGAATTTCGAAATTTGCACAAAAATACAGGGACAAACTGGTATATATTTATGTAAATACGTTATGGCGGAACAAAATGGCGGTCTAATGAAATATTTAAAAATTACGTACCAAAAAACTACCTATCCAATTGACTTGAAATTTTGCAAAGAAATCAAGTGTGAAAAAAAAGATGTACTGGTAAAACTTTAGTGCGAATCCTATATATAGCAAAACAAAATGGCGGCCTAATAAAATGTTTAAATATACAGTAAAATTCAAATCTTCTTTTTACAATTAACAAAGACAACAAAGCACATAATTAATTTGTTTTTGCCATAAAATAAATAGTAAAATAATAACAATAATAAATAAAACTAAAAAACAATTGAAATAAATTACAATTTATAATATTCCTATAAAGTTATTAATATTACCAAATAGTTATATGCATATATATATATATATATATATATATATATATATATATATATATATATATATATATATATAGACTGTGTTATATGTACGTAGTGAATTTACCGATGATTTTATTAATTTGTTGGTCATTTGGCTTTACTCATCTTGTATATTATCTTTATATTAAATATGCTAGCGGCATCACTTGACTCTAAATGTGTGTATGTTTTTTTGCAAAAAAACAACTGAACTAGTACTTGATTTACACGGAAAGGTAACAATTTTCGATTAGCCCCCATAATCGGAAAACAAAATGGAAATAGGCAAAATCACGAAAATTACTTTTCTACGAATTACCGTGGCATGAAAAGAAGTTTCCAGAAAACATCTTAGATTCTTGGAAGGGACACACTTTTGCAATAAAATCAGGGTTTCACATAATACGGTAGTCATGGTAACTAAAGAGTATGGTTTGAAGAGAAGAAACTCGAAGAATTGCGTAATCACATGCTAGCAATATTATTTTGAAATGTTTTTGCGTTTCGAAATTATGTAACTTAAAATTTTGTCTGATGTACTTGATTTGTCTGGCAATTTATTTTCAACTCAATCTAATCATTTCCAAATGCAAAACATTTAGTAACACTACTAACAAATTAGTAGCTATATTACTTTGTATTTAACATATAACATATGGTGGACGATTCCGGTTATTATTTTGATTCAATAAATGTGATGATAAAAACGCAAATCAATAAACCCACAATAATTTTAGAGTCAAGGCCAAAAACAAGACCACATAAAATCAACTATCTGTGTATAAACTTAAAATTGGAATACATTTTACTTAGATACTCTATAGATCGATTTTTACCGTTTCAAAATTAATATTTCGCACAATGTACTAACAGGAACTCAACCCCTTCATATTTTTAACATTTCTAGCTACCCCAAAATGATCTCTTTTTATCAAGCTTTTCTTTATTAATTAAACTTCACTTGTATGTAACTAACTATGTATGTAAACAAATTTAGGAAATCGAGTTTAACCTACTTCTAATTGTCGTTATGTAATTCGGCTGACTATACAATAATGCTACACTCGATGATACCAAATGGTACCGGTCGATTTTAACCCAATATAATTCGGGTGAAAATACAATTAATTGGTGTCATCGAGTCGATCTAATCAGCTCGATGATACCAAATGGAACCGCTGGTACTAGCCAGTAAACTTTGGTCTCATTTGATTTGTTCCATTATATAATTTGCTACCATCGAGTTGATCTAATCAGTTTGATGGTACCAAATGATACCGACGGTACCAGCTAGTATAGCGCCCGAGTTATGGCTTTTTTGGTTTGTTTTGATGAGTCCAATACGTTACAAGTACATGTTAAAGATATTTTAAGACTAAAAAGTACAAATTTACGTAATTTACATTTTGTTAAGATATATGCATTCTAACCTCGACAATTCAATGACTATGCCAAAAAGCGCGGGACGTTTTGTCGAAATTAATTAAAAGTACAAGCCTCTTAAAGAAACGTAACCAAAAGACGCCCTACGCAACGCAACGAAACATTTTAAGTAAATTACATAATGCACTTTTTAGTGCGTTACTGACAAAAGCGAGGGGTAAACCACTGCAGGAAGTCTTTGGATGTTTTTGTATAATTGAAAGGAAATCTTTGGTAATCTCAAGGAAATCCTTGGAAATACCGGAAGTCTTTGGAAGTCTCTGTACACTCTTAGGCATAGTGGTTTACCCCTCGTACGTGTTTTCTAGTTTTTTTTAATTATGATTTATTTCACCAGAGCCCAAAGACTGCTCAATCCACATTTAAATATATAACGAAAACTGTTTTTTATACAAGGCCTATTGTTAGCCAGTAGTTTAACTTTCATTTTTATATATATATATATATATATATATATATATATATATATATATATATATATATATATATATATATATATATATATATATATATATATATATATATATATATATATATATATATATATATATATATATATATATATATATATATATATATATATATATATATATATATATATATATATATATATATATATATATATATATATATATATATATATATATACATATGTTTGTTTTATTACTGTAATGGCATTATAACAATAAATATATTATGATTATTATTATTAAATGTAATGTTTTGAACCTTTTTTTAATATATTATTATGACAATTTCTCGTATTCTGTGCCTGAAAAATGAGTAAATTCTGACTGACTGGAATTTCTCTTCAATTTACATATATATATACAGAATATACTAGAACTTTGGATAAGTGTATCGATTATGTACTCAGTTACATATCTACATAAAATCCTTAAATACACATAAATTAAAAAAATAAATTTCAATACGACTAAAATGAACCCAAATAGTGATTGCTTGTTAAATAGGAAAATAATTCAGAATATTTAAACAAAATCATATCACATCGAATCTCTGGTACTAATACAGTATAAAAATTGTATCATGAATATTTGCTTACAGTAAACACAGTAAGCTTTAAACAGAATATTTATTAGAAAATTGGCAAAAAAAACGAATTCGCACTTTTGTTTAGCGTCTTTTATATATACAAAATCCACTAACAATCAAATCATAGCTGGTCCTTTTTTTAATTCAACACTCTGTTTCGAATTTACAACCTAGAAAAAACGTTAATCCAAAATTTGCAAATTTCAACATACCTTACATCCAATTTTATTTTCGAGGGGAACCATAACCATATTTTTCCCCCCAGCGGACGGAAGGTTAACCCCACAACTTTTATTGGAATGGAGGTCTACTAGTACTTCGTTGTAAACTCTCTTTTTAGCGCCACCTAGTATGTGAAATTTGGTTCACTGGACACTTGTAAATTGTACTGAAAACTTAATACATATAATTGTTAGACTTTGAATAAAAACAATGTTATAATTTCGAATTTGTTATTATTTGATTAATATATTAAAACATTTTTATTCTTAAAACTTTCTTAAAAACAAACTGAAATTTTTATTATTGTATTTGTGGGCTGAATTAATTGCCGATTGCGAATTTAAGGAAATCCGGGTTCTTTCGTAAATTGAAGTTTCTTATTTAAAATTTTCCTGACGAAATTTACAAGGGGAATGCAAAATAAATGACACTTTAACATTGGCACTTTTTGTCCTTTATAAAATAGTATAATCAAATTTAAAATCCGACGTCTCGTCTTTATTATAAACCTTTATTATAAACTTATATTATAAACCAACATCAACTTTATTTTTAAAATACGACCCTGGATTAACCATATTTTTAAACAGCCCTTCACCTCCTCAAATCAACGATCATATACTATACTTTGGGGACGTTTTGATATTTAAACTTAAATTTAAATATTCGTATTTCCTTTTGCTACTTCTACTTAAACATACCCTTAAAAATCAGGCTTTAGTGACATAACGCTTTTATTATAAACTAACTGGCCTGGCAGATCTTGCTCTACCGTATCCATTAGATGACGCGATGAGTTTCCAGTGGAATTATAAGAATATGACCCCATCGTCCAGAAATGTTATTAAAGAAAAACATATTGGTTTTATAGAAAAAATTCGCAATAACAAAATACAAAAACTAGTGTTGAAAGGTCTCGGTAACGAGACGATCATTTAAAAAAATCATGTAAATTGGTGCAGTACAACTCTCTCACGAGCTTGCTGAAAAATCTGGCTTAGTGTTTTAAATATATAGATTATTTTTTATTGAAAACCAATATGTTGTGGCGATTGTGTAACAAATATTTGCTCCATTAAAAAGAACTGTGGCATTTAAATTTAGCTAACAATAATTGATAAACAATTTACATATACTAGCTAGTTTCCTTATGGTAGGTTCAATAAACCTTAATAACTAGATAGATTTGTCAGTTTCGCATATATCAAATGCAGCCTAGAAACAAATGCGTGACAGAAACTTACAAAATTCAATTTTCTAACCTGGAAAGAACCTTTTTTGAGTTGCTTATTTTTTACTAGACGTGCCATTTTTCATATTTCGCCCGTTAGAGAAAAACTGTAGGAACGGCCCTGGCTGTAATTTTGATTTGACAGAATCAAAAAAAAGTGTAATTTTTTGATTGGTTTATTTTTAATAGTCGCAAGTAAGAATAAAATACGAAACTTTTTCCTTATTTATATTTATTTTTTTAATGTTTAATGAGGATTTTTTTCGATCGGAATGGATAAACTGAAAATTAGGATTTGAAGAACTTTAAACTCTAATGGCTCTAAGTCATACAAAATTCATGTGAATCAAACGCTCAGACCGGGGGACAATGAAAGGAGGCTGAAATTTAGTTATTGGCTAAGAAAGAAATTCAGTGAAGTTAGAAAATAAAGTTATATGAACAAGTGACTGCAATTTTTCTACAAACGGCATGTTTAACAGATATAATTAAGAATAGTAGCCTGTTGCAAATCGAAAAAAAAACAAGGAGTATAACAAATTATATACCAACAAATGTATTGCTATAAAGTCTTATTAGGAAAGCAACAGCCATTCCTGCACGTCCAACACGCGATTTTTATGTTGTAATTATTTGAAAAAATATCAATTCATGTTCAATGATTATTTTACGATGAAAATGTAATTTAGGCATCGAAACGTCAGCAAAGTATATTATATTATATAAACATCGTGGACCTGGGAAAGTCAAGGACTGTTTAACAATGAAGTAATTATTCCAGGGCCGTATTTGAAAAAAAAAAACGGTAAATCTCCTATACCGGAACATTCCTCGTTATGAATCTTTCCTTTTAAGAGTAAAAAGTGAAGTGTGACCCAATTTAGTTCCGCACATTGTCATTTAGTAACTCATAAATTTTTCAAACATTTCTATTACGCGCCATTTTGTTCCACCATAGGGGATTCGTACCAATATTTTACCGGTTTCTACCTATGTTTGGGCATAATTTAAAATAAACTGAATAAGTAGTTTTTACACTGATTTTTTACGCTATTTTGTTCCGTTATGATGAATTCGTACGAGTTTATCCCTATATCACATTTAATTTTTGTGTTATATCGCCATTTTGTTCCGTCATGTTGAATTCGTACCAGTTTATCTCTATATGACATTTAATTTTTCTGCAAAACTTAAAGTCAATTGAATAACGAGATTTTTTTACGTTGTTTTTTTTAAACATTTTATTTGGGAACCATTTTGTTCTTCTTGCATTCGTATCACAATTGTACCAATTTATCTCTATATCACGTTTAATGCTTGCACAAAATTTTATATTAATCTAATAAGAATTTTTTTCAAGCTAATTTTTTAAAAAATGTATTAGGCTGCCATTTTGTGTTGCCATCTTGGATTTATACCAAAATGTTACCAGTTTATTCCTATGTAACATAATTAAAATAATTAGTTTTTTAGTAATTTTTTTTAACTTTTCACTCGGCTGCCATTTTGTTCCACCATATTGGACTTTGTAAGATCTGTAAAAACCTGAGAGGGTGATTACAATACGTTCGTTTAGCGAGGGAATTAAAATGAAACTGATGATGACGAGACCTCCGATTTCAATTTTGATTATGTAACTTGGTAAAGGATAAAAAGTGCCAATGTTAAAGTGTCATGTATTTTGCATTCCCTTTGTAATAACACCAGGACAAAAATTAAATAAAAAAAATCGAATTTTGTCTTAAGGAATTGATTTAAAATTATGTGCAATTATTAATTATAGTACCGACAATTAGATGAACCGTTAAAATTTTGATATAGATCCAAAATAGTAAAAGAAAATGGCCGCCTAATAAAACGAATGTTAAAAAAATCAATGTAAATAGACTGCTTTATCGATTGTCCCCAAATTTTGTACAAAAATCAAGTGTTATATAGATATAAACTGGTAAACGTTTTGATAGGAATGACGGAGCAAAATGCCGACCAAATGAAATGCTTTTAATCGTGAAAAAATCACCAGGTTTTACATATCTTCACATTTTAGCGCTGCTAGATGCCAAAAAATATATGTTTTATCACTCTGTCTCAGTCTGTTTGTCGGTCTGTAAGTTCGCGGCAAACTACTTACCCCATTCACTTCAAATTTTGGTCAAACATTAAGGGTCATATGGGGATGACTTAGTAGTATTTTGGTAAAAATTTCATAGGGCTGTTTAGTGAAAAGTTAAAAAAATTACTTCCAAAAAGCTAATTGTCCAATTTACCTCAAATTTTGCACAACATAGGAATGAACTAATAATATTTTGGTATGAATCCAAAATAGCAAAACAAAATGGCAACCTTATAAAATATTTAAAACAAACAGACTGAATAAACTACTTATTAGATTAATTTCAAATTTTGTACAAGCATTAAGTGTTATATAGAGATGAACTCGAAAAGTTGTGTTACGAATTCAAGATCGCGAAACAAAACGAAGGCCAAATTAATAAAATGTGTAAAAAATCAAAGTAAAGAAATCTTATTCTATTGACTTTAAATTTTGCAGAAAAATTAAATGTTATATAGGAATAAATTAGTACGATCAAAATGGCGATGTGTCAATGTAAAAACTATTTATTCAATTTATTTTAAATTATAACAAAAAATCGAGAGTGGCATAGGTAGAAGCTGGTAAAATATTGGTAGGAATCCAATACAGTGGAACAAAACGGTACCCAATATAAATGTTTGAAAAAACAGTATACCTATATGTTACTAAATAACTATGTACCGAACTAAATTGGGTCACACTTCACTATACCTAATAAAAGGAAAGATTTATAAGAGGAAAGTTGCGGGTAAAGGAAATTTACCGATTTTTTTTTTCGGGTACTTCCGAAAGTAGTTATTAGTTTTATTTAGTCTTATGCACTCACTCTGTACTATTTTCAGAGGTATTACTTAACTAAGAACCCGGTGAAGGGACCTGCCTTTGAATAAGACGTTAAGAACTAGTTGTGAACATTAATTATTATTATAAAAGTTGTCACATAAAAAGAAACACCTAAGAAAAAGCTTTGAAGTATAATACAAGTTATGGGCACAGAAGCACGCATAGAAGAGTTAAAATTTGTATTACATAAAAAAACAATCGGTAAATTTTCTCTACTTCCCTCATTATGATTTGTTCCATTTGTTAGGAATAGTGAAGTCTGACCCAATTTAGTTCAGCCCATGCATAGTCACAGCGGCCCAGATGAATAAAAGGTAGCAAATGCTTTTACTATAATGCCAACTCTTTCTCATATTTGTGTTGTAGGTACATAAATCTTTCTCAAAAAACCTAAGCAAAAGCACTTGCTACAACTTTATTCGTTTGTCCCAGTATATGTGTTATATATACTGTCGTTTTACTTTTATTGGGCGCCATTTTGTTCCATCATATTAAGTTCCTACCAATATTTTACCATTTTCTTTCCAGCTATGCCACACTTGACTTTTAGGCATAATTTAAAATAAATTCAATAAGTAATTTTTACATCGACACATACCGCCATATTGCTATGTTGAATTCGTACCAGTTTATCACATTTTCAAATTTAATTTTTCTGCAAAATTTAAAATCAATTGAACATTTTACGTTGATTTTTAAAAAAAAAATATTTGGGCGCCATTTTGTTTTGCCATCTTGAAGTGAAACCCTTATTATCAGTCTTTACCTACTACGTTGGTCCGCAGATATTTCCTAGATATTAAGTTTCTAAATGGTTTTTGTTAAACGATCCTCTTGTTTTTATGTTAGAGTGGCATATTATTTGGGGTAAGGATCCAGTAAAAAATAACAAAACTCTATTTCTTTTAATTTTCGACGTTTCGCAATTTTATTGTTGCATTCTAAAGACACATATACAGATTTTACATCCTGTCCCAAATAATACACTACTCTAACTACAAGAAGATCGTTAACGTAAACCATTTAGAAACGTAACCTGAGAAATATCTACGAACCAACGGAGTAGGTAAAGACTGATATTATGAGTTTTATGCAGGATATAAAATCTATATACGTGTCCTGAGAATGCAACAATAAAGTTGCGAAAAGTCGACACTTTAAAAAAAAGTCTTTTGTTTTTTAACTGAATCCTAACCCCAAATAATACACCACTCCTACATAACAACAAGACGATCGTTAAATAATGTGCCAATGTTAAATAAACAATTTAAAATAGCCTTTTGTTTTTTACTGGATCCTAGCTCCAAATAATACATCACTCTAACATAACAAAAAGAGGATTGTTAACGAAAACCACTTAGAAACTTAATATCTGGGAAATATATGCGGACCAACGGCGTAGGTAAAAACTGATGATATGGGTTTCATGCAAGATATACGATCTATATGTGTCCTGAGGATGGAACAATTAAGTTGCGAAACGTTGACCATTTAAAAAAGACTTGTTTCTTTTACTGAATCTTAACCATAATAATAACCAAATAATACACCACCCTAGCAATTTTTTTAACATTGTTCCGCCATACTGGAATTTTACCAAAATATTACCAGGTCATCCCTATATGACCCTTAATTTTTGATCAAAATGTGAAGTCAGTCGGGTAAGTAGTATTTAAGCTATGTCTAGAACTGACAGACAGACCGACAGACGCAATTAATAAAACATGTTTTTTGGCATCTAGGGACGCTAAAACGTGAAGATATATAAAATCTGAAATGGTGATTTTTTCACGATTACAAAAAATTTATTTGGCCGCAATATTGTTCCGCCATTCTGAACCAGTAACATAGTTTTACCAGTTGAGCCCTATACCACAATTAGTTATGGCACACGATTTGAAATCATTCCATTAAGTAGTTTTTTAGCTACGTCGCGAACAGACAGGCAGACAGACCGACGGAATTGAGAAAACATGTTTTTCGTCTTCTAGGGATCCTGAAACGCAAAGGTTTGAAAAGATCTTAGAGAGTGATTATTTCACGAATACAATACTTCCCTTTTACAAGGGAAGTAAAAATGAGTCAGATATACAATACCTATAAAATAGATTCCCTTCGAAGTAATAACTATGACACATGGAAATTACAAGCACAAGCCATACTAATGAGAGCTGGTTTATTAGTTTAGTGCGCATTCCAAGACAGACTTTAAAACGAAGTTCCATCATGTCACTGAACAAGAATTGTGTCAGTCCTGCTCGAATGTATTCCAATGTTTTATAATGCATGTTTAAAGACGTTGTCTTTGGTCATGCCTCAAATGTATGCGTTAACAGAGTATAAAACCTGCTAATAAGAAGGATAAGAAACGTTGGTGAAACATAAAATGATATTAATTCGAAAATATTCCTGAAGTAATTCACGAATTGATGCAGTGCGGCTTGTCACGTCGTCATGTTGAAAAACTTGTTCTCGAAATTCAAAGTTAAATGCACGACAGATATGCAATCAGCTATGAAGCATGTTAAAATTCATGCAATGTATGAATTAATTTTAGTATCACACATTGCTATGTCCACGATTCTGAAACTGTTGGCTGAATGATCACACACGTATTGCATCTTTATACAACCATATGCGTATGAGCGAAAATAATTACTTCAATAAAAACGTTTTTTCCTATATATCGTAAAAAAATGACCTTCCGGGATTTTTTCAGATCTTCACGTTTCAGGGTCCCTAGTTGTCGAAAAACATGTTTTCTCAATTATGTTCGCGGCATAGCTAAAAATCTACTTACCCGATTGAATTTTAGCCAAAAATTAAGGGTTGTATGGGGATGACCTGGTAACATTTTGCTAAAAATGCAAAATGGCGAAACAAAATAGAGGCCTAGTCAAATGTTAAGAAAAAATATTATTAAAAAACTACTTATCCCATTTTTTCTCAAATTTTGCACCGACAAGTATTATTAAAATATTTTCAAATTTAGCCTGAAAAAAGTGCTTAATGGATTGATTTCAAATTGGGTGCCATAACTAGTTGTGATATAGGGATCAACTGGTAAAATTGTGGTACTAATTTTAATCATGAAAAAAATCACCCTCTCAGGTTTTACATATCTTCACGTTTTAGCGTCCCTAGATGCCAAAAAATATGTTTATCAGTTCCGTCTGTCGGTATCTCTGTCTTGGTTCGCGGCATAGCTTAAAGATTACTTACCCGATCGACTTCAAATTTTGACAAAAAATGAAGGGTCGTATGCGGATAATCTGGTAGTATTTTGGTAAAAATATAATATGGCAAAAGGAAATGGCGGCCTAGTAAAATGCTAAACCAATTATTGTTAAAAAACTACTTATCCAATTTATCTCAAATTTTGCACAAACATGAAAGGATTGTTCGAATCAACTGGTAAAATTGGTACGAATCCAAGACGGCGGAACAAAATGGCGGCTTAATAAAGTATTTAAAAATTCAGCCTGAAAAAACTACTTAATGGATTGATTTCAAATTGTGTGCCATATTTAATTGTGGTATAGGGATCAACTATCAAAACTGTGTTACTAGTTCAAGTAGGCGAAACAAAATTGCAGCTAAATAAAATGTTTGTAATCGTCAAAATCACCCTCTCAGGTTTTACATATCTTCACGTTTTAGCGTTTCTAGATTCCAAAAAATAGGTCTGTCTGTCTGTCAGTCAGCGGCATAGCTTAGAAACTACTTACCAGATTGATTAAAAATTTAGTCAAAAATTAAGGGTCATATGGGATAACCTGGTGATTTTCTGATAAAAATCCAATATGGTGGAACAATGTTAAAAAAATTATTACAAAAAAAACTAATTATCCAACTTACCTCAAATTTTGCACCTAAATCAAGTGTTACATAGAAATGAACTGGTAACATTTTGATATGAATCCAAGATAGCAAAACAAATTAGCGCTCAAATAAAATATTTAAAAAATCAGCCTGAAAATACTACTTAATAAATTAATTTCAATTTTTGAGCAAGAATTAAGTGTGATATAGATATAAACTGGTAAAGTTGTGGTATAAATTTAAGATGGCGAAACAATATAGAAGCCAGATCGAGGGCCAGATAAAATTTTTCAAAAATCATA
Organism: Kuschelorhynchus macadamiae; assembly: GCA_030620095.1. Taxonomy (NCBI): domain Eukaryota; kingdom Metazoa; phylum Arthropoda; class Insecta; order Coleoptera; family Curculionidae; genus Kuschelorhynchus; species Kuschelorhynchus macadamiae. The sequence continues at coordinate 2,203,598 of JAUTXW010001355.1, forward strand.
GTAAGAAAATCTTGTTCAAGTACCTGCTTTAAATGTTGCAGAAAAATATATACTGTGACTATGTACTCAACTAAATTGAGTCAGACTTCAATAATCCTAACAAATGGAAAAAAATCATAACGAGGCAAGTTCCGGGTAAAGGAAATTTACCGATTTTTTTAAATTATGCCCAAAAATCAAGTGTGGCATAGGTAGAAACTGGTAAAATATTGGTAGAAATCCAATATAGTGGAACAAATTGGCGCCCAATAAAAATATTAGAAAAGACAGTATATATGGGTTACTAAATCATAGTCATTAAATTGGGTCACACTTCACTATCCCTAATACAAAGAAAAATTTAGAACGAGGAAAGTAAAAGGAATTTACCGATTTTTTATTTGTGACTTTTGGCGAAAAAGTTATTCTTCAAAAAAACTTATGCTAATCTGAAAAATAAGATTAGTTTAAAAAAGAATGTCATTTTATACACAGGGTATGAAATAAATACAAAAATAGAAGTTCTCAAAACAAAAAAAATTTGAAATTCAAGCTTTTGCGATAGCTAAACTAAAGAGCTTATAAATATAAGTCAAATAGGAGTTAATTTTTTTTTGATAATAGACTTGAGTAAAAAATACGTTATTTGAAATTTTTGACTTATTTACCATTAAATTAGCTAACAACTACATGTCGTAAAAAAAAATTTAAATTTCTTTTATGTCATATTTGTACCCTCTCCAACTCGACTGTCTTAGAAAATTTGATTTCACAATTTATTTGTTTTATCTACTTGCTTTTGATTGTTTTTTAGTCTTACTTAAAAGTCTGTCAAATGACTTAAAAGTCCCACAAACTCCTATAGAGGATTTTGAAAAGTCACCTAAATTCAGTTACTCTTAGATTTGAAAGTCACCACAAACTTCCGAGCTTTTTTAAGTAATTTAAGATAGATTTATGTTTTACAAATAGAAATAGGAAAAAAAATTTGTCTTTAACAATAACTAATATCTAAAAATGATAATAGGGACATACGAAACCATTTAATTGTTGCTTTTTTATAAACTACATTTTTAGTCTGCCGTTTTGATGCCTCAATACATAAATTATTCCATCCGGTATCTCTGGAAGAGGCCACGCTATAAAATCAGCTTTAAATCTCTTATAAAAATCGAGTATTTTAAACAAGCATACTGACAAATATTGTATTAAAGGAAAAACAAATTTCACACCTTAAGGGTGGAATATCGAACAATCTAGAAATCCGTATTAAATAACTATTATCAAAAGCTGTTGACAACGAAATAATATTAAAATATTATTTACTTAAAGAGATGGTTTGAAAAGTAAAATCACATTTCACGCCTCTTCGCCCCTTAATGCGAAATGTCGAGAAAACCACAAATTGATTTTTACGTTATTATTTTTAAAACAAGTTGATAAAAGAATTGTCTTAAAAATCTCATTTAGTTACACAGATACTGTAAAAAACTTAAAAACACATTTCACCCCTTTAAGGTTGGGATTTCAAAAAATCAAGAAGGGTTTTAGATAAATATCTTCGAAAACCTGATGAAAGAATTGTTTTAAATACTCATTTAGTTGAAAAAAGGTTGTTAAAAAAGCAAAAACACAATTTACCCTCTTCCACGCTTTTAAAGATGGAATTTAAAGTTTCAGAAACATTTTAATTATTTTTAAATGCTGTTTGCGAGAAGGAATTGTTTTAAAAACTCATTAAGTTAAAGAGATATTGTAAAAAAGTTAATACATATTTCACTTCCTTAAGGGATATCGGAAAATTCGGACACTAAATTTTAAATAATTATTTTTGAAAGCTATATAAACAAAAAAATTTTTTGTATAAATTCATTCAGTTGGCGGGTTGCACAAAGCATTTAACTAAGCATTCACTAATCAGACGGCTCAGGGTGTGCAGACCACCGAGCAGTCCACATAAGAGTAGCAATGTCAAAAATTATCTTAAACGTCAATTAAATTTACTACGTGGTTAAAAATTTTGTGCAGCCGGTTGCCTGTAAAAAAATCAACCCGTTGACGAAAGAATTGTGAACAAGTAACAACAGATTTTACCTTTTTTACCTCAAATGGAATTTCGAAAAATTCAGATATCGGTTTTTAAATAATTATTTTTGAAAGCTGTTGACGAAAGTAGTGTTTTAAAATCTCATTTGGTTGAAGTGATTTTGTAGAAAAAGAAAAAAACAAGGAATATAATTTAAGGGTGAAATTTAAAAAAAAATATATATATATAGAAATATTTTTGAAAGCCACACAATATTTGAAAGTATTCAACTTATTTCACCCTCCTTGAGGGTGGAATTTCAAAAAAATCCAGAAATTGATTTTTAGATAATTATTTTTAAAAGCCACTGACTGGTGAGATAAAAAGCTGTTGACGTATATTTTTTTACATTTTTTTGTATCTCAAAAAAATAAAAGGCGGAAACGCATTAGAAAATATAAAAAAACTACCCTGTACATGTGTTTTTTTACTATCGGTGCTTTTTTTTCTTAAAAGTAATTTATGCTTGAATTTATATTAAAAGTCATAAAAACATGAAAATGACAGTTGTGTAAAAGTAGCTTTTTATATTGTCCTGTGTCTAAGTAGAAGTCTAGGCCAACTACTAAATACCATTTTAATTCAACCTATTCTTCTGAACACACAAACTGTTTAATTTCAAAAAATATATTAATCATCAGACATTATGTAAGTAATTCGAAATATGATAGACAAGGTTATTAAATAACAGAGCAAAACATCAATATAAATCTTAACATAACTAAATCATTTAAAATAAATGAACATTTTAAATTCATTAGCATGTACCAAAATCTAAAAAATTATTCCAGTCCAATCAAAGTTTCAAACCCAGATTTAAAGACTGACCATTAATAATGATTCTTACGAAACGTCTAGAATGTTGCCCTGAGGCACACGCGAACACCCTATATATAGGTAAACGACGCTACAAAATTAAAGAACTGCTTATTGTTATTTCTAGAAAATATCCACGAAAAGACTTCAAAGTCACTCTAAGTCATATTAAGTACTTTAAAATCAACTAAAATACCATTAAAAGCTTCAGATTATCCTAAAATTTACTAAAAGACTTTTAATCCATTAACAAGTCCCTTAAAAGTGTTATAATTCGTTCATAAGTCGCCTAAGACTTATAAATCATTCAGAAGTCACTTATAATTCACAAACTTGTACAAATTTTTTGGAATTATCCGCCCCTCGGTGAGGACATCTTAACTATAATTTGAATGTTAGTTGATTCTGAATGTATGAAAGATGGTAAATAAAAATGGTTATTGGTTTTTTTGCCAATTTTGATAACAAATATTTTTCTTGAAGCTCACTGTGTAAAATATAGAAACCTGAATAGAAATCGTTTAATTTAATCAAGAGGTCTGAATAGATAATTAAATAAAATTATTTTAAATCAATAAATTTTCAAGAACAGGTTTTCAAATGCGTCCTTTAATTGCTAGCTCCGTTGCTTAATAACTTAATAACAACTAAATTTCAGTTCTGGAATTAAATGATTATTTTATGTTTTCTTTACCCAAAAAATGAAGTTTAAGAAAAATTTGAGGACGAATAACACCTTACTTCTAATATTATATTTATTAGTAAAATTGTGGATTATGGGTAACTGCAATTCAGTCATTTATGGAAAAATTCAAATATAACAGCATTTTTGAATAATATTTATTGGAGTCTCAAATAATTCATGAAGGTATACGAAAACCGTCTTTACTGAATTACCGAAAAGCTCATAATCGCTCGAAGCCACACAAAATTCAGCCCTATTGGTATCCATTACAACAACAGTTACCTTACCTTTTTCATTGCTTATTCTTCGAAATTCACCTTAATTCACTTCACAAATAACACATGTTGTCCCATTAAACATTTCTTCATTGATTTTCACAAGTTTTTACACCATCTTGATCCAATTATTGCCAATTAATCTGACAATATTATTGAATACATTAGCTTCGCTGTTCGCCATGTTAGTTTCCTAGCAAGGTTCACGACGTCGCATTCGGTTTTAGCGCCGAGCCTGCGTATAACCGATGTAGTGATAGCCGATTCCAACGCTGAGGAATTATTTCCGGCGGGAATTTGAAATTTCAATGGATGCTGACTATTATTTTATTGTAGAAGGTATTGCATTTTTTCTGGACTGATATGAATTCCCTTATTTTAAATAGTGGCACTCTACATATTACGATGGTATAACGATATATATATATATATATATATATATATATATATATATATATATATATATATATATATATATATATATATATATATATATATATATATATATATATATATATATATATATATATATATATATATATATATATATATATATATATATATATATATATATATATATATATATATATATATATATATATATATATATATATATATATATATAAAATTTTTTTCAAAAAAAAAATGTTAAAATGGTATAGGAAACCTTTGCTTTTATATTTATATGCGCTTTAGGTTAACATTTTTTTCTCTTTTTTTTTTAACTTGACGATTTTTCCATTTACCCAAAGTAATCAAACCTGACTTTGTAAAGATTAAGACAATTTATTTCTTACGTCTTATTTTAATGAATTAGCAGTTTTTGAACCATGTAACCAATATGTTAATCAATTTTATTTCAGGAAAAAAAGTCCGACGTTGACTTTCTTTGGTTCGGTTGCGGATGGCAATAAAAAAGCATCGTCGAGCGAGGCTAAAATATTATATGTCTTTTGATCATAAAATATGAAAGGCAGAGTATATTGATGTGCATAATAATTGGTTTTCAGCTGTAGTTACAGGAAATTCCAAAACCAAAACCACATAACTTTGAGAAGTCTTAGTACATATTAGAAATGGAAAGAACGGGTCAGCTGACCGAACGTTCTTTTCGTTCTTGTTCTGTAAAAAGACCGTTCCAGAAGAACGTATTTCGGAGCGACGTTCCGCGGCAGCGTTGGCTTGTCAAACAAGCAAAAAAAAGGTTCCCATTTTCAGAAAGAGAACCGTAAAAATTAATTAAAGAAATGTGGGAGTTTGGTGTTGATTTCAAAATTTAATGTTTCATTTGTTTTTTGTGAATGTTAAACAATTTAATTGTATTTTTCTATAAAAATGTATTAGATTAGTTCAGTTTTGTACTGGAGTACTATCTGGCAACAGTGTAACGCTGTTCCACGGCCGACAAATAATTGAATACCTGCTTTTAACATACGAAATGGATTGTATGCATTTTATTATTTACTTTGAGTTTTGGAATTTTGAAGATAGAAATTTTAGTCTTGAATCTTTTTACCCCTTTAAATAGTTTGAATGCAATCATTAATTTTTTTCTTGTCATTAAACCCAAAATACCTAAATAAATATTATTTTTGGATACTTGATATCAATTTATAACATTAACTGATGTTTTAAAAATTCGTAAATATTTTAAACGTTGAACCTTAAATCGTTTTTAACACGAAAGACCCATTGCATTAACCTTAGAGTAAGAATAAAAATAGAGGTCTTTATTTACATATTTAGCCACTGCCAAGTTTACCTCACAGTATAAGGTCGATCGTACGACGATGCCAAGCCTAGCCAGGAACTCCAATGTTTATACCAATATATATTACGGTATAAACATGATGTAATAAAATGTTCATACAAAGAATAGTAATGTGTTTCCAGTATTAGTTCCTAAGCAGTATAAAGAAATTACTTTTATTGCAAAATAGTGAAATACAAACTAAAATACCCAAAGCCTCAGATCAGATTACCCCAGTAACAAGAGTTTTAGTTAGATATGGCAAACCCGATCGACAACTCCACGTATTAGACCATCCCACTGTAGTATTAGACCATCCCACTTTCATTGACAAGGGTTCTTTGTAGTAAAATAGTATAATAGTCTACAGTAAAGATTGTTGCAGGGTCATGTCATAGTTTAAAAATTTCAATCACGTGGCCGGCGTGGCTTAAAAACCAATAGTGGGTCGTGGAACTACAATAAATTTTAACATTAAAGAAATTAGTTTGCTGAAAAATATTTTATTAGATACCAAGCTTTTCTTAGCGTCACTACTGCATGTGTTTTAATGTATTATTGTGTATTTGTTAATATGGTTCAAATCTTCTAATTATATGTTGCCTTACTTCAAGAAGCAGCGTTCTAAATTACAAGAACATTGATTTTTTTAATATTTAATAAATAAGTTTTAATTACTTTATCTTAGACGTTGCACAACTCGGAGCTTTAGTTGACCTAACTATGGTGGGGCAATGTGTAAAAAAATTGCCGTTTAAGTTTGGAATTTTCTTTTAATCACTAACTAAACGGCAAGATTTTCTTTTCCAGGAGATATGTCTAATGGAAGATACCTTATTCACTTATTTTGGATCACATGACGTATTGACCAATCCGGTTAAGTATAATAGAACGTTTATTTCGTCGAGGGAATCCTCAGAAGCAAAATGATACAAGAAAGACTCTGAGGTGATTTTTTGACGATTACAATAGTTTTTCCTATCAGAGAATTAAAATAATTATAGAATATATCTATACTATATTAACGCTCAAAAAACGCACTGCGATTTCGAAAATCACTAGATTTTGGATGAAATCTGGGGAAATAATAAAGTTTCGGATGATTTCGCGCCCTTTTTTAATTTTCACTAGAGTTGGGCCAATTTTGTGTGTCAAGGTAAAGGCATTTAAATGGTGATTCTTTGGATAATTAAAAGTAAAAATGTGTTCGTAACCATGTTCTAAACTGGTTAGAATTTAAGATTTAGGATATTGAAAATTAAAAATAAATCTTTTATTTTTTAAATTTTAGCTATTAACATGGAAAAACAATATGACAATTGGTTATTCTATTTTTATCTTATAGAGCTCGCCTTTTTAATTTCCTCGCTAGAGGAAAGTATTCTAGTTGTAAAAGAACATGTTTTCTCAGTTCCGTCGGTTAGTCTGTATGTTTGTCCGTGAGAGAGCTCAAGAACTGCTTATCCTATTTACTTCAAGTTTTGGTTAAAAATTAAAGGTCATATGATGATGACGTAGTAACATTTTGGTAGAAATCCAATATGGCTGAACAAAATGGCGGTCTATTGAAATGTTAAAAAAATATTACTAAAAAACTGCTTATCCATTTTATCCAAATTTTGCAAAAAATTAGGTGTGACATGACCATTAACTGATAAGTTTTACTACAAATCCAAAATCGCGGCCTAATAGACTGTTATAAAAGTCAATGCAGAAAACTACTGAATCGATTATGTTCAAATTTTGGTCAAAAATCAAATATTATATAGGGATGAACTGGTAAAAATGTTGAGACAAATTCAAAATGGGGGAACAAAACGGTGGCCTAGTTAAATGTTTAAAAATATCTGAAAAAAGTACTTATCGGATTGATTGATGACATCCCCATTTTGAATATTTGTTACTCAAAATGTGTAAATTGCACACTTAATATCGATTTTTAGTCAGATCTGTATAAATGTTAAAATTCGCTCTCAATCTAGGCATACCTACTCTCATTTTTTAATACTTACTAAAAATGTATGATATGTATTCTCAAATCTGTACAAATGTTAAAATTCCGTCGTTGGCATTACAATCTTGAATTTAATAAATAATTTTTCTAAATGTCACAATGACAAAATGACACCGACATAAGGTAAACATAACTAAAAACTAAAGTTTAATAATATATAAATAACTAATTTCTTTTTAAACTTACCTAACTTATTGGTTTGATTTTGATAGTGAAGTAGGGAACGATTATTTCTTGATATTTGTAAAACATACCTATTTGCCTTATTAAGGAATAGGTAAGAATCCTTTCTTTTGTCAACGATAATGAAGCATGGCCCATTTCTTCATTTTCGTACATTAAATATTTTAACAGGTCGTCATTTTGTTTCGCCATATTGAATTCATACCATTATTTTACCAGTTTTTTTTGTATCAGACATAATTTTTGTGGAAAATTAAATAAAATTAAAGTTAATCGAGTAAGTGGATTTTTTAGCTATACCGGAACAGACCGACCGACCGACAGTAATGGAAAAACATGAAGATATGTAAAAACAATGATTTTTTCACGATTAATGATATTTCCTTATGCGGGAAGTGAAAACTCGCGCCGCCACTGGCATTCGTCAAAAAATGGCCACGGCTTGAACATTGGCCACCCCCACTTCTTGTTTAGCGCATACCCCTAACGTGATTTATGAATGAATTGTGATCTCTACTTTAATTTTCACTCTAAGGCATTAACCTACCAGATATTCTTCTATTTTTTGCCGTCTGTTGCCTTAGGCGGATTGGTAAAACAAAAGTTTGTTTCAATTTGTACTTCGGTACCATGCGAGAAACTATTTTCTAAATCTGGAATTACTATTTCAGATCGTGGAAACAAGATAAGTAGCAACAAAGTGAAAAAACTCTTGTTTATTCGTTACAATCATAATTTAGGTAACTACATTATTTTTATATCAGATATAAATTAATTATTTTTATACTATTTCATAAACTTATCATATTACTTAATTTTATATATTTAGCTCTAAAAAATTATTTGTCGAATGTTGAATATTTAGTTTAAATGTTTTTGTATCAATAAAAAAAAATATTTTTGTAATACATTGTTTGTTGCATTGGTGTACTTTTATTTAATTTTTAATGTTTAAATGTCAATATTCTCTTTATACGAAGATTCCAAAAATGATTGCAGTTCCAAAGTGACGCGTTCTTTTTGAAATATAGAACATTCCGGCACGTTCCCAGGAAATGGGGTTCTAAAAGAACGTTCCATACGAAACGAAGCAACGACACATCTAGTACATATTGACATGGGACATGGCAATGACGGCCAAAAAAAATGTTTGTACATATTGACATGGAAGAAAAAATCACAAAACTCACTTTGAAGGCAATTGTACATTTTTAATACACAAAACTTACTTAACAATGATATTAAAGAAAACTCTGTGTACATGTTTTTTTTTCTTTCCTAAAAATAGTAAACTATCGAAATTGTAATATTATATACATATAAATTTTGATCTACAGCATTTCTGATCCCAGTAAACATCGAAACGTTATTATAACGTATATTTAACGTTTGAATGGTTGAATAATGGTTTTACGTTATAAAATCGCCGGTTATATTTTGGTATACTGAAAACCATTGTTTACGAAACGTTTTAATAACGTTTTAAGCCGACAAAAAAAAGTTTTGATTAGTTTGAAAACGTTTTATAAACGCAATTTTTCGACGTTTTATTCAAATATTTTTGTGACGTACAAATATGTTCGAAAAAAGACGAAACTCACACTATGTTGTAATTGAAAACGTTTTAAAAACCAAAATTTTCGACGTTTTATACAAATAGTTTTGAAACGTAGGAATATGTTCGAAAAAAGACGGAATTCACACTACGTTGTAATTGAAAACGTTTTAAAAACCTAATTTTTCGACGTTTTATGCAACTAATTTTGTAACGTAGAATTATTTTTGAAAAAAGACGGATTTCAAACTATGTTGTGATTTCAACTTTTTATAACATTTTAAATTTTTAAATTTAACCACGCCAAATCACATGACCCTTGTGCTCAATTTTAATTGGCTTATATTCCAGACAAGCGGGAATTCACACTATGTTGTGATTTCAACTTTTTATAACGTTTCTTAAACGTCTAGATAGCCTTACAATTATCCACGCCAAATCACGTGACATTTTAGTTCGGTTTTCGTTGGCTAAATCAGCCGGCCTAGGATGCCGCGCGCCGTTTCGCCTTTGCGGGAAGGGTGTGTACCACCACCAGTTGTTATTATTGTTTGCCGGAACTGTGGTGCGTTCGTGCTCTGTAAAATTATCTCAAATTTAGTGGCCCAAACAGTGATTTCTGTATCAAATAGTTGTTGTAAAGGTAAGATTAATTTATACTATCCTTTTTTGATGAAAAAATTGATCAAACTACAATAAGTGTGTAGGTATTTAACAAAATAATGCATGGCCTTGTCTAGCTCCATTCAGCTTCTGTATTTTGTTTTAGATAAATCTTTTTATTTTAGTTCGTTTATTAGGTATTGAGTATCAAATATAATACATAGAGTTGAGAAGTACACAAAGAAACTGAATTACCAAATATATAGGTATATGATAAAGAATAACTCCTTAAGACTTTTTTATAGGCGAACGTTTTTAAAACGTTTTTTTTTAACGTTAACTTGACGCTTGTAAAAAAGCTCAGTGTATAAGAACTATATTAGAAACATTTGGCAATGGATCGAGTGACACAAAAATTACACTATTATATATACAGGGTGTTAGTAAATAAGTGCGACAAACTCCAAGGGGTAATTCTGCATGAGAAAATAATGACAGTTTGCTCTATAAACTCTGTCCCAAAAATGCTTCGTTTCAGAGATACTGCAGGGTTTTAAGTTTTATTTTTTTTTTTGTTATTTTTGTCCACTGGTTACAGAGTTTTTTTTTTTATTTTGCGTGCAATTTTGGGGCATTCTAATATGAGATAGAAAAAAACTTTAAATACAAAAATTTTAGGGTTTTCGACCCATTACTCGCGGTATAATATGTATCAAATTTGAAAGAATTCTCTCTATAAATGTACCCAGTGGACAAAAATAATCAAATAAAAATTAAAACTTTAACACCCTGTATGTCCGAAACGAAGCATTTTTGGGACAGTTTTATATATATTTATATACAGAATTACCCCTGAATTATTAACATCCTGTATATAGATTTGGGAACAATCTTAAACATATTACCAGTTTAATAATGTAAACAATTTTGAAATCTTTAATAATAATAATATAAAAGATACCAATGGTGGATACTTAATTTGGATATAGCTATATTCTCTAATTATTTTTTAGAATTGGATTTTACCAGAGGCTTATTTTGGCTTGGGTTGAATAAACATGACTTCAAGGTCAAAATTTAAACCAATTTCAAAACGTCAACTTCAAAGGAATTGTAAAAAGCAATTTGAAAACCTTAAAAAACAGTGCCGGATAAATAATAATACCAATAATAACAATGAAATTGGTACTAATGATAGATCGGAAAATACTATTACCATTACCAATAAAGAGGTTACTTTGGAAGCAACTAATAGGGATTACTGTCAGAATATTACATCCACGAATTTGGCGAATGATTCAAACAGCGATTTGACTTTACTCCAAAGCTTACGCGATAGCAGTAATACTAACATTTGTATCTCCAATAGCAGTAGTGATATTTCCCTTAGTAGTGATGAAGAAAACCAGGAAATAGTAATTAACGAACAATTAAAAAATTGGGTACTTCATTTTAATATTACTTCAAATGCAGTCAATTCATTGATCAAAATTATTTCCCCTTTTTGTATAGGCGTACCCAAAGATTACCGATCATTATTAAAAACTCCAAAAAACATACCTAACGTTCTAAAACTGTTAAATGGAGAAATGTTTTATTGTGGTATTTTAGAAAATATAATTGAAAAATTGCAATCTGGACTTAAAAAGAATAATACTACGATAAAAATTCAAATTAACATAGATGGTTTGCCCATTTTTAAAAGTTCTAACGAAGAATTGTATCCAATATTAGGATTGTGTAGTGATTTTATCGATGACAGTCCATTTGTAGTTGGCGTTTTTTATGGATATGGTAAACCAGATCCTTTGGAGGTTTATCTACAAAATTTTATTATTGAATTTAAAGAACTTGAAACTAAAGGAATCAATTTTAATAATACTCATTTCATTATTGAAATACAGTGCTTTTTATGCGATGCTCCAATTAGGGCCTATCTAAAATGTGTCATTGGACACACAAGTAAGTATGCATGTGAGAAGTGTCAGATCATTGGTACGTACAAAAACCACCGTGTTAATTTTGCTGACAATCCAATATGTGTTTATCCATCATACAATGATAAAGATTATGAAGATTTGTTAAAGAAAGAAAATCTACATTTTAAAAAACGATCTCCTTTATCTGAAGTTTGTCCTAATCTAATTTCAAAATTCCCTTTAGATCCAATGCATTTGATTTTTCTGGGTGTTACTCGAAGAATTTTACTCCATTATTATATTGAAGGAAAACAACCTCATAGATTGTCGGCTACAAATGTAGGAATAATAAATTCCCAAATTGAACTACTTATACCACACATTACTTCAGACTTTGTTCGAAAAATTAGATCTTTAAAATTTATTGCAAAATGGAAAGCTGTGGAATATCGCAGTTTTCTTTTATATTATGGAGTAATACTCTTCAAAAACGCGCTTTCTGATATTCAATACCAACATTTTCTTTTACTTCACTGTGCTGTTTTTATATTATCTGATAATCAACTAATATCAAAATATATTGATTTAGCAAAGTCCTTTCTTTCTAAATTTGTTTCGATTTCTTCTGTAGCCCTGGATGAAAATTTTGTTGTTTATAATGTACATTCTCTTCTTCATGGTGTTAGTGATGTTCAAATGTATGGATCACTTAATTCTTACACCTGCTTTCCCTTCGAAAATTTTTTGGGGTTAATGAAAAGGCGGATACGTTTAAGGAAGAATGTTTTACAACAGGTTTATAATCGCCTATATGAGCAATGTTCCTCCACAAACGAAAATAATTACAGTTCTAACCACTTAAAAAATCAACAATATTTATTGAAATATAAATATGATCACATTTATGAGTTTGATAAAGTTACTTTTTTTAGAAGTAAAAGAATAATTTTTGAATCATTCTTTTTAACGGTCAAACAACCTGATAATTGTGTTATATTAAAATCAAATAAAATTTGTTTAATCCAAACAATTAATTTTTCAAATGACGATCTGTTTTTTGAAGGTATTTCCTTCACATATCGTTATGATCTATATGAGCAACCTATAAAATCTTCAAAATTAAATATTTTTTTCTGTAAAGGTCTCAGGGAAGAAAGTGCGGAAAAATTTTATTTAGATGATGTCGTTGCAAAAGGACTTTTATTACCATTTAAAGAAGGATTTGCATTTTTTCCATTAAACCACACTAAACAAAACCTAAGTCCACAAATTTAATTTGAATTTTTCATAATGCCCATATCATGTTGATAAAAACCATGCAATAATTTTTAATTACAAACAAGCATATTTAAAGTTTACTACATTATTTATTTTTATAAGGTTTATCGGTAATTTTTGGATAGTTTAAGTTAGATTTGTTATTTTCTATAGCTCTTTTGTGTTTAGCATTAAGTAATACAATAATAATGTGTAAATATATATAATAATACTATATATATATATATATATATATACTATATATAATTTTTTGTTATTGTTTTTGTTCATAATATGTATTCTATTTCAAGAAAGCTGATGAAAAATGTATGCAGTTGTTGAATTTTCTTCACCTGGACTATCTAACGAAGTGGCTGTCGTTCCACTGTCATGGGTTTTAAAAAACGAATCAAGGTGTTACTGGCCTTCAAAGATAATAATGATATTGTATTTTTTGCAGTGTCTTACGCTACCGCAAAAAAACATTTGGACATGTTGCTAGTTAGCGATGAATCGTCAGCAGCGGCATCAAATGCTAGTTCAAATAAGAGTTTAAAATTGAAGTCACATTTGCAATTACCATCAGACAATGAAGCGGACTGTAGCAGCGACGAAAATGAAGGACCTCTACGAAAGAAATTCAAACAAACTGCAAATTATGCACATAATTCTGATATTCAACATGTTACTGCTGACCAAAGTAAGTCACTCATGCTAATAAACTTAAATCAGAATAATGTTGCTCATTTTTTACAGGTGTCGATATGTTAAATGAGGCTGACGATATTCCCATCATAATTATTCCAGGCGAAAATATGAATACTGCTCCGATCACTGTTGAAACACGTTCGTTTTCTACTTCGGCATCAACTTTAACAAATTCTACCGTTCTCAGTAGCACCGAGAGCGATCCACAAATCAGAAGTAATGAAGGTATATAATCTTTAAGCAACGTACTAAGTATTAAATTATTACACAAACGTCAGCGTCACGTATATTGTTTTTATCCCTTATAAATACACTGTTAGTACCACATACATATGTACATGTAATAAGATTTAATTTACTTTTAGTATTTCAAGATACCGTATTAAAAGCTTTGGCAAGCTTGAAATCCACCAATGAGCAAATACTATTAACTTTAAATGAAGTTTTGCGATATAATAAGAAGTTGGCTTTGGAAAAATTAGTGGCCCCGGAAAATTTGCCAACGTTCCCTTTAAATACATTACAAGAATTTGAGGAATGCGAGAAATTAGTGAAAGACGATCCCATTGTCTACCAATACATGGTAAGCATAAAAGTGTCTGTAATTATTTAAATTTTTTATTTACAATAATTCATACATATTTTCAGATTAGACGATTGGCTGCATTGGGCTGCTCTGGGGTAGATGGCACTACAAGAAAAATAATGAAGTTTTTAAGAAGTTTTTTTTTGGTATCCATGCCTTTTTATACAGGGTGGCAACTATTTAATTAACCCAATATGGCCAGTCTTAGCACAACACTGATAATTTGAAACTGGAATATTCCTGACAAAATTAAAATATTTTAACTTTAAAACCACTTTGCACTAAAAGTTGTAAAACTAAATCGTATTTTTTTTAGAAGCTGCAAAATTAAATTTTCCTTCGGGGGAAAAAAACGACGAGACTATCGCAATAACAGTTAAACAGTGGCTGAAATATTCAAAAGCAAGGAAGCAATTGCAAGCTAAAAGTAATAATTAGAATTAGAGCTTAACGAAACTACCGTTTTCTTGTAGTAGTTTGTGTTTATATTTTGACATTTTATTTTGATGTTATCAATGTTACCCTCATTAAGTAGTTACCTACGGACTCTTATAATACAGGATGGAAAGCTTTGACTGGAATAAATTCGAAAATAATAAGGCAAAGTTAGAAAAATCGAAAAACCCGTTAACTTACATGTTTTAAAAGATTTTATTTTGCAAAAGGAATGACACCTGTTGAAAGATATGACTTCACAAGCTATAATTTTTAATAACAAAGTGGTCATGTGATAGCTTAATTGAAAGCTCTTTTATTACTTAATTTTCCCCCAAAAATTCCAGAGTTCTATAATTAGCTGTTTTAAAATGACGGCCAATTAAAACTCAGAATTTTTACAATTTGAAGGGCTGTAAAATCTATACCGATTGACTTAGACCAAAACGGCTTTCACATGCACAGCTTAGTTTTTAATAATCTATCTTATGCAATGATTTTAAAATCAACTTCCGGTTTAACCGGAAGTATTAAAAATGGACCACGCTTCACTTCCGAGTAAAGCAAAAGCTGACGCCAAAATAATAGTATAAAAACATTATTGAAAACTCTTAAGTCAATCGGTTTGGATTTTACAGTCCCTCAAAATTTGAAAACTGCGATTTTTAACTGGCTGCCATTATGAAACTTTGGGATTAAACTATGTAATAATAGGCCTTTCAAATAAGCTATCAAGTGACCCATGTTGCCATTTAAAATTATGAAATGTGACGCCGTAGCTTTGACAGACGTCATTCTTTAAAAAAAATGTTATATGAAAGTTAAAATGTAACTTGACGAGTTTTTTTTCCAAAAAAAGCTTTGCCTTTTAGTTTTCGAATTTATTCCAGTTAAGCTTTCCACTTAGTATAATAAATAAACTGACTAAAGTTTGTTTCTATATTTTGACATTTTATTTTGATGTTATCAATGTTATCCTTAGTGAGTATAGGTACCTACTAAATAAATATTTATAATAAAATAGACTGAATAATAAAATAGACTGAATAATAAAATAGACTGACTGAAGGACATGTTTTTTACTTTAACAAAAATACCGTTTTGTTTTAGCATTTTTATTTGTTTTAGGATTAAAAGTTTGTTTTTACATTTTGACATTATTTTTATTTTGATGTGATCAATGTTATTCTTAGTGAGTAGGTACCTACTAAATAAATATTTATAATATAATAAATAGACTGACTGAAGGACATGTTTTTTCCTTAACTAACAAAAACAGCGTTTTTTTGTAGTATTTTTATTTGTTTTAGGATTAAAAGTTTGTTTTTATATTTTGACATTTTATTTTTATGTATTCAATGTTGTTAGTGGATATGTTTTTTGCCTTAAGGATTAACAAATACAACTACCGTTTTCTTGTAGTAGGTATTTTTTTTTTTTTATTTTAAGTTTAAAAGACATATATGTTTTTATTTTTTATTATTTTATATTAAATCGTTTATTAATCCCAAAAAACGTACAGTTTTATTTTGATGTTTTCATTAGTGAGTATAGGTTCCTATTAATAAATGTTTGTTTATCCATGTTTAAAGGCAAAGTTTAGATTTTTTTTTTTTTAAATTAATTTACTTAGTATATAATTTATATAATTTTAAATGGTTATGCACCTCTAAAGAGACATATTTTCTAAGGTTTCTATTTTCACGCAAAATCACTGAAAAGGAGAATCGATAATTCAAATTACAAAATTTGGCTTTCTTTGATGACCTTATATCGGATATCATATAGTATGGTTCTCCAGATATTGAGTGCACAAGAAGGAAAAAGTATTTATCCATTTCTCACCAAAATTTATTCTAGATAAAAGTTTCTACCTAAAGAAAAAATAGTTTTGATACTGCCAAAAATTGAGTCTGATATATACACACTACACAGTGTTCATAAAATACGAAAATGTTGTTTTAAAAAGTTAAAAATTTATGGAAAATAAATTTCTGAGACTGTTTTAATTGTGTTGCCTCAGAAATTTAATTTTCATATATTTTTAAAATGTCAAACCAATATTTTTGTGTTTTACCACCTTGTATATTGACCTGATGTTTGACAGCATCAAAAATATTTTCTCTTCAAGCAGAAACTTTTATCCAGAATAAGTTTTTCTGAGAAATCAATAATAAAAAAATTGTGCACCCAAGACCGCGGACTATAAACTATATAAAGTATATAGTTTATACAACGTTTATATAACTACTTATAAAACGTATTTTTAAACTAATATACATACGTTAGAAAGTAAAATAAAATACAACGTTTAATACACGTTGCTCCAAACCTAATTAGATTGGTTGTTTTAAGCTTTTTAAATAATTATATACATAACGTTTTACCGACGTTAATTTTATACTTAAAATAATCGTTTAGAAAATGGTTACAAACCACGTTAATTTGCGCGACATTTTTGAGTCGATTCGACGTGATTTTTCAACGTAAATCTAAAATGGTTAGTAGTAAAAAAAAACGTTTTTTTAACGTGTGGTTGTTTACTGGGATAGGATCAGTACGAAGACAAACAATAATTCATAATAATAAGGTAATATATATAATAATATATATAGGAAACTTAAAATTTTGTATATTGGCTTCGTTTTTAGGTGATAGATTAAACTTAAATATGTTTGTATATTATTTTAAGTTTGCAGCAAATTTTTGTCTTGAAAACTTGTAGTTTTGGTTTTGTGTTATTATAGTATAATCATTTTCATTTTATCGAAAGTATTCATAATACGCAACCAAAGCAGCATATCTCATCCAAAGCAAAAGTGCCAACTACATTCAAGAATCGGAATATAACACGGTTTATAAGTCTTTTTTATGAGTCAGTAGCAGATTTATTGTTTTCCAATTAAACATAATATCAGTAATAAATGCTATCGGACCTCTGTTAAAGATATCAAAATGTAACTAACGCATTTATTAAAAATTAGTCAAAATGGTGAATGGATTTATTTACAATTTAGAATCAAGAACATAGATTGGTAAATACTAATATTATTTTGTAGGAATCGAGTATGTAATGTACTTGAAGACCTATCCTTACCCGTGTGAAATATACATTAGGAATACTCATAAGCTGCAATGGATTATATTCATCTGCAGTATTATAGTACCGCCCTCTTTCAAAAGAGTTTCAAGATAATTTTCGATAACTTTCATAAATTTTGGTCAAAAATTAAGGGTCATATGGGAATACCCTGGTAAAATTTTGGTAAAAATCCAGTATAGCGAAACAGGCGGCCTAGTGAAATGTTAAAAAAACTTATTACTAAAAAACTATTTATCCAATTTACCTCAATTTTTGCACAAAAATCAAGTATTATGTGAAAATTAACTGGTAAAATGTTGGTATGAATCAAGGATGGCGAAACAAAATGGCGGCTTAAAAAAATTTAGCCTGAGGAAACTACATAATGTATTGATTTCAAATTTTGTGCAATAATTTATTGTGGTATAGAGATAAATTGGTAATATTGTGTTACGATTTCAAGACGGGGGAACAAAATGCCGGCCAAATAAAATGTTTGGAATCGTGAAATAAATCACAAAGTTTTACAAATCTCCACGTTACGGGGTCCCTAGATGTCAAAAAAATTTTATCAATTCCGCCAGCCTGTCTGTGTGTCTGTCTGTCATTTCGCGGTATAGCTTAAAAACTACTTACCCGATTGACTTCAAATTTTGGTCGAACATAAAGAGTAAATGGGAATGACTCCATAATATTTTGGCAAAAAGCTAATATGGCGGACAAGATGGCGGCCTAGTGAAACGTTAAACAAATTATTATTTAAAAACTAATTACCCAGTTTACCTGAAATTTTGCACACAAATTAAGTGTTCCATAGGAATTGAACTGGTAACAACGCAAAAAATCTTCTTATTCAATTGACTATAAATTTTGCAGAAAAGTTAAATGTGGAATACTGGTACGAAATAAACATGACGGAACAAAATGGAGATATGTATCAATGCACATTTATTTTTAATTTATGCCCAAAAACAAATGTGGCATAGATAGAAACTGGTCAAATATTGGTAGGAATCGAATATGGCGGATCAAAACGGTGCCCAATATAAATGTCTGAAAAGACAGTTTATATGTTTTATTAAATAACTATGTAGCGAACTAAATTAGGTCACAGTTCACTATTCCTAATAAAAGGAAAGATTCATAATGAGGTAAGTTTCGGGCAAAGTTGTTTAATAATTTTGTAAATAATGTAACAATTAATATATCACTTAAAAGTTTGTTACTCTACTGCCCTCTATTTTGGCGAATATGAGTTATGTATAATTGCATGCTTCAATGTATCATAACTTTTATTTCTAATACTTTTTCATATTAAGAGTAAGTGAGTTTCAGCTTCTTGATTTTACGGTGCATCCTGTAGTTTAGATTTTTGTCATTGTTAATAAAGAATATTTCTTATTCTTTGCTTCTGTATCATGCCGACGAAAAAAAATATTGTTGGCAACGGCAGTAATATAGTTTATTATATTCGTTGATCATATTTTATGACCAGTACTATGAATTTGATTAAATGATTTAACTACCGATTAAAATTAAGTTTCATTACAATATTGAAAATATATTGAAAACAGTACGTTCATTCCCATAAGCAAGACCAGTAGGTTTAGAAATCACGCACCCCGTCGGCGACGTCTGTTGGGATGGGTACGGTAGATGTAGTTGTTGTAGTCATACGAGCATGGTAGTAGTACCGCATTTTCTATGAAGGTATATAACGCATCATTTTTTGATATTTGAAGAACGTCGACGGAAACTACGACGGCTCGTCCTGTAATGCAGGGGTTGAAATCATTGAGACAAGCACGGTAAAATGTAACCGCACGTAGGCCACAGGTTTTCGTGGTCTGCCCAAGCATAAAAAAAATTATTTGAATAAACTTTTTAAAAGACAAGTAATTATTATAATGCACTAAATATTATAAAAGGAATTAACTAATAGTACATTCTCTTAAAACTTTATAATAAAATAATGGTGACTATTCTAGGTCAATAACCAACGAGGTCATGGATGCTTTTCCAGGTACCCGTTTGTTTTATTTTCAGTACTTATTTGTATTCTTGACGTGAAGATCCCAGATACATGGATATACATTTTCTATATGTCACCGGAATTTCAAATATATGTTAATATTTGTGAATTTATATAAATAAAACACAATTTAAGTTAGAAATGATGACTGGTCGTTGTTGAAATAAACAGGTTCAATAAATAATATATTAAGATTATCAAAACCACGCTAATAACTAATTAATTAGTTGTGTTTTGTCGTTTTCTAAAGAAATTAATAATTTCTGAAATAGAAAAATATTTTCGCTTTTAAAAAGCTGTTTAATCACAGTAGTGCGCGGAAAAAAATTATATAAAAAATAATAGAAATGTTGCGTCTTCTATAGTTAAAAAAATAAAATTTTATTTTTTTTAGGGACCTATTTCACTCCCTTTTATAGTAACCCTTTATAAAGAGATAAATTACTTTTATATAGAAATAGAAAATAATAATATTATTTCAAAAAAACTAAAAGAAATTTGACGTGATTCAATAGTTTAAAAATAAATACATATTTTCGTTTTTGGGGGGCTGGTTTATATCCCTAGGGCTACCATGTATAGGGGGAAAATTATATTTATGTAGGTACAAAAAAATAAAAGACGTGTTTTATCTTTTGTTAACAAAGCTAAAGGATTTTGATTTTTTTTTTCAATTTCAGGGAGCTGCTTCATCCTACTAAGGCTACCTGCATGGAAAGAATGTTTTTATAAACAAAATTTGACGTATAGCACTGTTTTTTTTTTAAGCTAATTGTTTTTGGAATACATTTTTTTTCATTTATTCATTCATTCATTTCATTCATTTAAAAAAATGTTCTTCTTCAAAGAAGATAAAACTGATTTGACCTGTTTCACCGTTTTTTGATTTTTTTCAGCCTCATCGCTTTAGAGCTACCTTGTATAGTGAAAAAAAAATAATTTCTATTCAAAAAAAATTAAAAAATCTTTCGCCGTTCCTCGGAATATTGTATAATTTTTTTTAAATACCTATATGTGATCGAAAAAAATCAAATATCTATGCCGATGATTTCCACAATTTTTCGATATTTGCCCCCAACTATTTATAATTTCGGTTTAACTGATATACGTTTGAGCGGATAAAAATATCGGGGATCTACGCCTATAATAACAAATCTAATCCCAGCCAGACACTGATCTAGACTATGTTTGGTGGAAATTTAAAACGAATCGGTTTGACTGTTCTCAAGTTATCGTGTGAGCAAATTTTGCTTACATATACGCAACCATACTCATCTGCACAGACATCATGTTTTTTTTCCTAAAACCCTTAATTACTACGATGGTAACTTTACCAGTTTATCCCTATGTCGCATCTCGCAATAGGTTTTTATGCAAAACTTGAATTAAAATAGATTAGTAGGTTTTACTTCCCTCGTAAAAGGGAAGTACTGTAATCGTGAACCAAATCACACTCCCATATTTTTACAGATCTTCACGTTTTAGCGTCCCTAGATGCCAAAAAACATGTTTGCCTGTCTGTCGGTATGTCGGTCTGCCTGTCTGTCGATCTGTCTGTTCGCGACAAAATTTTTCACAAAAATCAAGTATTACAAAGAAATGAACTAGTAACGTTTTAGTACGAATCCAAGATACGGCTTAATAAAAAAATCAGTAAATTCGCCTTTACCCAGAACTTTTCTCGTATAAAATTCCACTACATACAGATAACACAGTTTATATTTACATGCTATTATTTTGCAGTAACTTTATACAAATCCTATTAAGTTATTTCATTTTTTTAGTTATTGCCAAACACCTATATGGATTCCTAAAATGTGTAATCTGGTAATGAATTTCTATACCAGGGAAGTAGGTAAAAGCGAATGTACCGATTTTTTATATTGTTTTTTTACATTTTATTAGACCGCTTTTTTTTGCTTGGCCATATTAGATTCGTACCAATATTTTAGCAGTTTCGACCTAAGTCAATTGAATAAGTAGTTATTTATACTGAATTAAAAAAAAAACATTTGGCTGCCATTTTGTTTCGCCATTTTGAATTCACAGATAATGCGCAAAATTTGAAAGTAGACGAATAGGTGTTTTTTCAGACTCATTTTTTATAATTATTGCCAGGTCATTCCAATATGTCACCCTTGCTGTTTGTGCAAAATGTGAGGTAAATAGGATAAGTCGTTTTTATTTTTATATTTTTAACTTTCTACTAGACCGCCATTTTATTGCCCCATATTGGATTTTTACACAAAATATTACCATGTCAACCTCATATAACCTCTAATTTCTGTTGAAAATTTGAAGTCATTCAGGTAAGTAGTTTTTAGCTATGCTACAAACAGAGGGTCAGATAGGCCCATGAAATTGAGAAAGTAATATCACACTTAATTCTTGCACCAAACTGAAATTAATAGAATAAGTAGTTTTTTCAGACTAATTTTTTAAATATTTTGTAAGACCGCCATTTTGTTTCGCCATCTTGGATGTGTACCACAATTTTACCAGTTAATTCCTATATCACACTTGATTTTTGTGGAAAAATTGGGGTAAATAAGATAAGTATTTTTTTAGTAATAATGTTTCAACATTTTACTAGGCCGCCTTTTTAATTCCGAAACACTGGATTTTTACCAAAATGTTACCATGTCATCCCCATTTGGCCCTTAATTTTGACCAAAATTTGACGTTATTAAATAAGAGGTTCTTTTACTCTGTTTTTTAAACGTTTTATTTGGCCCCTATTTGGTTTGACATTTTGAATTCGCACGAAATCGTTCATTTCTATATCACAGTTAATTCTCAAGCAACATTTGATATCAAACAAATAAGTAGTTTTTCAGACTGATTTTGTTCCGCCATATTGAATTTTACCAAAATATTACCATGTCATCTCCATTGGCTCTTGATTTTTGACCAAAATTTCATGAAAGTCAATCGGAGAAATAGTTTTTACCTATGAGGCACAGCAAGACATACAGTCCGACGGAATTGAAAAAACATGTTTTTCAGCATCTAGGGAATCTAAAACGTGAAGATCTAAAAAAATCTAGGAGGGTGATTTTTTTTCACGATTACAATACTTCCCTTTTACGAAAGAAGTAATATTTAAAAATCAGCCTGAAAAACTATTTTTTAGAGGAGTCATTTCAAATTTTTGGGCAAGCGGTAAGTGTGATATAGAGATAAACTAGTAAAATGTGGTAGGAATTCAAGATGGCGGTCAAATAAAATGTTTAAAAAATTAGGGCAAAAAACTTTTTTTCCAATTGACTTCAAATTTTGCACGAAAATTAAATGTAATATAGGAACAAACTGGTACAAAATCAGTGTAAAAACTACTTTTTCAATTATTTCTTGCCCAAAAATCAAGTGTGGCACAGGTAGAAACTGGCAAAATATTTGTACGAATCCATTATAATGGAACAACATGGCGCCTAATAAAATGTTTGAAAAGACAGTATACATATGTATGTGTTGCTAAATGACTAATAAAAGGAAAGATTTATAACAAGGGAAGTTCAGGGTAAAGGAAATTTTCCGTTTCTTCAGTAATACTTTTTTTAACAATTTAATTAGACCTCTATTGTGTTCCGCTATATTCGACTTTTACCAAAATGTTACTATGTCATCTCCATATGATCCTTTTGAACAAAATTTTAAATCAGACGGTTAACTAGTTCTTTTAGCTATGCTGTGAATACACAGACCGACAGACAGACAACCAGACGGAATTGAGAAAACATGTTTTTCTGTATCTGTGGGCACTGAAACGCGAAGATCTGAAAAAATCTCGGAGGCTGATTTTTTCACTTTATCCACAACTTCCCTCATACAGAATTCCACACTTATAATAAACAGTTTATATCATATAATTATTTGGTAATAACTTTCTATAAACTGTAATTTATTTCAATTTTTTTAAATTTCTAATTTATTATTACTATTAATATTATTACTATTAAATTATTATTTAATAATAATAATATAAAAATATCATTTTTCATAATATTACATATATAGTTTAAAAAAACATTATGCTTTTGTTTTATTTTGTTATGTAAAACGAAGGTTTAAGAATATTTAAACATTTCAATCATCCCCTATTATGGATTAACACAATAATTTTACGAGTTTAACCTTATATCACACTTTATTTTTGCGCAAATTTTAAAGACCATTGGGTGAGCAGTTTCTAAATTTTGACTTTTCGCCATATTGGATGTGTACCAAAATGTAACCATTTCATCCCCTTATGAGTCTTCATTTTTGACCAAATTTTGAAGTCAATCGTGCAAGTAGTTTTTTAGGTATTATTTTGTCCGTCATATGCGAAAATGAGGACCTTTTTTTTGTCATCCCCCCCTAAGCTAAAAACCTGTTAGCGCTACTGGTTTCGCATAATATAGTCATTTAGTACTCGTAGACACACGTATATAAAGAGTGTTTTCTTTCACTTTCGTAAATTTTATTCCACAAATTTGAGTAATGTTTTTCATAATAGTATTAAAATTTAATGTATAGGTTTAAGGCCTACTGGCATTCTTTGCAGTAGTTCATATTGCTGCCAACAGATACGATACTGACTGTTTAGCAAGTGATTCGCTTAGAACGCGTTCTTTCACGGTCTGGGTCATTTAAGAAATTATGGTTCACGGTTTTCAAATGAATTAAATTAAAATATTACTTATAGCATATTTTTCGAAAATTCGTAAAGAAATGTTTAAATTTGAAGAGGCAGGGTCTATAAAATATAGAGGTATTTTCTGTCAACGTCAGCAAAAAGTTTGTTGTTAAAAATAAATGGATACTGGTTAAAAAGTGATGTGTGAACGTAGGCAAAGTGAGAAAGTAGAGAAAAAAAACAGTAAAAATCCTATTAAATTTCTGTTGACATCCCGCCAATTCTTCTTTTCTTTTTTTTTCTTGTTCTGCTTGATGGCGTTGCTTCTAAGCAATTGCCATCTCAATTCAATAGAGACCTCGGTCAGCCTGGTTCGAAACCATTCCGTGGTCTCCTACTTAATTAATGAAACTAGTGAGATATAGTACTATGTGAATTGTCTTAAATAGGGCTAATAGGATTATAGTGCTGTGAGAATTTACTGTATGCCAAAGTCTAGGTGCTCTTTAGTTTAGTATTTTTTCCTTGCTATATTATTTGCCCATGTATTTTTAAATTTTATATATGTGTTTAGTCTTATGTGATTATATACTTCTTTGATGTCCAGAGGCATTTGTTTAGAACTGTTAGAATCCTTCCAACATTTGCGAGAGCGTCGACCTCAGAATTCTCAGGAATGCCAGAGTGACCTGGGATCCAGGCTAATCTAATATCAAACCCATTTTTACTAGATGAGAGGATATATTTTTTTGTTCTTAATGTCTAGTAGTCATCTGTAGCATTGTGAAGGTTACGGTCAATTTTCTAAATCGCACTCAGGGAATCTGAAAAAATTATTGCTCTTTTTAGCCTTTTCTGAAGCACAACTCTAACAGCATCATGAATGGCCACAATTTCCGCTTTACACACGCTAATATTTTCAGGAAGTCTGCATAAGAATTTGTAGTCTATATCCGGTATATAAATGCCATATCCCAATTTATTGTCTTTTTTCGAGGCATCTGAAAAAGCAAAGGTGAATGTTTGACTGTAGTTTTTCTTTATTATTTCTAAATTGGGCTTTTATTAAAAGGTCTTGTTTTTTAATATTGCAATCCAGGGTCTCTAATGGGAAGGCCAAACATTCGAAGTCAATCTCATAGCAGGAAAGATTTTCGGTTTTATAAACTTTATTTAAGTAAGGAAGAAATAATTGGGAGGCTAAAATTGTATAGGGAATAATATTAATTCCACAGTATACACGGTCATAATTTAATTCAGAGATATTTAATTGCTAAGAGTTCCCTCCTGTGTTCTGGATCAAGGATTGCGGCTTCAGAAAGAAGGGCGAGTCTTGTTGTTGATTTCATGCATCCCAGGCAGACACGAAGTCCCTCATAAAACACTGTTTCTATTTTAATCAAATTCTTCTGACTGGTAGGCCTAATAAAGATTGTCCCAAAGTCCAGATGTGAGCGGACCAAGGCATGAAATATTGCTAGCAGGGTGCTCGGATCAGCCCCCCACCATACTCTACAAACAGCTTTAAGAACATTAATCCCTTTTTTAGCCTTAATTATAATTTGGTCAATGTGCTTATCCCATTTTAGATGTTGGTGTAGGGTGACGCCTAGGTATTTAACCTGTGTTTGAAATCTGATAGTTTGGTTATTTAAGCAGATAGAGGTCGGTACTGTTTTCTTTCTACCTTTTGTAAACCCTACAGCTTCACATTTGTTTGGAGCCAAGAACAAATCACTATCCCGTAAGGCAGTGTCTACCAATTCCAGGGCTGAGTTAATTTGTGCTAGCATAGTATCAGGACATTTTCCATTTATTACCAAGGCCGGGTCATCCGCGTATCCCAAAAGTGTTACGTTACCCAAATTTATTTTAAAAATTCCCTCTATATAAAGATTAAATAGAATTGTGCTCCCTGCAGTAAGCCTCTCGTTGCAAGATATGGGCCTATGGGATACCCATTATTCCCATTATTACCTGACTTACTTGACAGAAGTCTTGTTTTTAAAAATTGATGAATAAGGTTATTAATTTCGGTTGGCAAACTTAAAGTTGCAAGTTTATTATACAATTTATATGTGTTTACGTTATCATAAGCGGATTTAATATCCAAAAAGATTGCTATGACAGATTCTGAGATGAGAATCCCTCTCCCCTTACGAAAACCCCATTGTTTGTCAATGAAAATGTTTTTTTGCTCCAGGAACCAGTCAATCCGATTTTTTATTATTATTTCTAAAATCTTCCCACCACAGGATGTCAGTACAATCGGTCTATAGTCGAGTCTCGATTGGGTTTAAGAAAACTAATTATCTTATGTTTTTTCCAGGATTCAGGGATTTTTCCCCAAGTAAAATTTTATTAAAGTAATTTAAAAGGATCTGTTTTCTCCTAAGGGGTAAGTGTTTGAGCATGTAATATCTAATCCTGGTACAGATAATTTTTTATTTTGTTCAATTCGTGTATGCTAAACAGTTTGACTTCACTGGGATTATTAATTTCAGCTATAGAGAAGTTTGGGTCTATATTAATACTTGACATTTTGAGGAGAATAGTTTGCATTGTGGTATCTGTAGTTAAATAGCGAGAATATTTTTTTCCAGTATTGGAAAAATTTTTAATATGGCTCCAAACTTTTTTATACTTGATTCTCTATTCAAAGACTCACAAAATACAACAAATTTTTGTCTCTTTTTTTCCCGTAGGCTTTTTTTAGTTAACGCGATTTGTTTTTTTGCAGAAAGGTAATTTGCTAAGGTGGGAAAATTGTTGAATTTATTTAAGGCGTCCTTTCTTTTTCTAACCCATTCAGAGCACTCGTCATCCCACCATGGGTTACCACTTTTCCTATGAATTCCACAGTTTTTGTATAGAATGGAATCTTCAGCCGCTTGATTCATTATATTATTCAAAATATCGTATTCAGGTTCCGTATTTAAATTTAAAATATAAATCAAGGTTTTTTCGTAATAAATTTGCCAATCTGCGTTGGTAAAATTTCTTTGTTGGAAGGGAGGGATGAAAATTGGGTTAAATTTATTGTCATTATTTTGATTTGTTAAGCAGGTAGGGTAGTTGTCACTATTACCACAGTCATAAACAATATGCCAACGAGATAAGGTTGCGATGCGTCCATTAACCATTGTTGGGTCAACAGCACCAGGATTCTAATCTGGGGCCTGTACTAAGGTAGCAGCCCCATTGTTTATAAGAACCAGATCTTTTTCCAGAATGAGATCGCTAATAATATTACCTCCCCTATTGGGGGGCATTTTATCCCAAAGAGGGTGGTAGGCGTTGAGGTCACCCATTAAAATATTATTATTGTCCCCATACTTATTGTAAAATTCTTTGAATACATTTTCTGTAATTGCAGAATCCCTGTTAGCATATATGTTTATGATTATTATATCCCCAATCTGAATGATTATATACTGAATGTGTTCTGAATTATTGGTATAAATTTCTTTAAAAAGTATATTTTTCCGAACGCATGTTGCGACTCCTCCATATCCGCCATCTCTGTCTTGCCTGACAACACTACATGAATGTAGGAAAAGATTGCTATTGGGTTTTAACCAGGTTTCATTTAGAAGAATGATATCTGGGTTTTCTGTCAAAATGAAATTATTTAGATTTTCACGATTAAGAATGTAAGCTCCGAATATTATAATATAATTTTTAAATTTGTCTTGGTTGTATGTTTCGTATTGAACGTGATAGCAAGAAATTATGTTAAAAAAAGAAAAAGAAAAAATACAAAGGTAAGGAAAAAGAAGGGAGGGGGAAAAGGGTGGAATGAGCATTTAGCCATAGGAGTCTAGTTCCATATAGGATCCAGCTTCCCACCCAGGAGTCAAGTAACTTTTAATTTTATTTGTTTTTTGTGGAGTAGTACTTTTCATAAAAGCGATTACCATTTCTAAATTGATATGGGAGTAGAGGTCTAAGTTTTTATTTTGTGAAAATGCACTGATGTCAGGTCTTTGATTTTGAGAAGCATTAGTAGCATATTGCGAGAACCATGATTGTGTTGGGTTGTTATAAGGTTTCCCATTAGGGGCAAGTAAATTTTCATCGTGGTCATCTTCATTATATCTTTCATGGATAATTCTTTTTTTTTGTAGGGTTAGTCGAGGCTACTTGGCTAAAAGTTCTTTTTGAGGGATTAGATTTGAAGGCCAAGTTTCGTCGCTCGAAAAATTCTAGAGTAGAGTCTGAGATGCGTTGTGAATAGGTTATGTTGCTTTTTTTCCTTAAGTTGGGAAAGGATTAATCATATAATCCCCTTTTGTAATATAAGATTATATTTTCGAAGGCCATCAATTCCTTTATATTTTTTTGACTGTTGTACTCTTCACAAATTTTTTGAAGTTGTTTTGTGAGGGCCCCCCACAAAAAAAAAGTTGTTTTACATGTAAATTCTTTTCCCTCCTCCGAATGTTTAGATTCCCCACAGTTAAAGCAATGTTCTTTCCTTTTAAAATTGGTTTTAGTATGTCCGTATCTCAGACAGCGGAAACACTGGGTAACTGGTGAGACATAAACATTTTAAATAAAAGGTTATAGAAATGGATTGCTCTTGGTAATTTTATACCTTTAATGTAAACAAAACAGTGCCTGTTGGCTGGTATGACACCTCGTTATTTGTATAATTTTCCTATTTAATCTTTTCACATTTAGTATTTCTACATTCGCCTCTACCGAACAACATTTCAAAAGTTCTTCATCTTTAATATCAATATCTACGCCCCTAGCGATGCCTTTTGACGTGACAAAGTTAAAGGGTATAAATATTTTCTACCCTTTATTAATTAGATCTAGGTTAGAAACAAATTTATTAGCTGCTTTGTCAGAAAGAAATTCGATTGCAATTCTATTTAATCCTTTATTGTCAATTTTTTTAACGTCAAATAATTTTAAATTCAATATATTCCTGGCTATTTTAATGTTGTTTGCTTTTCCAATATTGAAACCCAGTTTTTCTGTGGATTCCAAATACAAGAAAAATAACCTTTATCGGATGAAGAGTAAAGAATAGTAGATCTATCCTTGTCTAGTTGTAAAAAAAATAAATATGTTTTTCAAGGTCAAAAACAGAAAAAATGGAGAAAAAAAGCAAACATTTTCAAGCTAGAAATAAATATTTTTAGTAGTTCTGCAAAAGAAACCTAAAAAAACTGCTCAGAAAAGTTGTATAGATTATATATTGTATATAAATGCCCAAATTTATATTACCAATAAGGACCATATTGTAAATGAATTGTTTAAACTAAAACCAAGATTAGTATTGTATATATTGTAGAAGGATATAATATTATATGCTGGGATTCAGATAACAGGTTGTAATGATATTTATTTGTGACAGTATTAAATTCACGATGAACTGTTCATATGTAGAAAGTAGTAATTTTTGGCACTAGTTTATGAACGTTGAATTGGATACAGTGGACTCTCTCTCTTAAAGTGTGGAAACGGCCAGCGTTGTATAATGACAGGTGACTTTAATTTGAACTTTACTGATTGCTTTTACAAAAAGGTTTAAAATATAAATCAGGATTAGGACCATAAACAAAAGTTTAGGGAAAATACTAGATGTGTAATGAGTAGTGGAACTTTTATTGACTATATATTGTCAAATCAAAATTCTGTTGAATGTAGGGTAATGCTTGCTCCAAGAATTATCTTCCCCTTCAGTCTTAAGTATTGTTACTAAAAAAATAGAAATGATAACAATTACACTAAGCATAAAACATTAACAAAAAAGCTGAGTGACCAAGCATATTAGTATATAAATATATAGTACCTTAATTGTGTTTGGAAATTAAATAGTTGTGATACAAATAATTTTAAACGCAAACGTAATGTTGTAGTAAATCTAATAAAACAAAAAAAAATAAAATGTAAAACAGATGAGAAAAGAAACAATGCGAAATAAATGTAATAAATAAAATATTGCATATATAAAACTCGAAAAAGAAAACACATTTGTTGTTATATTAAAAAAAATTTTGTAAAAAATTCAATGGCAAAGGGTTGGGCAAAGGTTGCATGAAAATACTGTTTATTTAACAAACGTCAAATACTGATAAAACTCAAGTTTGTTGTTAAAAAATTTTGTAATTCAATGGCAAATGGGCCAAATAACCAACGAATTTTTGCTGTAAAAGCGTTTATCCTGACTCAAGTCAATTGTACAAATGCAGAGACATTTTCGACGTAAATCTAATTTGCCACTGCGTGCTAAAGATCCAACAAGAAATTCGATTTTGAGATGGGTAAGAAATTTCAACGAAAGAGGAAGTGTAATCTCCAAATTTCTCGGTCGTAACCTTACAGTTCGTACACAAGAAAATATTGAAAGAATCAGGGCAGCTGTTGAGTCCACATCGTTCTGCAATTCAGCAATCAGCTACACTGCACATTACATAGCGAAGTTTGCGACGAATCTTACATCAGAATTTGAAATTCCATATGTACAAGATACAGATAATCCAGAGGCTGACACCTAGTGATAAAGTAAATCTTTTCAATTTCTGCCGACATTTTTTGGGAATATTGAGCAATAATGAAAAAATTCTTGATAAACTGATCATGTCTGACGAAGCTCCTTTTCACCTCAGTGGCTACGTTAACAAACAAAATTGTCGCTGCTGGACGAAATCCAAGAGAAGTGCATGAAAACCACTTCATGACCAAATGGCAACAGTGTGGTGAGAAGTTTCCGCATTGGATGTTATCGGGCCATACTTCTTTGAAGAAAACGACCACATCGTTACTCTCAATTCAGCTCGTTTATGTTGGGATGCTAAAACATTTGTAACTCCGGAGCTACAAAGAAGGGGTCAAGGTGAAGTCGGGATCCAACAGGATGGCGCACCAGCGCATACATCAAGAACGCCCATCGCTGTTTTACAGCGCATTATTCCGAAGCGCCTAATTTCAAGGCTTGGTGACATTGGATGACTTGCAAGATCGCCGGATATAACGAACCCCAATTTCTTTCTGTGGGGATGTCTAAAGCGTACAGAATTTTTTACTCGTCCTCAAACATTTGCTCAACTCAAAGAAAGGATTCGTGAAGAGATTCGATAAACATGAACGTGGAATTACTTAGACGCGTATGCTCCATTTCTACTCCAATTTGCAGGAATGCGTAGAAGAAGACGGGGGACATCTTGATTATCTGAAAAAATGAAGAGTTTCAACGAATTTCCAGTATTGTATTTTTAGTGTAAGTAACAATAACAAAATGTTAAAAATGGCGCCATATGTGTTCACTAATGCGTTCACCATTGTGTCAGGAAGGAAAAGTATGTATGTTACCATTGTATATTGTATAATAACACATGTTATTATTCAATGATGTTATATAATATGACAGTGGCTATTTTTCAACTTGACTTTTTTACAATAAAGTATATATGCGAAAATACTTGTGATCACTTTTTTGAAACCCCTGTTTGTTAACGATAAGTACATTTTTAGTATAGTTACACGTTTTCGTAAAAATGCACTTTATATAACAAATACACCAATTTAAAAAATATGATGGGGACATATTCGTGTCTTTATACAAATATCTCTTGACGTTAATTTTAACCACAGTTAACTCAATTTGTCTGTATTTTAATAAAAATTAAGTAAATAATCTAGAAATGGCTAATTAAATCACCTGTTCTAACGTTAACACCCTTTACCTTAAAAACTAGTAATATAATTAGATTGTGCCCATCTGTACTTTTTATTGGAACATCGAGTGTACTTACTACCCCGAACTTCCCTAATTATAAATCTTTCCTTTTATTAGGAATAATGAAGTGTGACCCAATTTAGGTCAGTACATAGACATTTAGTAACACATATATACTATCTTTTCAAATATTTATATTGGACACGGTTTTTTTCCACAATATTAGATTCCTACCAATATTTTACCACTTTCTACTTATGCCACATTACATTTTTCGGCATAATTTAAAATAAATTGAATAAGTAGTTTTTACATTGATACACACCGCCAATTTCTTCCATCATGTTGAATTCTTACCAGTTTATCTCTATATCACGTTTAATATTTCTGCAAAATTTAAAGTTAATTGAGTTATTTACGTTGTTTTTTAAACATTTTATTTGGCCGCCATTCTGTTGCGCCATCTTGAATTTGTACCACAACTTTACGAGTTTATCTCCTTATCACACTTAATGCCTGCACAAAATTTTGTCATGCCGATTTTTTTGGCCATTTTGTTCTGCTACTATCATAACGAAATGTTACCAGTTCATTCCAAAAGTATAAAACTTGAATTTTTTATGCAAAATTTGTAGTAAATTGTATAATTGATTTTTTAGTAATATTTTTAACGTTTCATTAGGCCGCCATCTTCTTCAGCCATATTAGATTTTTGTCGAAAAGCAAAATTTTATTAAATTTTTAATCTAAACCTAAAGCTTAAATAATAAATAACTGAAAAGATAAGAAACAGTAAGAAAGGGAGGAGAAAAAGAAAGAGAGAGAGAAGAGTGACATGATGAAACAGTGAGAGAGAAAGAGTAGGAAGATACAGAGAGAATTTCCTTTACTTCCAGCCAGACACTTAGAGGCTGCACATTAATTTTTTAATAGCTAATTTAGACCATGAATTTAAATTTATAAATTAAGCGTTTTTTCCATCTTTTAGGTGGACAACAAATGTTTTTTTAACTTTTTCCTAAATGTTACGCAAGTACACGAGAAGTCGGGTGAGCATTTATTTATGAGAGAGGCAGCAACGTACGAAAATGATCTATTGTAAAGTTCTTTTCGATGTTGGGGTATGTTTTGTGTAAGTGTTTTACGTCGAATGTTTAAACTGTGGACATGTGTTCGAAATGTTAGTTTTCTTAAAAGGTATGGTGAACATTCATACTTAATTATTTTAAAAATTAAGCACAATGAATGCAGTACAGGACGATTACACATGTTTAGCCAGCCCAATTCTTATAGTATAGCTAATCTTTTGCCGACGTCTAATTCCAAATATATAGCGCAGACATGAATTCTGCAATTTTTGGACACCCTGAATGTCCCGACTGTCCAAATTTGAACCATAAACGTTATCGCAAAAATTAAATACAGATAGTATAAGGGAATCGCACAACATAGCCTTAATTTCTCTATTTAAGACACGTCGTAAAGAGAAAGTCCGCTTAAGAGTTGCATAAGCGATTTTGAATTTTGCAGTTAAATGAGATTTAAACCTCAGCTTACTATCGAAAATTAGACCCAAGTTACGAGCCTCGTCCTTAAACAAAATATTAGAATCAGCAAGTTGCAAGTCAAGTTGGCTCAAGATATGATTTCTAACCGAATCGCGACAAAACAACATAGCTATGTTTTTATTAGGATTAAGTTTTAAGAGGTGTTCTTTTGAAATTTGATTAATTGCTGACAAATTATTGTTGTCTGTTATTTCATGAGGGTAAAATGACCAATATATTTGAGCATCGTCAGCGTATAAATGTATATATATAAATATTTTAGCTGCTTTACAAGTGTTGATGTATATATTGAGTATAGTAGCGGGCCCAAAATGCTACCTTGTGGGACACCTCAAGTTACACTAATCGAATGATTTAATAATAGCACTAGCAGCTATGGAGAAACCAATGTAGTGTAAAATAGCTAGAAGTATTTGAAGATGCAACATGTCAAACGCTTTTGAGTAGTCCAGCATTACCGATACAGTTGCCTTGACTTCGTCAAGGGCTTTGAAAATGTCGTCAGTTACATCAGTAAGTGTGGTTGGGCAACTGTGTCCGCGTCGAAATCCAGACTGTTTTTCAGGTAATAGTTTGTAGGTATGTAAGAAAGTTTGTATTTGATTATCGAGTACTTTTTCCAGAATCTTAGACAAAACAGGTAAAATTAAAATTAACCTTAAGTGTCCGAAGTCTGTAGGGTTTTTTATCTTTGGCTCTTTTCCATTCTTTAGGAAAATATGATTTTTTTATACATGAATTAATAATATATCTAATGAATGGAATAAGAAATGGACAGCACATCATAATTAAAGTTATATTCAGTTTGTCATTACCAATAGCTTTTGATTTGATATTTTTAATAATTTCCATGATAGAATTATTATCAACAGGATTAAAGTTAAAGACAGTATTATTAGAAATTTTATTTGAATTATAATAAGAAATTAATTGGGAACTAGGTGAATCCTGCGTGTTTATGACATCTATAAAGTATTTGTTTATTTTTTGCGGGTCGATGAGGGCATATAGTAGGCAATTAAGGTTATTATTTGTTAGGTTAAGTCTTTTTAGTTCTTGCCACCTTTCTTTCAGATTGGAATTCTGAATCTTAAAATTTAAATAGGCTTTCTTTTCTGCTCTTATAGCGTTAGTGGTCAGGTTTCGTAGTTTCTGATTATATACCCTACCTTCTTCTCTTTTTGTCCTACGAAATTTATTCAGTGCCTTATTACGTAATTTCTGCATAAATCTAACATTGTCAGTAATCCATGACGCATATGGTCTACTTTTTCCTTTTATTATCCTGACAGGAGCATGGATATCAAAAATGTTATTTATATTTTGTGTTATAATTGTAGTTTCTGATCAATATCGTTTATGCTATATAAATCTTGCCAGGGGATAATCTGTAGATTACGCTGCAATAAGGGAAGACCTACATCGCGCAAGCGCCTACAACTAAAAAAATGGCAATTTTTTTTAATGTTACTCATTAATTTAAATTTACAACTGACCCGCATGTAATCAGACAGCTGTACATCTAAAATATCAATATCCGTGATCTCCTCTGAACTTATTAAAATTAAGTCTATTCTCTAGAGAATGCCCAGTATTGGTTATTCGTGTTGGGGTATTTATTATTTGTTTTAAGTCAAACGTTTCTATTAAATGAATAAGCGAATTTGTATTGAATTTAGGTCGTATATATTTATGTTAAAATCCACCATACAGAAAATAATTGCGTTATCAGTAAAAAAATTAGTTAACGTATCTTCGAAGTGATTAAGAAATAGATTAGTCTGAATTAGGTGGCCTGTACATGTTACCGACTATTACAATATTATCTAATTTATTTATTTTTAATCCATATTTGTTCCGAAAAGTTTGTAGTTTCTTGGCATCTATAGATGTTAAAACGTGAAGATATGTAAAACTTTTTTTCACGACCAAAAAACATTTTAGTTGGCCCTTTTGTTCCGCAATCTTGAATTCGTACCACAATTTTAACAGTTCATCTCTATACCATAATTAATTATTGCATTAAATTTGAAATCAATCCATTAAATAGTTTCTCAGGCAGAATTTTTAAATATTATATTAAGCCGCACTTTTGTCTCGCCATCTTGGGTTCGTAATAAAATTGTCCGGTTATTTTTCTCATAATAATTAACTTTTGTGCAAAATTTGAGGTAAATTGGATAAGTAGTTTTTTAGTAATACTTGTTTTTAGTATTTCAGTAGGCGTCCATTTTGTTTCACCGTATTGGGTTTTTACCAAAAGGTTACCAGGTCATCCCCATATGACCTTTAATTTTTTACCAAACTTTGAAGTCAACCTGAATAGTAGTTTTTTAGTGTAGTTGTCTGGTTTCAAAATCCCCCAAATCTATTTTTTGGCAAAAATGAGGTATCTATTAATATTTTATGAAGTTTGAAAACAAAAATCTGTAACATGATTTCAGTAGTTTGAACTCAAAAACCCCCTAATCTATATAAAATTCAATAAAAAAACCCGCCTTAGATTCAAATCCCACTAAATCCACTTCCCACGCATTGTAGATGGCACCAAAATCCGTTTCAACCAATCACAAGCCTAGATTTGGTCACGTTATATTTTGACTTTTTGACGACCCCGGGGCTGTCATTTGCAAATAATTACAGTTTGAAACCGATTTTACGCTCAATATTATTGATATTCCTAAAAGATTTTTTGAAAATATAGATAAAAATGTCTTCGGAGATAAAAGAAGTAGCATCGGGTTATGCAAGAAAACGTTTTCGAAGCCGGGAAAGTTGGCAACGAAGTATTAACAAAATAAAAAGATAACATTTCCATCTTTATTTTACTACAACTTTATTTTGATTTTTTTTAATTTCTAGATATTCTTCTGTAAATTTGCCTCAATACCCAAAATGCAATCACTGCACCAAATCCTATAGATGTAGCATATTAAAAAATGAAGATGTCTTGATGTTTCATAAGGCATTCTATTCTGAAAGTAACAAGATTCAGCATGATAATTTTATAATAAAACACCAAAATGCAAAAGCCTAAACGTGTAAGAATTAATAAAAATAGTCCATCTCGAAAGTTTTCAACTACATATTGGGTTCAAACAGAGAAGAAAAAGCGGTTAATTCTTGTGTATAAGAAAATGTTTGTCAGCATTTTGTGTATTGGAGGAGACAGAGTAAAAGGAGTACTGAATCGACATTTTCAAACTTCATAAATGGCCACTGAAAGAAGAGGTGAGGATAGAAAAACAAATAAATTTTTGAACAGGAGAAAAGAAACAATTCGATTCATTAAGAAGTTTAAGTCTTTGAAATCTAATTACTACATAATGCCAAAACAGTTTTTTTGCCGTTTTCTCAAAATTCAAAAAATGGATTTGGGGGGTTTTGAAACCAGACAACTCACTTATGCCGCGAACAGACCAACCGACGGAATTGAAAAAAGATGTTTTTCAGCATCTCGGGGGCATTTTAAAAGCTTGGTTTTGCATGAGTCGCTCGTACAAGAATAAAAAATATACTTTTAATTAAATAGCTCCAACATAATGCCAAAACAGTTTTTTTGTCGTTTTCTCAAAATTCAAAAAATGGATTTGGGGGGTTTTATTTTTTCACGATTACAATACTTCCATTTACGAGGAAGGTAAAAATTAGAAAAACTAACCGAAGGTCATTTTCTATAAGAGGAGTGGGGGGGTCCTTTCAGTCGAACGTCTTGATATATAAAATTATTGTAACTTCTTGCGAATCAATTCGGGACAATTTTAGGTTAGCATGAAAAGAAGAAAACACTGTTTTCTGTTACCCATTTATCTCAACACTAAATCTTTGGAGAAAAATATATTTAAAAACCACTTTAAAGAATTGTACTTACTTTTTTTCAGAATATGTTCCATTTGACTTGAAAAAATGGGCACTATCACTCATTTAACCGATAAACACATGTCGTGAATACACAAAACTGCATTGTTGAGGCTCTTTACGATAATTGTTAATGGCCGAAGGAGTTTTTCTGTTTAAGAGAACTAATAATCCTGATCAGGAAGGTTACTCAGTAAATACTATATCTATGGAGTAAATTATTTTTCTATACATATACAGAATATCCTCATGCATCATTGTTTTTCCTTCAAGCAAATATATCTAGAAAGGAAATCGGTCCATTTGATTTACTTTTCATTGCAAATTTACATGTTTTTGGTTTAGATAATTCAGCAATAGATATTTTCCTGATTTAAATGGAGGGGATACAAAGCATTATCCTCGAAGAATATACAGTTCCTTGTCCCTGTGGTAAACTGCATTTGGAAGAAACGGGACATTCTACATCCTTTAGACTTGACTATTGAACATATCATAAACGTAAAACACACGAAGTTTCTGGTATCGGTCTGATTATTCCATATATAAGAGATTAGTCTAGAGTCTATTGAAATTGATAAACGTTCTATAGAGGCAAGGGGTTGTAGTTAACACTAGGTCATTCGGTCACTATGTTGAAAACAGGTGATGGCTGGGCATGATATATTCAAATATGAAATAAAAAACGTAGTAAACCATCTCAATCATTTTTTACACACTCTACAAATTTTTAACTTAACAAAACACTTTTTCACACGTTCGGACTCTCTATATGTATATTTTATATATATATATATATATATATATATATATATATATATATATATATATATATATATATATATATATATATATATATATATATATCTAAATGTGGCAGTTTTGATGGTTATTCTCATATGCTAGTTTTCTTATATACTGGTTAACTTAAATATGTTTACAAATAAAATAAACGAAATGTGTAATTAAAGGGAAAAATATTTCGGATATAATTTCACATGTATGTTCTTTTAGGTTTCGCTTAAATTTCAGTCGCACTTTTTGATAAAGCTGTATTTATACGAAAATACAAAATTAATACATATATATATATATATATATATATATATATATATATATATATATATATATATATATATATATATATATATGATGTCCAATGCAAGCAAATAAATGGGTCCATTTGTTTTAATTTTCATTGCAAATTTACAATATTATTGGTTGATTTAGATAATTCGGTAATATGCAGATATTTTCCTGGAGGATACTAAAGCATTATCCTCGAAGTATATAAAGTTCCTTGTCCCTGTGATAAACTGCATTTGGAAGAATTTGGACAATCTATATCCATTAGACTTAAATAATATCAATATGCTATAGAAAAGCATACGCATTCTATTGAACACATCATAAATGTAAAAAAAGACCAAGATTCTGGTGCCGGTCTGAGCCTTCCATATACAAGAGATTGGTCTAGAGCCTATTGAAATATCTGGTTGGGTATCAATCGGCTTTTTTCGCACTTTCGTTGTATATATATATTATATCTAAATGTAGCAGTTTCGGTGGTTATAGTTATATATCAGTTTCCTTATATACTGATTAACTTAAATATGTTTACAAATAAAATACACGAAATGTGAAATCAAAGGGAAAAAAATCGGTAAATTTCCTTTCCCGGAACTTCCCTCGTACTGAATATTTCCTTTTATTAGGAATAGTGAAGTGTGACTCATTTTAGTTCGGTACATAGTTATTTAGGAACACATATACATATACTGTCTTGAAATATTTTTATTGGGCGCTATTTTGTTCCATCATACTGGGCTTCTATGCCTATGCCACACTTGATTTTTGGGCCTAATTTAAAATAAATTCAAGAAGTTTTTACACTGATTTGACACACACCGCGATTTTTGTTACGTCGTGTCGAATTCGTACCAGTTTGTCGGTATATGACATTTAATTTTTCTGCAAAATTTAAAGTCCAGATATAAACTTTACCAGTTTATATCTACATCACACTTAATGCTTGGACAAAATTTGAATGCTTGCACAAAATTTGAAATTAATCTAATAAGTAATATTTTTTAAATATTAGGCCGCCATTTTGTTTTGATATGTTATATTCATACCAAAATTTTACCAGTTCATTCTTATGTAACACTTGATTGACGAAATTGATAAAAAATATTTTTTGGTCTCAAGGGACGCTAAAACGTGAAAGGTGTGATTTTTTTCAAATTACAAAAATGCGTTTTTATTTTCTTCCGTCATCTTGAATTAGTACCACAGTTTTACTAGTTTATCTCTATACTACAAATAATTATTCCACAGAATTTAGAATAAGTTCATTAAGTAGTTTTTCAGGCTGAATGCTTAAATATTTTATTAAACCGCCATTTTGTACCACCATCTTCGATTTACACCAATATTTTACCAGTTGATACCACATAATACTTGATTTTTGTGCAAAATTTGAGATAAATTGGATAAGTACTTTTTTAGTAATATTTTTTTTTAACTAGGCCGCCATTTTGTTATGCCATATTGCATTTTTACCAAAACTTTACCAGGTTATCCCCATATAGCCCTTAATTTTTGACTAAAATTTCAAGTAAATCGGGGAAGTAGTTTTTAGCTATGCCGCGAACAGACAGACCAACAGAGTCCTTGAAAATTAAAGATCTGATTTTTTCACGATCACAATACTTCCCTTTTATGAGGGAACTAATATATTCGGATATAATTTTACTTGTATATTGTTTTAAGGTTTAGCTTAAATTTCAGTCGCACGTTTTGATAAAACTGAAATTATACAAAATTAATTTTATTTTATTATGAATCAATTCGGGAAAATTTTAGTTTAGATTGAAAACCAAAATAACTGTTTTCTGTTGCCCTGTTTATCTCAACACAAAAATCTTTATTTAAATACATGTAACAAAACCAATTTGAATAATTGCACTACTTACTTTTTTTCAAAATACGTTCCATTTAGGCATGAAAAAATAGTCATTATCACTCATTGTTTTTACCAGATAAACACACTTCGCGAATACAACCACTGAGAATTCAGTGCAATCTAAAGCTTTAGGCAGTTTTTCAGTTTAAGAGGAAAAATAATCTTGATCAGGAAGGGAAAGGGTACTCAGGAGGTATTGTATAAGAAGTATGTTGCTTTCCTAAATAAACTTCTATCTTTTTTTAAGTGAATATTTTTGTAACGAGAAGATATCTAAATAAACTTCTAAATGTAGATGTGGTTTTGGCAGATCTGTTGGAAATCGTATTGCGCACAGATCGCTTTATGCAAACATTTTGCTTATAGTAAGAAATCTATTGTAAAGAGTGGGGAGCCAGAGGAAATTTCTAAAATTTTGGTTACAGTAACAATATACATTTTTTGGTTGCTATTTTAATTATAACAATCCTTATTAACATCGCAAAAAAACAATTTCAATGATTTTTCAATATTGTAAGTTTTTTTTCGAATTTTGTAAAAATTTGGATTTTGTACTTATTAACATGTATCTTTTAAACTTTTTTCCTATGATCAAATTGTTTGACTAAATTGTGATCTAACATTTAGGACCAACACTTTGCATAAAACATACAGGGTATCCAGAAATGAATTTAAGATTAGTTGAACACATATGATAACAACATTCGTTTTCAGTGCATTTCAGCCCCTTCTAATTCCGAATCCAATTTAAGTCGTGTACATTTTCAGTAATTTGGAATATTTTGCCAGGACGGTTTATAATTACATATTTTCTCTAGGTTTAGAAGTTACGTAAATTCAGGTGTGTCTTTTTGGGCACTTAAAACGCCATAAACGTTTATCATCACAATGCATGTTTTAAAAATTGTAGTCACGTTTACACATTTTTTAATACTGGGTCACTATATTGAAAACCTTAGAGTAATTCTTACTCCAACTTGAAAACGGATAAATATCTGAGTTGGGGATGGAATATTCAAAAATGAAATAAAAAATGTGGCAATTTATTTAAAAAGCCACGTTTCACTTCTTCCGTAAAAGGTAAGAATTGTAATCGCCAAAAAATCACCCTCCGAGATTTTTTCAGATCTTTACGTTTCAGGGTCCCTAGACATGTTTTCTCAATTCCATTTGTCTGTCTGTCGGCCTGTCTGTTCGTGGCATAACTTACCCGATTGACTTAAAATATCAAAAATTTAGGGTCATATAACCTGGTAACATTTTAGTAAAAATCCCATAGGCAGAACAAAATGGCAGCCTAGTGCAATGTTAAACAAATTATTACTAAAAAAACTACTTATCCAATTTATTTCAAATTTTGCACAAAAATCAAGTATTATGTAGGAATCAAGTGCTAAAATTTTGGTACGGATCGAAGATGGCGGAACAAAACGGTGGCTTAATAGAATAATTAAAAACAGCCTGAAAAAACTACTTAAATGGCTTATTTCAATTGTATAAGTAATTGTGGTATGTGAGATGAACTAGTAGAATTGTGATACCAATTCAAGATGGCGGAACAAAATGGCGGCCAAATAAAATATTTGTAATCGTAAAATTGAATATCATATGGGGATGACTATTGACTAATAATTAATAATGGGAGCCAATTTTTTTTAATCTTATTCAGCTGACTATATTTTACAGAAAAATTAAATGAGATATAGGGATAAACTGGTAGTACGAATTCAAAATGACGGTGTGTGTCAATGTAAAAAAGTACTTATGGAATTTATTCATTTCCTCGTAAAAGGGAAGTACTGTAATCGTGAAAAGATCACCCTCCGAGATTTTTTCAGATCTTCACGTTTCGGGGTCCCTAGATGTCGGTCTGTCGATCTATCTGTTCGCGATATAGCTAAAGAACTAAATACTCGATTGACTTCAAACATTGGTCAAAAGTTAAAAGTCATATGAAAATGGTCTGGAATATTTTGATGAAAATCCAATATGGCGAAACGAAATGGCGGCCTAGTCAAAGGTTAAAAAATTATTACTAAAAAACTGGTTATTCAATTTACCTCAAATTTTGCAAAAAAATGAAGTAGTAGGTAGTATATTAACTATTAATAAATAACAAACTACTTATTAGAGTAATTTTAAATTTTGGGCAACCGTTATGTATGATAGAGATAAACTGGTAAAATTATGGTACGAATTCAAGCCGGAGAAACAAAATGGCGACCAAACAAAATGTCTAAGAATCAATGTGAGAAATCCTTTTATTCAATTGACTTAATCTTACAGCAAAATTGAATGGCATACAGGGATTAACTGGTATGAATTCAAAATGACAATACAAAATTGCGATCTAAAAAATCAGTGTAAAAAATGCAATTTATTTTAAATCAAGGCCAAAAAATAAGTATGGCATAGGTAGAAAGCGGTACGATTTCGATATGGTGGAACAAAATGGCGCGCAATAAAAAATTTTGAAAAGACAGTATATTAAATGACTATGTGCTGAACTAAATTCGGTTACACTTTACTATTCCTATTGAAAGAAAATATTCATATTAAGGGAAAGTATCGGGTAAAGGAGATTTACCGATTTTTTATAGCGGTATCTGTGTATTTAAAAAAAATCCAATCTCGTAAATGTTTTCAACACATTCAATAACTTCTTAATTTTACAAAATAATTTAATTTTTTCACACGTTCATGCATATTATATCTGAATGTAGCAGTTCCGCTGGTTATTTCCTTATATTAGTTTCCCTTATATACTGATTAACTTAAATATGTTTACAAATAAAAATAAACGAAATGTGTAATTAAAGGAAAAAATATATCCCAATAGAATTTCACAATGTATGTTGTTTCAAGGTTCCGCTTAAATTTCAGTCGCACGTTTTATTAAAGCTGTAATTAGATATATAAAATTAATTTTAACTTCTTACGAATCAATTCGGGACAATTTTAGGTTAGATTGAAAATAAGAAAAAAGTGTTTCTGTTTACCTCGTTTAACTCACCACTAATAATTTGTAGAAAAATATATTTAAAATCCACTTTGAAAAATTGTACTTACTTTTTTTCAGAATACGTTCCATTTAGACACGAAAAAATGGTCACTATCACTCATTATTTTTAACTGATAAACACACGTTGCGAATAAACAAAACTGCATTGTTTAGGCTCACTAAAAACAACCTTGCGATTAGTTGTTAATAACCGAACTATGTGTAGTCAGGTAACGCATTTCATATACTCAGAGCAATTGGTTCCTGTTACGTAAATTGTTTTATCTGCTTCA
Source organism: Kuschelorhynchus macadamiae (assembly GCA_030620095.1). Lineage (NCBI taxonomy): Eukaryota > Metazoa > Arthropoda > Insecta > Coleoptera > Curculionidae > Kuschelorhynchus > Kuschelorhynchus macadamiae. The sequence continues at coordinate 2,247,559 of JAUTXW010001355.1, forward strand.
TTTTGTTCAAAGCAAACCGCGAACCATAGACTGATTTTTTTTTCATATATGTATGTATCTGTTGAAAGTTTAACGTTAACGTTAAGAAAGCCTGTTTATTTTACAGCTTTTGCCATACGGGGAAAAACTTTGATAAGGTGCCGTTACTGATAGGAATAGTAAATACTAAGTACTTGTGTAATGCATTATTTTTGAACAGGCTAGTATGTTAATTTAGTTAATTTAAATAAAATTTTACGTTGGTAGGAAGATTGAAACAAATCACGATTATACGTAGGAATAAATGAAATCGCATACATATAATTTAGATATAGACAGACTTTGTTTCAAGAGTTATTTTTTCAGTGAAGACAAAATCAGCAAGTTTTTTGGTACTTGTACTTCGACAATCGCTTGGAAGGATAGATATTGATTTTTTGCTATATAATTTCAAACCTGTTTACCGGAAAATTCGGGACATATACGTAGTAAAACTGTACAAAATGTTTCAATATAAACATTACAGTAGTCAAACAGGGTCACCTGCACTTAAGCTTTCGCTTGATTAGTAATTTCAGTTAATTTTTCAATCACTTACAAAATAACAACAAAAACGGAAAAGAAAAATCATCAGGGCCGTATATTAAAATGGAGGAATTGAATTATTTTTCTGAGAAACGAGTTCAAGCGATTCACGATAACTTTGAAATTTTGAATAATTAACATAAAAATTAATTTCGGTATCTTATAGTACAACCCCCGATCTATTTTCGTGTAAAGGTATATCGGTTATAAAAATATTAAATAACTTTATTTTATTCATGGCACAAAAAAGTCTTGTATCAATAAGTTCAGTGTGTGGTGGGGAAGGAGGAGGTAAAGATGGGGTAATATAAAATATCGTGGTTAATAAGGTATTCGGTGTTTTTAAAGGCATAAAGTTCAATTATGCTAATTAATTGTTAATGACCGAACTATGTGTGGTTAGGTAACGCATTTTTATACACTCACAGCAATTGGTTCCTGTTATGTAAATTGTTTTATCTGCTTCATTTTGGTCAAAGCTAAAACTTTACGCTGATTATTTTGTATGTATGTAGTTATTTGATGAAATTTTGACGTTAACCTCAGGAAAGTCTGTTTAGTTTATAGCTTTTCCTATAAGCAGAAAAACTTCGATAAGTTACTGATAAGTATAATAAATACTAAGTACTTGTGTAATGCATTATTTCTCAACATGCCATTATGTTAATTAAGTTAATTAAAAAAAAAACTCAGGTATGGACTTTGGAAATAGCATACATATAATTTAAATAGGCTTAATTTCTTTCAAGAGTTTTGTTGACATTAAACGGGGCACTGTCGATTAAGGAGTCACCTCTCTATCTTAGGTACTGAGTACTACCTGCACGATGTGTCAGGAGGAGGAGGAAACTCCACTCTACTTCCTGTGCAGATGTGAGCCTCCTGACTACGCCAAGATAACGGTAAAATTTACATATGTTTGAAACGAAAACTAGGGGAAATTTGTATGGTGCTCCTGAAATTTTTATTAAAACATAATCTAGTATAGAATTAATAAAAGATATGACACAAAATTAATCGAAAATTGTTAATTTGCAATACCTTATTTTAGATATACATTTTCTACGCAAAATTCTGGGACAACTTGATTTTACATATCCTATGCCAATCTTCAATTGTTTCCTGTATATTCCTGCTTTAACATTGGCAAATTCGAACTTTGAAATGCTGTAAAATCCTAACGGTTTGACCTATAATGCCAATTTGCATCTTAGTTTGTATGGCATTTCTTATGGCATCACTTTTTAATTCAACATGACATTAGACATTTCCGATTTTTTATTTGAAAAGCAGAAAATCTTTTACACTTCCTTAGAGTAGACGAGAATGTCATAAGAAAGACAATAAAAACTTAGATAGGAATATGTAGTTCATTTGGTTCTAGGTCGAACCGTTTAGACTTTACAGCCTCTCAAAATCCGGAAATGTAAATTTTCATATGAGAAATTCTAATAGCTTAATTTGGCCTAGAATTGTCCATAGAATTCAAAAATATAATAAAATAGCTGCTTCATTTTGTTCAAAGCAAACCGCGAATCATAGACTTTACTTAGATTTTTGTTTATGTATGTAAGTATTTGTTGAAATTTTAACATTAACTGTACATACAATGGTAAAAAAATGCATAATCTTTTTCGTTTGTACACCACGGTAATGCTGACAAGAATGTAACACGAAAATGTTGTTTCGGCTCGTGTCTTTATTTCAGCGAGTTTTACACCAATCTAATAATCTGGTTTTAATATTTGGGGAAAAACCTATGAGAAACTAAATGATGTTTTTTTTTCTTTAATACCAGCTGACTTAAAAATGAAGCTGTGATCAGCGTATGTATAATATAGTTGTCTTATTTTATACTAAGGAATCTCTCTTTAAGCGAAGGCCTATGTTTTTTTAAAAACCCTGTGTAATAAATTTTTTCAACACAATATTTTACATGTTTCATGCCTAGAAAGTAAATCCTCCTTTGTTGGTTGGAGATGCATTTTCCAGTTTGATTTAACTTTCTCAACATATTTCTGTCTTTGTTTATATTACTTCTATTCTGCTAATTCTGCTCTGCTATTATGGAAATCCTGATATTTTTTTATATGTTTTTTTACGATCCTCAATTATTTTTTCCTTAATCGCTGATATTTATAAGTTCACGCAGTCACTAATTTTTTTCTTCACTGTTATCGTAAATAAACTGGGACATTAAAGTTATCAAAAATTTTCCGAATACTACACATTTTTTGGGATACACGGTATAATAAATCACATATTTCCATGCAATAGGAAGGCAAAATACCCAAACAAGAGGTATGACTCAAGTTTAAGTAGTCGCTGCAGTTATTTCAACAAGACTACTCTAAGAAACATTGCTTGCACTCAGACTTCAAAGAAGAATGCTATAATTTGTGAAATAATCGATTAAGAAGATTAAGATAATTCAACTAACCTTTTTTCAAAAAATCGATTATTTGGTTTTTCGCACAATCAACCATCAATCGACCCTTTAGGGTCATCTTATGATGTCGCCTAATTTTACTTTCCATTTTCATGGCAGCTCGTTTAATGTCTTTAAATATTACACGCAAATACAAAGCGCTGCTATATTGTCGAACAATATTTAACATCACCAAAATTAAGAAGGAAATCAAAAAGAATTTTTGAGTAGCGAATCCAAAATAGAATTAATCTGGCAAAAACTAAGTGTAAACGGATGTGAGGAATTGTTCAAAAAAAGGTTTTCATAGGAATGTCTTTCAATTTAATTTTTTTAAGCATTTCTCCGTAATAGAACGAGCTAAGTTCCGTGTTCCAGAGATATTTAAATATATAATAGAGCTGTATGTAACTTCATTTGCAGCTGAAGAAGATCTAAAACGTATTCTTCAACATTATAATGCACGACCTTATACCACCCGAGTAGCAACAGAAATATAATATCCAATTTTTCAGACCTGAATTCCACTGAATATCTCTTGGATATTCCTTAAAAAAGTTAAAGGTTTGTTTGGATCCTTAAATTTAGAAAATCTAACAAAATATTAGTTATTCGGGTTATTTACTTCAATTTATTATAAATTTAATGAACATTTGTATTTTTTTCAGTTTTTTTAATGATAATAACTATTAGTTTTATTTTATTTTCAAAAACTGTAGGTCATTTTAAGGCTTAATAGTTTATTAAATACACACTGCTTGGAACATTTAAATGACTTTAATTAATATTTATAAACGTTTTTAAAAGTGATTAATTCATTTTCATTCCTTTATCTTTAAAAATCTTCACAATGTATACAAAGTATTATTACGACGGCCTGCGTAGAATCCAAAACATCCCATACACAAAATGCAAGAGAAAGTCCGCAATGAGCTATGGGAATATAATACAAAATTATAGTAATTTTATAGATAATACTTACATCAGGCGTCGAAATAAATATGAAAATTTGATTGATATTGTTTTTATGGCACAAAACTGTATAATTTTATTTAAAACTAGTCTTTTTAATGTTCAGGAAACGGCCTATGAATGTGTGTATAATTAACCATTCTGATTTGTTGAACTTAAGAAGATGAATTTGGTATAGTAAAACAAAGAAAATTTCACAATAATATCAAAACATAACGCAGGGATTACGATAACGATTACGCAGTAAAGCCCATAACTTTTATTCACGGCACTATAACTGTAACTGGTATGCGAAAAACGAAAACATCTAAAGTTTTATTTATCTGGTAAACACAGATAGAGCTAATAGGTACGAGTTTTCAAATAGGGTTTATCAGGAAATATCTTTGAACTATTGTATAGAAAACCAACTACCGTTTACTGATTTTATTTTCTAATTCCCCTTTCAACAACACTATTTCTATTGATATGATATTTCCAATTTATCTTTTATCATGCTTTGTGTAAATTGTGATTCACAAAAGATCGCTCGTTCTGAAAGAACCTTATCTAGGATAAACAGTATAGGGCTTTCCGAAAAAAATATTTTTGTAAAATGAATTATTCTGCATGTATGTAGACAGGGTTTTCTTACATGTTTCGGCTCATCATACAGCTTATACTAATATATGTTTATTTTCAAAAAATAACAGATATTGACATATACAGGTTCAGAGCAGTCTTACATATATATATATACATATATATACACTCCGCCAAGAAAGTATCGCATCACTCGAAAAAACGGAAATATTTTTATTTTATCTTCAAACATCGACTGGTATTTCTTGATCTAAAAGATTAAAATTCCATTAACGCAAGTAAAAAAGGTACGCTTTGTGTTCAAAAAAGGCATATAAACATCTTTATCTACATTCATTGCATTTAGTGTCTTGTAAGTCGATATTTTGTTTCGTTCAAAACTACGCTATTTATTTTGTCTAAGTGAATTTTGAGAATCCTATTGAATATGGAAGGTCGTGCGAACGTAAACTTAAATTTGCCAAGAGATCTAGTGGTTAGAATTATTTCTTTAGTTGAGGATGGGCGGAGTCAGCGATATGTCGCTGCCTTAGTTGGAGTCAACCAGTCGACAGTATCTCGAGTTGTTGCTAGGTACCATGAAACAGGAGGGTATGAGAGACGACCAGTACCAGGCCGGCCGCAAGCAATTACGCCAGTGGACCGTCGATTTTTGACTCTCCAAGCGCTACGTCGAAGACATGTTACTGCAACACAACTCCAGCAAGAGTTAGTTGCAACTCGAAATGTGCGGGTATCTTCGGAAACTGTTAGAGAAATCTTAAGACAGTCTGGAATAAGAGCTAGAGTGGCTGCCACTGCCCCTCGTCTCACCAGGGACCACCGTGTAGCACGATTAGAATTTGCAAGGGAACATGTTGAGTGGAACATTGATGACTGGGGCAACGTACTCTTTACAGATGAGTCAAGATTTTGCTTATACACATCAGATCGCCGAATACCTGTGTATAGACGAGATGGGGAGCGCTACGCCCAATTTAACATAAGACCTTCAACCAATTTCGGTGGAGGGTCCATTATGCTTTGGGGAGGAATATCTTTGAGGGGTCACACAGAATTGGTACTGCTTGACGGGGGTTCCATCACTGCTGATAGGTATATAAGAGACATTTTGGAGCCACATGTTGTCCCTTATATGCCATTTATCGGTGACAATGCTATCCTAATGCATGATAATGCACGTCCCCATGTAGCTAGGATAGTTACTGAATACCTTCAGGAGGTAAATATCAGAGTTTTGGACTGGCCCGCGTGCAGTCCAGACTTAAACCCAATTGAACATGTTTGGGACTATCTGTACAGAAGGGTTAGAGCTGGAAACATCCCTGCAACCGATCTCCAACATCTCCAACAACTCTTAACTGCAGAATGGGAGAATCTGGACCACGGGTATTTGGAGGCCTTGATTGGGAGCATGCCAGAACGTTGTCGGGATGTTATAAGAGCCAGAGGAGGCAATACAAGATTCTAAAATGATATTTTGTTATGTTAAATGGTTTTTTCTTTCGTAATGTTAAATTTCGAATTTTCCTTAATTTACATTTAGTTCAAAAATCTAAAAATTAGAAGTTGTTTTATGTTCTTTATTACATTTTTTCACAAAAATAGATTGAAATATTTCTAAAAAATGGATATCTACCGAAAAAAAAAATTAGTTTCTTTTTAATGTTAAGAAATTGTAGTGATGCGATACTTTCTTGGCGGAGTGTATATATATATATATATATATATATATATATATATATATATATATATATATATATATATATATATATATATATATACATTTTAGATGCTCACGACCGTACTAAGATAAATAAGGAATCTAATATCGGGTATGCGGTCTGTAGGTCAAATAAATAACTAATTTACTTCTGACATCCTCTATATTTCGTCATGTATTTATGACTTCATCAGGAGGAAAAGCTAAAATACACCACAGATTAAAATGATATCAAACTAAAAAAAAACAGTTAAGACTTACAAGTGAAGTTACAAAACCATGGCTATATGCATTTTAACACACAGTAGAACGTTAAATTAGGATGAATACAACCACATGAATATTAAAATGTTGATAACAAGTAGAACTTAACAACTAGCAAGACATTTATATATACATTTATTTATTTTTTTTTTTTTTGAATAATAAGAACTATTTTATTTTTTTGTGGTAAAAGAAACATTGATAAACAGTTTTATGTACATATTGAAGTTCGTGGAATATTTATATTATGGTATTTAAGTTATTTATTTTTTTGTTGAACAAGGCAAAGAATTCATTTGTTCAACAGATTGCAATAAATGGTGCTCAGCTGTTGGATGTCAGATCTAGAATTAACTGAATTATTTTCGTTGTTGATATGTACCATTATAGACGTTTCGGAACTCAATTGTTACATCCTCCAGGATACGTATATAAATCCAATCCAATTCTCTTGTTGTTATGTTAGAATGGTATATTATTTGGGGGTTAGGATCCAGTAAAGAAAAACAAAAGTCTGTTTTTAAATAGTTGACGTTTCGTAACTTTATTGTTGCATCCTCAGGACACATATATAGATTCCATATCCTGCATGAACCTCAAATTATCAATCTTTATCTACTCCGTCGGACCGCAGATATTACCCAGATATTAAGTTTCTATGGTTTCCGTTAACGATCCTCTTGTTTTTATGTTAGAGTGGGGTTAGGGTCCAGAAAAAAAAACAAACGTTTCTTGTTTAAATTGTCGACAATTGTCGATATATATATATATATATATATATATATATATATATATATATATATATATATATATATTATACCCTGCATGAAACCCATATTATTAGTCTTTACCTGCTCTCTTGGTTCGCAGATATTTCCCAAATATTAAGTTTCTAAATGGATTTCGTTAACAATCTTTTTATCTAAGTATGACACGCAGCGTATAGAACGTGTTTATTTTCGCTCCGCTAAAATAACGATTTAAAGTGAGAAAAAGTGCATTTAAAACGGTATTTTTTGTCAACTCGGTAGTAAATAAATTAGTCTTTCTATCGACGTAAATAGGATGCCTCCAAAAGCAACCAATGATTTGAAACAAGCAGTTAAAGAAGCCATGAAAGAACTTTTATGCGACGACAATTTTATTGATAAACTATTAAGGAAGGTCACAGACAAGTTGGATGCTCTGCAAAAAATTGTACAAAACCAAGGTACGTACGTACAACAATTGGAAAGTCATATCGCAAATTTGCAACAAGAAACCAAAATAAATAATCTTTGTATTTTTCCGGAAAAATTGGGATTAAATATAAATAAAGACGACATTGTTAAATACTTCAGAACTGGTGAAAAAAAAGAAAAACCAAGGCCAATTATTATAAAAATTGAACATTTTCGGCACAAAACTCAGATATTGAAAAACTGTTCCAAACTCAAAGGAACCAAAAATTGGAATTTCCGAGGACCTTAGTAGAAACAGATTACTACTCCAGAGGGAAGCTGCTGAGAAGTTTGACATAAAATCTGTCTTTACAAGATATGGAAATATATACATTAAAAAAGACAATCAAATAATTAAAGTAAGCGACAGTAGTGTTTTAGCTAACAACTAATTGAATGTACTTATTTGTAAAAACTTTGGGTATCTCTAATTAATTGCGATGTAGGAGAGAAATGTAATAATTGATTTAAATTGTGTTCATTACGTTCGTTATCTTTTTTTTATTATTCTAATAACTTAAGAAAGAATAATTATATAAATAATAATTATTGGGTTGATTTTCGGAATGGCACTTGATTACTTTGATAAAGTGGACGAGTATGGCGTGATAAAAATGACAGTTTATGACAGCATTGATCAGGTAGAATATTTTTCCCACTATAATAATATAAACATTATTCATCTTAACACATAATTTACAAAAAATTTTTAAAGAATTGCTAATATTAATTAATCTTCAAAATATAAGTGTTATAATTTTATCAGAGACCTTTAATGTGGATAATATTAACGACTTCAAAATAAACGGATTTAATGTATATTGTAACGAATCTTTGTATAATAAAAATGACGGATTAGCAATTTATTTTAAAGAGGAAATACTAGTCAAAACTGAAATAGTTAGACTTACTGAAACTAACTTACTAAGATACAGCTTTGAAATATCAAAACAAAAATACAGAATTACTTCTTCTTATAGATCACCTGCAACAGATTTGAAATTGTATATAGACGAGATACAGAACTATTTTTCTGGGCTGGTTACCTATGATACAGAAATATTTGTGATGGATATAAATATAAACCTTTTAAATCACAATGATAATAATGTAAATAATTATTTGAATGCCTTGGCGGAAAATGGTTTCTTTTCCTGTATAAACAAGCCTAAAAGATAAACTGAAACATCATCAACAATAATATATCATCTGTTTCTCAAAACTAAAAATATACAAAATAAATTAAAATTTATAAAGCCAATAATAATACAAACGAGTTTGACGGATCACTACATAACAGGTTTATCTCTTTTGAATTATAATCTAACTGAAACCAGAAAGATACTTAAAAAAACGTCGGTTGATTACAGAAAACTGGAGTTCCTGTTACAGGGAGAGACATGGCAGGAGATATTAAATATAAATAATAATAATAGCTATAGTAATGATAATAATAATAGTAATAATAATAATGTAGAAACTGCATATAGCCATTTTATAACTATATTATCTAATTTTATGAATAAATGTACTTATAAACAGTAAAAACAGGAAAAGGAAGTCATGGATTACAGTAGGTATTATGTGCTCAATAAAACGTAGAGATCAATTAAAAAAAGAAGTAAATAAACATTTTTCTCAAAACATATTAAATGAATATAAAACATATAGAAATACGTTAACTAAACTCATTAAAACGTGCAAAAATTCCTGTTACAAAACTAAAATATCTGACGCACATAACAATTACAAACAAATATGGGAAATAATGAACGAAATCACGGGTACAACAAAAAATAAAACCAAAAAGAGTATCTGTATTGTTGAGGAGCAAAATTGTTTTCAAAAAGATTCTGACGTTGCTGTCAAATTTAATAATTTTTTTTTAACATTGGAAATACTTTTCAGTCTCAAATAGCAAAAAAAGTTACAACATTTTAGAATTAACGGTTCTAGACAACCAAACATTTTTTTTAAAGCCTGTAAATAATAATGAGCTTATAAATCATATTAAATCACTAAAAAAGTACTCTTACCCTGGCGAAGATGGAATGTCTGTCGCGCTGATTCAACAGTTGCACGTATATCTTGTAAAGCCTAAAGAAATGCCGAATGATTGGAAAACGTCAATAGTTACTCCAATTTTTAAAACTGGTGACCCAACACGACTTACAAATTATAGACATATTTCAGTTATTAATAATTTTGCCAAACTATTTGAAAAATGTTTAAAACAAAGACTAACAGAATTCTTAGAGCAAAATTATCTATTTTATCCTAAACAATATGGTTTTCGGCAGAATAGAAATACCCAGGTCGCCGTATTTGACCTTATAAATAATATATTTAGTAAAAAACAGGATGGAAAAGAAGTGTTGGCAGTATTTCTGGATTTAACCAAAGCCTTCGACACGGTAGCACATAATATTTTATTTGAACGGCTGGAAGAAATCGGCATACTTGGCGGATCATTGCGACTTTTTAAAAATTACTTGTTGAATAGAAAGCAAAAAGTAAAAATTAATAATAGTCTTAGTAATAATGGTATTATCAACACAGGGATCCCACAGGGGATTATACTTTGTCCTATTCTCTTCCTGATTTATATAAATCAAATTGGCAAAATGATTGCAGACTGTGATGTTGTATCAAATGCTGATGATACGGCATTGCTTTTCTGTGGAAAGACGTGGGAGGAAGTATATAACCGGGCAGAGATGGAACTGAGTGCAGTATACCATTGGCTTAGTGCTAACCAATTAAGTATGAACTGTGGCAAAATATATTTTATGACATTCACTCCAACAGTTGCTGACCAACCATCAAAGGAATATCTAACAATTCACTCCACATGCTGCACAAAACAAAACCCAAATTGTGACTGTAAAAAAATAGAAAAAACTAAAAAAATTAAATATTTAGGTTTTATCATAGATCCTTATCTGAGATGGAACGAACATGTAACATATCTGAGTACAAAAATACGAAAAATGTTCTATAAATTTGTACAGCTAAGAGATATACTAACTAAAAAGTTAATATATCAATTATATAACTCATTAGTTGAATCGATTTTGGGCTACTGTATTGTTGTACGGGGAGGCTAAAATAATTCAAACCTTAAAATACACTCAACATGCCAAAATTCTGTTATAAAAATTTTATGTCATAAACCTTTTATGTACCCTACTTCCCTATTATATAGTGAAAATAACATCCTTCGTATTCGAAACCTTTATGCACTAGGTTGCTTAACACACATGACTAAATTAAAAAAAAATTCTCATTTGTATCGCATAATTATTTAACTCGAACTAATCAAAACTGGAATATTTCTATGTCTCTGATTCAAACATCTTTCAACCGCAGATTTATTACCTATTATGCATTGAAAATGTTCAATATTTTGCCAATAGATTATAAAAAAATAATTTTACAAAATGACAAAAAAACGAGAAAAAAAATTAAATGTTTTATTTTACAGAATCAAAACTATTTTACTACATTATTTAATCAATAAACTCCTTACACAGGTTTACCTAACATTTTATAAATAAATTAGCACTTAGTGTCACATATTCTAAAGACAACTTATTTCAATAATTTAGGCCTGATTCTCCCGTTATAGGGATCATTCAGTACATAACATGTTGGAACAATATATAGATATAGATATATATATATATATATATATATATATATATCATTCCGGGTGTAAAATGCCAAATGTGATTTTTTTGGCGTAAAAACATATATATATATATATATATATATATATATATATATGTTCTTTTCAGAACGACAATCACATTTGGTAAACGGATGTACACCCGGAATGAAAACACATTGTATTTTTCCATCCGTGAAGGAGTAAAAACCAACATTGTATATATATATATATATATATATATATATATATATATATATATATATATATATATATATAGTAAGTACCTTATTTAATTTTAAAGGAGTTTATGTAAAAAAAATAAAACTTATAATATTGATATGTAAACGAAACGTAATACTGACGATCCCAAAACAATATAAATGTATCGATTGATAAAATAAAGATTATGTTATGTTATGTTGTTAGAGTAGTGTATTATTTAGCGTTGGGAAATATCTGCGTACCAATTCAACATAACGTAGCAAAATGGCGGTATGTGTCAATGTAAAAACTACTTATTGAATTTATTTTAAATTATGCCCAAAAGAGAGAAAATGGTAAAATATTGGTAGGAATCCAGTTGATGGAACAAAATGGCGCCCAATAAAAATGGGGCAGTATATGTAACACCTATATTCTGTGACTTTGTACTGAGCTAAATTGAGTCACACTGCACTATTCCTAACAAATGGAAAAAATCATAAGAAGGGAAGTTCCGGGTAAAGGAAATTTACCGATTTTTTTAAAGTTATTGCGAAATAATTACATGGATTAATAAAATGTGTGTGTAATAGAACTGTATACGAATAAAGTTGTGGGTAAAGGCGTTATCGATTTTTTATTTATTTTCATATTATTTTTTTATCATAACTTTATTTATATATATATATGTAGCCTATAAAAAAATAAATTATGTAATTTATTATTTACCTAAATAAAAAGAAGAGTTTGTTTTAGGAAATAGAATGTTGCCGAATATTTAAACACTTTATTAGGCCGCCATTTTGTTTTTACATATCCAGCTAAAATTGTACAGACTTCTTGATTATAAATTGATCCCCAGTAACTTTTTGATTTTTTCAGGTAAGACAATATTTTTTACCAAAATATAGGTAATCATGTATATGTTTTCAAGACTAAAAAAATTATATACCTGGTGTACCAAAAACGTTCGAGAAAAAAAACACATTTTGTTAAATGGAACACCCTATATACTATTGATTATTCAAACACTAGACACAACTAGATATATTTAATATAACATACTATCTCCCTCTGCGCCTTTTTGAATTTTATTACCGTTTGAACATTTTATTTGTCTTGTAATCTGATAAATCTAGGTAGCCATGTAAATTGCTTTTTTCAGATTTAAATATGTAAAACATCAAATTTAATATATCGTTAGTTTCCACCAGTGAGTTTACATACTGTTTGATAATCAAAATATCTTTTTTAAATATCGAAAACAACAAAGACAATATCGGAGAATATATGAAGGCTAAAGAACAATAACAAGCAAAAACACTTATGTCACAGTCAGAACCAACTTTGAAATGAAGAAAAGCCTTATATATATATATATAATTTTATATTTTCAAAGAACATTTTTGGTTTATACAATAGTAAAGCTTATAAATAGTCAAAAAATAAATGCTATTTTTAAATATATTTTTCAAATTAAAATTTTTAGAAAATCCATCTATTCCAGAAGCTGTAGAACGCTTAAGCCACACATTATTGAATTCAGTCCAATTTTAAAAAAATATGGTTTTCATCCATTTAAAATTATGCTTCTACAGAAACGAAATTAAACAGGGTAGATTTATGTATTCAGTAGAAATTATGCAAAATACTTAGAAGAAGATGGTCAGCTTTTCAACAAAGTAATTTGGACTGATGAATCAGTTTTTTTCTACTGTAGGCACCTTGAACAGAAAAAAATTTAATTTTTGGGCCACGGAAAATCGAAGAGCCATTCGCGAAATAAAATATTTAGGGCGAGGATCAAGTTCACTTTTGTTATATAATTATAATTAACAATAAATTTACAGATAGAAATTTAAATAGCCCACGCTAAATTCTGAATTAGACCACAAATACTATAAAAAAGAGCAAACATTCCTTAACTTATAATACTATAAACTATAAATTCCTATTCATTTATTCCTGGAATAACAGCAGCTCGAAGAATTGACTGAAATAAAGAAACCTTTAATAATAAGTTTACCCGCAACAAACTCAAAGAGTTTCAATGAAATCGACTACTCGTCTGTTACACACATGCTATAGTTCCTTGAGTATGGCTATGCTATTCGAAACTTATGGAGGCTATTTACTGCAGGCTATTTCATACCTAGTAACCAGTGAAGTAGTAGAAGAATAGTTTAGCATAGCTGTACTGAATCGTGGGGGGGAAATAAGACTTTTGGTAAAGAAGTAGGAAATTAAGCAAGATATGAAGTTTCTTTTTGGAAATTAGTTTTAGAACGGTTATTTCGCATAACTTCAATATTAGCCAAAAGTATTCGTAGTGATCGAGAAAATATTTTTCTTAGCAATAGTAGGGTTTCTATCAGATTACTATATTTAAAAATATCTACTGGATCTACCCGATACTTGAGTAAGGCAATACAGAATGAGCTGATTCACAGTTATGTAAAATATATCTTGGAAAAACTTGTATCCGAAATAAATTTAACTAATTTTTTTTTCTTATGACACATGACATTCCCAAAAAAGATAGTTTCATTAATAGTTTTTGGTCAGAACCATTCAAATTAATAAAAACACAAATATTTTAGCCATTAACTTCGAAATTATGGAAAGCTTTTTAGGGTTTTTGAGAATTAAAAAATCAATCTGCGGCTGGTATGAGTGAACCGAGAACTGAACCGATTTAAAAATACGGTGTCTACAATTGCGTTAGGCAATAATGAAGCAGGTTATCTGCAATGTATCGGTCATAATGTTATCATTAGTGACTAATAATGCAGTGGCGAGTTGCACTGATACCACAGTATTTTCGTCTGTACTATAAATCATTTATAGTTCCTTTGGATTTAGTACTAAAAGGTGAGACCTCTTGATTTCAACTACAGGTGAGTCAGATATAACGATATAACTCTAAAGAAAGGTAACAACACCCGTTTGTAAGGAAAGGTGCAATCAATCGTAGCAACAAAAATTCGATATTTTGACTTTTGAAGACAGAACATTAATTGAAATCGTCTAAAAATGAAAGAATTTAAGAAACTTCGGTTTTAAAATGTTTAAAAGTTTAAGTCATGTTAACTTCGCTTCAAGTACTTTACTAAAAAATTAATATCGATTTATGAAGCAGCATTAACTTTAGATACTGTTCTATAAAACTTCTGATTTAAGAAAAAAGCAGTGCTATAACAGTTTAAAATGCTTTTTAAGACTAAGTAGAGATAATTCTTGTTATATTATTTGCAAACAACTAAACGAAAGGATTTCTGCTATGCTTTTTATACAAACAAAAATAATTCTTAAAACTTTGAAATTTGTTCGTAAAATAACACCTTTAGATCCGCCCAGTATTTAGCATTATATTTAAATATAATAATAAATGTACAAAAAAATTATATAAGAGAAACTCACGACATATTAATCTGGCAACAAGATGGTGCACCGGAGCATAACATTAATGCTGTTATTAATTTTTTAAACGAACATTTTCTAACATGAATTGGAAGATTTGGTGGCCGCCTTATAGGCCCGATCTTTCAAATATCGACAACTTTTTCTGGAGACTTTTAAGTGATAAATTAAATGTTGAATTAAATTTAACCGTAGGGAGAATAAGCGAGATTATTAGAGACGAAATAAATATTTTAAATGAGCAATATCCTGAAGTTATTTTAGCAGCGGTTGAAAGACATTATAGTCAGATGTGTTTTTAATAATAGTTTAGTTTCTACCGCCTCTGTTTAACAATATGAAAGAATATCTATCGCGGGCCAGGCAAATAAGACTACTATTGCATTATTTTCTTGACAATTGTGACCAACTGTCGCTTTTTAAAGGGCAAGATGCTTTTAAGTCTCATGTTCCGAAGCCTTAAAGTCTCTTGTTTTTTTTATTCAATTATGTACAAGATGTTACAAATTCGAGGGAATAGCATTGGTATCTTGAAATCCGTAAGATATACGAAGTTGGTTATATATTCTTTTACATGGGTTTTTCTCCCATATAAAACTACATATATTCTGTGATGTCCTCTTTGGGCTTATGCTTTATTGTAATTATTTTTAATAAATATGATATAAATATCTTCTTTCGCTATTCTTGAATAGAACATTTTAATAATTAAACACTAGATATGACCTGTTATGTAAAATGACAAGATTGACAAGCAGTGGCGGAACTATCATACAGCAAAAGGGAGCAGTGCGGGAGGTCCACTGAAAATAGGGGACCCGGCGATAATGTGTAATAAAGCCCGGGGAAAGTTATGGATAACCTTTTTTTTAGCCATCACTTATTTTCCGGTCTTGTACCGGGCGCCCTTTGTCAAGAAACTGTGGGGAGGTAGTAATTTAGATGGCTACCAAGATTCATGTGATTACAATTGCTAAGAAAAACAAATAAAATCTTCAAACGGTAATAATTCAAAAACGGGTAGAGATCGACATACAAGGTTATTCACAGTGAGTGGCCTATAATAAGTATCTGGAATGGAATAAATAGATTATTTTGAAAAATTTGGCTCTGGCCATAGATGAACTCTTTTTTAAAAATATTTTAAATTGTGCAGTGTTGCCGCTTCTACCTTTTAAACCGGCGGCAATATCCGTTTTCTAAATGAAATGCCCTATATATTATTGCAACTTTTTATTGTGCTGAACATTCTGAACAATTGTTGAGTTATGTTTTCTATTCCTATAAAACTGTTTTCGAGAAAATGAAAGAACTGTAACTCCTAAATGACTTTTTACTCGCAACAAAACGGATTGCACATATCTTAGTTTTTGTAATCTATCTGCTAACATTAGATTCTATTTTGACAGTAAATGTCTAATTTTGATACCTCCTGTAGAAGAGGCGACACCGCACAATTTAAAATATTTTAAAAAGAGAGTTTATGTTCATATATGGCGAGAGCCGAATTTATTAGTTGTCCAGATAGTTCTAATAGGCCATTCACCGTGAATAACCCTGTATAGTATGTTATATGAAATATATATGTAGAATTTTATCTAGTTTTTGAATATTCGACAATATATAGAAATATATAAAAAAAGTTTCTTTTACTATCTCTTTGGTAGACCCTGTATACAGTTTTTTTATACGTGAAAAAGATATTGTTCTATCTTAAATAATAAAAAGAGAGGTCAACTTATGATCAATGGTTTTTATTTTATTTATTTTTTAACTTTTTCTTAACTGAAATGTAATACATTCACAACAATTTTTTTAACTTCTATAAAGCCTTCTTAAAAAAATCCTGTCGAAACTCTTGTTTTTTACTTTATTTACTTTTCACCTTTTTTAGCTGATTTGTGATATATTCACAAATTATATCCTGGATGCGGTAACTAAAAATCTTCTCTGCGGAGACTTCCAATTTTTATTTAATTTATATAACCAGAAAGTATCAATCAATATAGCAGCCCAAACTATTCGAATTTTAGAAGTGAAAAATATTGAAATAAAAATGTGTTTTTTTTGTGTATAGAAAAAAAAGTAAAAATTAAAACAAGTGGATATTTAACCAAAAAGATTGGTAAATTTCCTTTACCCGGAACTTCCCTCGTTATGAATCTTTCCTTTTATTAAAAATAGTGAATTTAGTTCAGTGCATAGTCATTCAGTAACATATACATACTGTCCTTTTAAACATTTTCATTGGGCATCATTTTGTTCCATCATATTGGGATCCTACTAATATTTTACCATTTTCTACCTATGCCACACTTGATTTTTGGGCATAATTTAAATTAAATTCAATTAGTAGTTTTTAATTTACACACACCGCCATATTGTTACATCATGTTGAATTCGTACCAACTTGACCCAATATCACATTTCATTTTCCCGCAAAATTTAAGGTCAATTATATAAGATTTGTTTCATTGATTTTCAAAAAAATTTGGCCGTTATTTTATTTCGTCATCTTGAATTCATACTACAGCTTTACTAATTTATCTCTATATGCCACTTAATGCTTGCACAAAATTTTCAGTTAATCTAATGAGAAGTTTTTTCAGGCTGATTTTACAAATATTTTATTAGGCCGCCATTTTTTTGCTATATTGGATTCATTCCAAAATGTTACTAGTTCATTCCTATGTAACACTGGATTTTTGTAAACAATTTGAGAAAAAATGGATAATTCGTTTTTTTAGTAATACATTTTTTAACGTCTCATTAAGCCGACATCAGTTCTGGCATATTGGACTTTTACCAAAATATTACCAGATCATCCCCATATGACCCTTAATTTTTGACTAAAATTTGAGGTCAATCTGGTAAGCAGTTTTTTAAGCTATGGCGCAAACTGACAGACAGACAAACCGACACACAGACCGACGGAGTTGATAAAATATATTTTTTGGCATCTAGGGACGCTAAAACATGAAGATATGTAAATTCTGAGAGGGCGATTTTCTTCACGATTGCAAACATTTTATTTGGCCACCATTTTGTTCCGCCATCTTGAACTGTACCACAATTTTACTAGTTCATTTCTATACCACAATAGTTATGGTACACAATTTGAAAAAGTAATTTCTTCAGGTCGAATTTTTAAATACTTTATTAAGACGCCATTTTGTTCCGCGATCTTGGATTCATACCAAAAGGTTTACCAGTTGATTCCACCATATTACTTGATTTTTGTGAAAACTTTGAGAGAAGCTGAATAAGTAGTTTTTTTAGTAATAATTTTTTTAACAATTCACAAGGCCGCCATTTTGTTTCACCATATTGGATTTTTACTAAAATGTTACCCACATGATAATTTTTTACCAAAATTTCAAGTCAATCGAGTAAGTAGTTTTTTGCGGCGAACAGGCAGACCGAAAAACTAAGGACCCTGAAACGTAATGATCTGAAAAAATCTCAGAGGGTGATGTTTTCACGATTACAATACTTCCCTTTCACGAGGGAAGTAAAAATGAAAACACTTTATATTCAATATTAAATACCATACAAATGGTAGTTTTGTCTTATAAATTTAGGATTGCCAATTCAACAGTTGGTACCTCAAAGTGGATCCTCACCGTTAGTACCAGGTTGAAGCCAAAATAGAAGTATGCAGGGTTTAGAAAAATCATGATTAAAATAAAAAAAAATCGCTTATTAAATAAATTAATTTAATTAAAATTAATACAAAGTCTTGATAGTTTTGATTTTTTAAAAATAATTTTTAAATTTTATTTGTTACCGTTGGTATCGCGTTTTTTATAAAATACAAAATTCTGAAAAGAAAGCCTATACATTTTCTTCCGACTTGGAAATAATGTTTTCTACATATAGATTTGTTCACTCTGATATTAGAAATACACTTGGCTATGAAAAAGCCTCTAAATCTCTTTGAAAACGTACTTATTTTTGTATTTAATATAATGTAATTTTACATTAGGCGTTTAGATTGTTTGACCCTTTATACTGTTTTAGTTAGTTTTAAATGTTATACATATAAGTTTTTTTGAAAGATGTTATATTTATGTTTGGTTTTATCGAAAGCGTTTTCAAAATATTATTTTCGTGAATAGATATTTTATCAATAAAAAGAGCAGTTTTTGACAAAAAATTTGATCAAAAATCGTTTGATTACAATAAAGATTTTAATCAGATGATATAAATTATCTCAATTGTGGAAGCATGGCAATGGTTATTAAATATTAATGCAAAAATGTGAATAAAAAATCACAGACTGGTACTATACAAACGCAAAAAGTTGCGCCTGAGGGCCACTTTATACATATTGCCAAGAAAATTAAAAACGTTGCCGAGGTACCATTCTTTTTCAAGTGTTACAGAAAATTTTAATGAGAAATGTTATTTAAATTTTTCTTTTAAAATATCAGGTTAAGCAACACATAAATATAAAATCCCTAAATATTTCATAAACAATCATTTTCGTGGTGTATTTTCTTTTTTTGGTTATTAAAACAAGTTTTAAAAAAAATACACCAAATATACCATAATTTAGGTTATTTAGCCAATATTATAGTCATTGCTATTGAATGAGTGTAATAAACAGTAAGTTACAGGAAAAAGAAGGGTGAAACTAATAAAAAGTAACATTTTTGTGGCGAGAAACGAATTTTCGATTCTTCTAAGCGGCCGAAAATCTACCGGTGTACAAGAATCATCAAAATCGGTGTTGGTAAGTGTAAGTAAACAATTAAGCTAAGAAAAAGGTTAAAATACAAATAAATAAATAACTTTATAGAAACCAAAAAAAAATTATGTTGGGAATGTATCGCGTTTCAGTAAAAAAAAGGTAAAAAATAAATAAATAAAATAAAAATTGGTAGTTTTCGCAGACAAGTTTT
Source organism: Kuschelorhynchus macadamiae (assembly GCA_030620095.1). NCBI lineage: Eukaryota > Metazoa > Arthropoda > Insecta > Coleoptera > Curculionidae > Kuschelorhynchus > Kuschelorhynchus macadamiae. Next base: position 2,267,507 of record JAUTXW010001355.1, read on the forward strand.
TTAATTACCGCATTCAGGAAGCTTTATAGAAGCAAAAAAAATATTTTGTGAATATATCGTTTCTGCTAAAAACAAAAAGTTGCCCTAGTTTTTTTTTGGTACTGGTAATTTTTAAATAATTCGCCAGGCGGTCAATAATCATGTTTTTTAATATTTTTGAAAATTTGAATAAACAGTTTTTGAGCTATGCCGGACACAGATAGACAGACCGTACTCCTAAACTGACGATTTCTTTTACACGGGATAAACATAACGCAGACAGTGGCAGCAGAAATGAACCTCAACCTGGACCAAGTACCAGTATAGATGAAAATAATGCTTGGCATGAATCTAATACTAGTAGCAGTAGTATTAATGGTAAGTAATGTTGGTGATTGCATTCTTTCATAATCCCAGAGATTAAACAATAATTCTTTAAATTTTTTAATGGTATGGAAGTGTGTAGCTTAGTAAAACTAATATTTCATGTGTAGATTCAAAAACACATGTTTGGCACAAATTTAAGAATTCGGCACTTTGGAAGGATGGTCGTAATTATGCAGACATGCTTTTAGATAGCTGGACGGAACAAAATTTTACTAAAATTGAGTATTCAATGTCTACCCAAAAAAAAAGCACAGGGTTATACCCTTTTTAATAAAATGTAATATTATGTGAACTTCAGTATTCAGAATCCGCGGACGTGAATTTTAAATAATTTTGTCATCGATTCATATAGGGGGTTATTACCCCCATTACCCCCTCCCTTGTATTCGGTAAAAGACGTAATGGAAATTATTTGTGTTTGTTAGAGCTATTGGCGGAATATGATCCATTTTTAAAAGATTATATAACAAGAACAGCAAATTTGGGTAAGGGTAAAACTTTATATTTATCAAAGGATATATGTAAAGAATTACTAAGTATTATAGCAAATCGGGTTGTTGATGAAATTAAATACTATTGAATAAGTGTAGATTCAACAATTGACACAATGAACCACGATCAACTTACAGTGATTTTAAAATATTGTGAAGGGCTTCCTGTAGAAAGATTTGTAGGTTTTTATAAAAATATTGGACATGGCACACAAGAACTTGAACAGAACTGTTACTGATATGTTAAAGTCTTTTAATTTAGATATTAGAACCTATAGAGGTTAATCTTATGACAATGCTAACAATATTAATGGCACGTATTCTGGTTTGCAAGCGCGTATTAAGTCGCATAATGATTTAGCTCTCTATGTACCATGTGACGGACATTCGCTAAATTTAGTTGTCCAAAATGCAGCAGATTGTTGTAGGGAAGCAACGTCTTTTTTATGCTTTTACAAGCTATTTGTACATGTGTTTTTGCGTCTACACACAGGTGGGATTTGTTGTCTTGTGCAATAAACGATTTATCAGGGTCGGAGCAAACACTGGTGTCTAAAAGAGTTAATTCAACACGTTAATCTTCTCATCTTGATGCCATAAAAGCGCTAAAAAGTAATAACGTTTCAATAAAAACTTGTTTGACTAATATAACAAGGGATGCCAATGAGAAAAATGAGAGTCGAAGCAGGTTCGCTATGGGAAAAACTTAATTTGTTGGAAAATGGAATTATCTTATCATTTTGGTTAGATATTTTGCAGAGAGTAAACGTAAAAGTTAATAAAGCGGTACAAAAGGAAAACATGAACCTGACCACAACTACCAACCTTTTCTCACCTCTAGCAAATTATTTTGATTTTTTAAATGATCGATCGCTTTGACCATTATAAGATCTTGGGAATGTCGTTGACAGAAAACGAAAATTATGTTGAAAGACTAAAATACAATTGGTACCTAAATTTCTTATATCCTAAAAATTTTCCTAAAAATCCGATATTATTTGTCGGTCTGAAAGCTACCTAATCTACTACTAAATCAATAGAAGATGAAAATATTTTCTTGTTAGTAACTGAACTAAATGAAAAGTACAGTACAGATTTGGAGGAATATTTTCCTCAAGAATGTGTCCATCTAAAAAAGCTGTTAAATTCTCTATCAGAAATTAAAATTGAATCTCCATTGGATTTGGTTCAAGCCTTATACGAAAATAAATTTATATCTACATTTCCCAATATCAATATTTGTCTGCCTATTTTTTCTCTATGGTGGTCACAAATGCAAGTGGTAGAACGATATTTTTCCAGTCTCAAGAGAGTAAAGACGTTTTTAAGAAATCCAATTGCTCAAGAAAACTTGTATTCTTTGGCAATTTTGTCCGTTAACTAAAACTTGCTTGATGAAATAGATACACATATAGTATTATCGAAAAATTTGCATCATTAAGCGAGAAAACAACCTTTTAAATAATTATATTATAGTTTTTATGTTCCTTTTACTTTTGATGCGTTTCTTTAAACCAAAGATTGAGTTGATTATAATTTTTGTTAAGGCGCTGTTTTATATTTTATTTGTCTCTTGACGTTAGCATTAATTTAAGTTTATGTATGTATTTTTTTATTTTGGTTTTTGTTAAATTAGTGTTCATTTTGTGATTCTGTGAAATAAATGTTTCTAAAAAATAATTTTATTTTAATGTTTTTTTCCGATCGGGCGGGGGGCGTTGCGTTTTTGTAGCACCGGGCGATAAACTACATTAAACCGGCACTGGTCTGTCATTTCGCGACATAGCTTCAAAGATTCCTTATCAGATTGGCTTCAAATTTTAGTCAAAAATTAAGGATCATATGGGGTTGACCTGCTAATATCTTGGTAAAAATCCAATATGCCTGAGCAAGATAGCGGTCTAGTGAAATGTAAAAAAAAATATTACTAAAAAAACTAATCACCAAATTTGCGTCAAATTTTGCACAAAAATTAAGTGTTACCTAGGAATAAACTGGTAATATTTTGGTATGAATATAAGGTAGCAAAACAAAATGGCGCCCTAATAACTCTAATGTTGTGGTACGAATTCAAGATGGCAGAGCAAAATGGCGGCCAATTTTTTTTTAAATCTTATTCAGTTGACTTCAAACTTGGCAGAAAAATTAAATGTGATATAGGGATAAACTAGTACGAATTGAAAATGACGTGACAAAAAGGCGGTGTGGGTCAATGTAAAAACTACTTATTGAGTTTACTACTTACCTCGTAAAAGGGAACTATTGTGATAGTGAAAAATCACCGTCCGAGATTTTTTCAGATCTTTACGTTTCGGGGTCCCTAGATTCGCTTTTACGAGGGAAATAATAAAAAGAAAGATTCATAAGAGACTGAGATAGGAATCTTTAATTCGTTTCGCCTTAGGTGAAACCATTTAGATTTTACAGTTCCTCAAAGCCTGAAATTGTTAATTTTGGTATGCGAATATCTCCAACACAATTGCTGATAGGCATAAAGTATGTAATGTTGCATATAATTAAAAAATGTTAAAAAATATAGGGTGTTGGGTTTAAATTAACTTTGTGTCATAGGTATATCGAAGATATAAGACCTGTTCAAAGATATTTGGATTAACGGTTATCAACCTAGTAATGTGTTTCTAAATTAATACTAAATACCTAAATGTGTGGATCTAAAGTCATAATTCACTATCATTCACTTCGTAAAAGAGAAGTATAGTAACCACAAAAAAAATCACCCTCTGAGTTTCAGATCTTTATATTTCACTTTACTCAATTCCGTCGGTCTGTCTGCCTGTCGGTCTGTCTGTTCGCGGCATAGCTAAAAAACTACTTACCCGATTGAGTTCAAATTATGGTCAAAAATTAATACATATGGCGTTGACCTGGTAACATTTTGGTAAAAATCCAAACGAAATATTTGAAGGGCCTAGTGAATTGTTAAAAAAAACTACTAAAAAATCAAGTATTATATAAGAATCAACTAGTAAAATGTTGCTATGAATCCAAGATGACGAAACAAATTGGCGGCTTAATAAAATATTAAAAAAATCAGCCCGAAAAAACTTCTTATTAGATTAAAAACACATTTTTTGCAAGCATTAAGTGAGATAAACTGGTAAAGTTGTGATATGAATTCAAGATGGCGAAACAAAATGGCAGCCAAATTAAATATCTAAAAAAGCAAGATAAAAAACGTACGAATTCAACATGACGTAACAAAATGGCAGTGTGCCACTACTTACTCAATTTACTTTAAATTATGCCCAAAATTCAAGTCGTGTAGCACCTGGTATTGGTATATATTGGTAGGAATCCAATATGGTGAAACAAAATGGCGTCCAATAAAATTGTTTGAAAAGACATATATATATATATATATATATATATATATATATATATATATATATATATATATATATATATATATATATATATATATATATATATATATATATATATATATATATATATATATATATATATATATATATATATATATATATATATATATATATATATATATATATATATATATATATATATATATATATATATATATATATATATATATATATATATATATATATATATATATATATATATATATATATATATATATATATATATATATATATATATATATATATATATATATGCACATTTACCGAGTGGTCCTTTTAAAGTACAACGTACAAAGCGATATTGAGAAAACGACTGATTGAAAATAAATGAAATTTCTAGGGATGCAATGGGGTGTTGGGGGACATTTTTTGATGGAGTAAGTAATGATCTAACCCTTTTCACCGTTTAGGAGTGGGGGGTTTAAATGTTAAATGGAAAGGTGCAGTTTTTTTCCAGATTCGTAATCTCTAGAAAAAACTACGTTATAATCAATGAATAATTTAATGTCAATGTCAATGTCACTACGCTAAATTCAACAAAATCAAAAAGAAAATCAACAGAAGAAAAAACTGATATTAGGTACATGATTTTATTTTATCAGATGTTCAAAATGGCGGCCATTTTGTTCTAAACATTTATCAACTCTCTTTCGAAAAGAATACCGCACTCTGAATAACATATCTGGGGTGATTTCACGAACTGCACGCGTAATCCTTTCTCTCATGTCTTCGGCTGTAGTTGGAGCAGTCACCATGACTTTTTCTTTGACAAAACCCCACAAGAAAAAATCAAGGGGGTTAAGTCTGGCGATCTTGCAGGCCAATTTACTGGTCCCCCACGTCCAATCCATCTGTTAGGGTAAGTGTCATTCAATATAGCACGTGCTTCTCGACAGTAATGTGGTGGTTCTCCGTCTTGTTGGAACCAAATTGCTTCACGTTGTTGCTCTGGAATATTTGGCATCGATCTTTGCAAGTCATTTCGAAGGAAATCGCAGTATCGCTGTCCATTAAATTAATATCCCACACCAAGTATTTATCGACCAAGGGTGTTGATTAGCCACTGTTCGCATCCAGTGTGGATTTTCTTCAGCCCAATAATGCATATTGTGACGATTGACTTGACCATGGATAGTGAATGTTGCTTCGTAAGAAGATATTATGTTTTCCAGTGAGTCGTTTTCATTGATCTTTAGTCGAAACCACCGAAAAAATTGCACCCGTCTCTCGAAGTCCTGTCCATACAATTCTTGATGTAAGGTAATATGGTAAGGATGAAATTTAAAATTGTGCAAAATCCTGAGAACGGATGTTTTACATCCCGGCGTCTTCGGATAGTTCTCGGGATGCGAGCTGGCGACTCCTAGTCTCTAATCGTTTGAACACCATGTGAGATTTTGGTGGTAAGTGGGAAAATCTTACCGCCCAAAGTTCAGAAGCATTGCGATAGTTTTTCTACATTCTCCGAGAATTAATAACATTTTAAGGATAGTCGAATTCATTCATTTTAAGGATAGGTAGTTAAAATCTCAACTAAGATTATTAAATAGTACTACAGCTAAATAATAAACGAACAGAACTTAAAAAAAAACAATAAACGAACACAATGAACACTTATTTTAACAAGACGCTTAAACTAAAGACTTTAAACTCGAAGATAATTTAAGAAAATTACTGGCAGTATCATAACATGTCAAGTCGTTCGTTGTCATGATAACTGCAATAGTGGCGGCTGGTGAATCATCGCTGCAGTGCCGCAGAGCTCCCCAAAAAATGAGGAAAAAAATAATTAACTACATAATCTAACCAAAATACCGTATTTTTTTACACGGTTGACATGGTAATTCTCGGAGGATGTAAAAACAACAACGACAATGCTTCTGAACAAAATAGTTGTCATTTCGAACACCTATTATAATAAAATCATGTACCTAATATCAGTTTTTTCTTCTGTTGATTTTCTTTTTAATTTTGTTGAATTTAGCGTAGGGACATTGACATTGACATTAAATTATTCACTGATTTTTCATTTAACATTTAAAAGTTACCCCCACCCCTAAACAGTGGAAAGGGTTAAAACATTACCTACTCCTTCAAAAAATGTCCCCCAACGACCCATTGCATCCCTAGAAATTTCATTTATTTTTAATCAGCCGTTTTCTCAATATCGCTTTGTAACATTTTAAAAGCACCAACCATTTAATAACACACCACATGTGTGTGTGTGTGTGTGTGTGTGTTATTAAATGACTATGTACTAAACTAAATTAGGTCACACTTCACTATTTCCAATAAGAGGAAAGATTCGTAACGAGGGAAGTTCCGGGTAAAGAAAATTTACCGATTTACCTCCTAGCGTCTCTAACAGTATGTGTTTTTATTATGTTTATATAATCCAGATAACTTATCTTTGTATTCTGTTACGCAAAGCTATTACCAAATTAATTTTCATTTTGTACCCCAAACCCTCCAAATTGTATTCTTTTCAGTTCTGATTAGTTTTGTGTCTAGAAAAGGGATACCATTATTATCAGTTCCCGCTTCCATTGCCAACTGAATACTATTAATTAATAAATTGCATTTGATATTTCCGAAACATTATACTTCGCATCCAAATAAAATCTTCATTCTTCATTCGAACATGCAGTAAAGTTTTGAGGAAACGGCAGCAAAATGGGCAGTAGCGAATCCTAGTTTTCGGGAATTCTGGGTAAATTGAATTTTTGGGGCCTCCCTTATGATTTTAAAAAAGCTTAATTTTCAAATTAACAGTTACTAGACTACATCGGACAAAGAGAACGTTGAATAATTTTAAAGCAGATAATGTAAGTATTTATATGAGCGTATTTAGGGCAGTCCGTCCGAACCCTCCCCCTCCGTACATTAAGGAAAGACGTAATATCACGGACATATGATAATATTCTTTTAGATTCTTCATTATTACAGGGGTTTGAATCCCCGACCCCCCCCCCACGTACATTATAAAAAGGCATAATATTACGGACATGAAAGTGAGGATTTTTTTAGTCAACAACAAAGGTTATGATTTTTAAACTGAAAACATTTACTATACAGCATTTCTCCAATACAATTTTTATATATAGACATTAATGCGATACGATAGCTAAATCTTTTTTGTCCACATCTATAAAAATGTTTAATTAAAATTATGCGACGAGGTATGGCGGGGCCGGCGAGTACTTTTTTAACCGACTTCAATGGTTGACCGATGGTTTAACTAATTTGGATGAAATTTTCAGGGAACATCCTGGATATTACTGGAGTGGACCTATAGAAAGCATATTAAACAAATAGTAAAAATGACGTAGTGGTGCCATTTTGAATTGTTTAGACGAGCGCCGGAGACACATTCAAACTCAAAATGCTTTATTGTCTTAAGAAAATCTCATTGATAAAGTTGTACAGAAAAAATAATATTGAAACATGATACGCAGTCATATACAAAGTAGAGATATTAATTTGCCAAAATAAAAATATGTAAAATACACAATCAGTCATATGGGAATAACATATAAAAATTAAAACAACATATACCTAACAAGATTGTACACACTGTCACATATTTAAAAAATTAAAAATATAAAAGTATTGCAGTATGATAGTATAACTATATAAAAGTCTCTAAAATCTATCGATAAAGAAATCATCAATTATATAGTAGGCTCTCGCACAAAGTAGTTTTTTATCCTCCCTTCTAAACTTCATCAAAGATGGTATCAGTCTAAGGTATTGGGATAAGTAGTTAAACAATTCTTACCATTATAAATTATTAAAATTTGTATACGAGAGGCGGAACGGCTAGGTAGTGAAAGCAACTCAGGGTCTCTAAAGTTATACTTATGCCTATCACTTAACTGACTTCGCTGTTTATATTTTCTCTGAATTAAGCACACAGTCTCCAAAATAAATAAACAAAGAAGCTAACGTCATACTTGACAAATAAACGTTTACATGAATCACGACCTCTTGCTCTACACATATATCGCACAACCCTCTTCTGGAGAATAAAAACACTTTGGAAAAGTTGCATGGAGCATAGCACACGAGCATAGAGACAAATGCCATAGCGCAAATGCGATTCAATCAGAGAGAAGTATACGCTCCTTACAATACTCTAATTGTTTAAATTATTTGAAATTACTCTGTTGCCATAACAATTTGAAGCTGTTTTGCACTTCAGAGTGTTTATATGAAATTCAAACTTTAATTGGTTATCATTGTATATACCTAGGAATTTATTTTCTGTTATATTGCCCAGTACAGTATCATCCAAACGTATATCATCCAAATTACACTCAAAAGACACTATATTAGTCTTCGTAAGATACACTAACGTTTAATTAATTTTATGTCGTTTTCAAAACTCACACTTAGGACCTTGCTGTCCCTGTTATGCCAAAAACAAGACAATATATATTACATTCCCCATATCATCAGGAAAAAAAGTATGAATGTTAATATCGTGTTTCATATATATGGTTTTCGGGTTTTTTAATAGCAAGAAATTCAATTTTACTGATCGTCTTAAATGTTTAGAGTGTTTATTGTTAATTTTCTATAAATGTGTATAGATGGCGCATTTTATATACTTAATATTAATACGGTGATTTTGGAAAAATTTTTGAAATCGGTGTCAAACTAATAAAGATTGTGTCTATTTACTTTGGTAAATATGTAGACACTCAATATACAGGATGTTTTCAAAGTTGAGTCATTTATTTCGACAGGTTGTAAAACTCGTAAAAACAAGTTAATTTACAAAAAAATCACCTATATAAAAGTTGCAAAATAAAGAAGTTATAAACACTTACAATTTTAAAAAAATTATCACAGTCTTGACTTTTGAAACTATCGGCCACTGCGGTGTGCGTTGAAAAATAAAACAGTTATTAACATTTCAAATTTTTAAAACTTTATTTGGTTGTAGGATAACAGAGTTATAAATTATAAAAAAAAAATCAAATAAGAAAATAAAGTTCCAAGTCAAAATGAAAATTAGAAAAACTCTTGCCCACCGGTGAAATACATCTCGTTGTTACAAAATTGTTACCATTTGTACGGTCAGTGCAAAGTCATACGGTATATCCATCAAGCACTACAGGCTTCAAAAATAAAATCCCGGTGTCCACGAATAACATCACAGGCGTTTTCGATGCATTCTTCTAATTCTTGTACAGTATCTATTTCTGCATTTTGATAAACCAACTGTTTTAAATAGCTCCAGAGGAAAAAATCACAGGGCGATAAATCCGGGGAGCGTGCTGGCCAAGAAATGGGTCCATTGCGCCCTATCCATTTATTAGGAAACTCATTATTTAAATGTTCTTGAACTTCTCGTCTAAAATGTGACGGAGCTTCAACATGTAGAAACCACATATTTCGTCTCACATCTAAAGGAACATCTTCTAATAAATTGGGCAGATGGTTTTGGAGAAAGTCTAAATAAATTTCACCTGTCAGTCGATCTGGAAAAAATAGGGCCGAATAAGCATGCCATTCACTACGCCAACCCAAACATTTACTGAAAATCTTGCTGGAAATGGGTTCTCTTCACAACTTGCGGCTTTTCTTTGGCCCACACATGGCTATTGAAAAAAATATATAAACGACACGCTGCAGCTGCATTTTGTTGACATTCACCGTAATTTAGGATGTCCACTCACTGTTGTCATAAACGTGTGCCATTTTATTCGTACACACCCACAATCTAAAATACCACGCGCTATTTAAAGAAATCCGGCTGAATTTAAGATCGAATACAATAAAAAAACTATCTAGTATCAGTAATAAACAAACCTTATCTGTTCACAACGCAGCGGTCGCGAATTTCAAAAGTCAAGTCTGTGATAAAGTTTTAAATATTTGAAGTTTTAATAATTTCTTCATTTGCAATACACAAACCAGTGGTCGAGAGTATCAAAATCAGGCCTGTGATACATTTTTTGAAATTTTAAGTAACTTCTTTATTTTGCAACTTTTATATAGGTGATTTTTTAAAAATTAACTTCTTTTTACGAGTTTTACAACCTGTCAAAATAAATGACTCAGTTTTGAGAACACCTTGTATAAATGTCTGTTTGTGATTGAATAATTAAAAATCCAAATCATTCTTCGTAAAATTAAATTTTCAATTTGGAATAAAATATTTTTTTTTATTTTTTAGTGTTTTTTTAAGTCGGTTTTAATTTTTTTGTATAAACATTTTTACTTTGTGTATTTTGGTTGTTCAAACCCATATTGTCGGATTTGATAGTTTTGTGATTTTGGCGAATCTGCCTGTCGTTAGAGAAAAACCGTGATTTAAATTCAAATTCAAATTCAAAAATCATTTATAGTGCGCAAAAAATTAAATTAAATTAAAAGCAGTACCCAAAAGCACACGGTATACTTAAAACCACTGGTATCAAAACCAAGTCCCAACCAAAAAGCTTATCAGCCAGGTATTTAGAGGTCCTAGTATTAACCACAAAGCAGGCAAAATGGATAAATCTCATTTCATTCAGTTTTAGCAGATTGAGTTGCCTATGAAAAGGGGTGATTTGATGGAAACGTGGAACCTTGGTGATGAAACGAATGCAGTGGTTCTGCATTCTCTGTAACCTCCTGCAGCTCTCACCCGTCAAACAGGGCCCATAGACCACATCAGCATAGTAAAAATGGAAGAACACCAAGGAGTTTTCAAGCATTTGTTAGTGGTTTCGTCCAGGAAGTGTTTGAGTCGAAATAAAGATTTAAGACTGGATTGACTTTTTAGCATACCTCTGAAACGTGTTTCTCGAATTTGAGATTAGCGTCAATGATTAGGCCCAGGTTTTTTCTACTCTCACCGCACTGAACTTCCTGTCTATCGATGGTTAGACCCAGGCCAGGACAATATTTTAAGAAACGAGGTGAGCGAATTAATAATTGTCGACACTTTCTAGGATTTAGTGTTAAACCGTTGTTTTTAGTCTATAATGCTATGGCATCCAAGTCTATATTAATCAGCTCTTCAGCTGCAGCCATTGAAGAAGGTGAGAAACGATGAAGGGGTTGAACGTCATCAGCATGAAAGTGGATACCGCAGGTCTTAGGAGAATACTGTAAATCAGCAATTGCAATGGAGAACAAGAGAGGACCCAACACTGATCCTTGAGGGACCCAAGATGTCAGAGTCCAAAGCCTCTCCAGCGGAGCTAACTGCAACCCTTTGTTTACGCCCCACAAGATCCTGAGCCAGTCGATAATATGAGCATCAATGGCGTAGTACCTGATCTTAGCCAGAAGACACTTAAAACTAACAGAGTCAAAAACCCTTGACAAATCCAATCAGGTAAGTGAAACAATCTTTTTATCCCCATTGTCCAAAACCCTTATGAAAGCCTGACTGGGTTTTCGGCAGTATTTTATAATGATTTAAATAGTCACTCAGTTGTTCATATAAAACGCCTTCAGCTACTTTCAAAGGAACAGATAGAAGACTTATAGGTCTAAGATCGTTTAAAGAGGATAATGTCACAGAGAGCTAAGACATGGGTCTAACAGAAGCCAGCTTGCAAGTTCTGGAGCAAACACCGGTCAGCAGGGATACATTGATGATGTGAGTTAAAGGGGGTACATCCTTGCCGAAAGACCGTCAATGCCAGAAGTGTGTGATTTTTTGTCTTGAGACTAATGATTTAACCTGATCAACAGTGCAGGGTCTAAATGTGAATCTACAATCGCGATGATTAAAATGTTGAAATTGATCATACCTGCTTTGTCTACTGTCATTTGGCAATTTTTCAGTTGATGGCCTTGATTTTTAACCCTTTTTATTGAAAAGTCAAAATTAAGAATATTGGCGATTTTGACCCCTGACAGAGTTTTGGCCTCAGGTTCTCTGAACTTCTAGTACCCTGGGCTTGTCCAACTCTGGAAAGTCTATTATTGCTAGTTCAAGGAATGTCCCACAAGGTCCACCAGGTAAAATTATGGTAGAAGAACCGAGTGGTAGTCGAGATCTACAGTACTAAATTTTCTGTTTTTAACTCCAGCAGTGGAATGATGGTGTTCAGATACAGCAGAGTGTACAATTTGTTTCTTTCTAGTACATCGTTCCTCCCTAGTGGGCATGGATCGTCCAGTTTCCCGAATATAGACAGCACCAAAGGAACAAGACATTGCTTATACTCTTTTCGTTTTGAAAGGAATTATATCCTTTGGCGATCGCAAACCTATCATCAGTGCAATAGGATCGCCCACTTACAAAATCGGTAAATATCTTCCAAATATTCTTAATTATTTTAAAGAAAAAACACATTCCTCTAGTAAAAACCTTACACATTTTGTAGAGAAATTAAAAGCAATCCAATTAGGTCCAAAAGATATGATGGTCAGTTTCGAATCGCTATATACGAATGTGCCTATTAATAATTCAATTTCGATAATTTCAGACTTATTTCGCCATAATAATCTAGACCACTCACATTTAGATCTGGTTGAAACATGTCTCACATCAACATATTTTGTTTTTTAAGAAACTTTTTATGATCAAACCTCAGGAGCAGCCACATGATTCCCGCTGTCTCCTGTGGTAGCCATTAACTTGGAGGAAGCTTTTGAGGAAAGCTTTGGAGTTTTATCAATTAAAGCTAAAATCATGGTTCAGATATGGCCTCAAGGTTCAGATAATATGACCATATTTCGTGATCATCGGAATCATCAACACTTTATTATAAAATTTATAATGGAAATTGAATCAGCAAGCACGATTCAGATGTTCTTTTACAAAGGAAAACGGATGGTTCCACTCTGTATATACAAAACCAACATAAACGAACAGATACCTGAATGTATATTTACATTATCATCCGATACAGAAGCAATCAGTTATTAATTCTTTAGTTTACAGAGCATTCGCAAATTTTGTCCAAAATTATTTACAATCGGAAACAGAGAAACTGTCTCAAACTTTAAGATGAAATGGATATTGCACTGATGATATTAAAGGCCCAATTAGGAAATATAATAATCCTACTCCACGACATGAAAATAATAAGTGGTTAACGATAGGAAGTGTAGTTTTCCATAATTACAGGCAACCGCGGACAAGATCGCAAGGTTTCTTCGTCAGTCCAACATACGTACATACCTACAAAACAAGCAAGAAAATTGCACAATGCTTGCGATCGCCAAAGCACACTATTTATTTCCAAACGGAAAGAGTATACGCGAATCATTGACCCTGTGGTGATATCCATATTTGACAAACTGAAAGATCCATATCAACTAGGCTTAAGCAACATTAGAAACAAACAAACTGTACAAACTGCTGTATCTGAACAACATCATTCTACTGGACATGTCATAAATGTAAAAGAAGCCAAAGTTCTTTCGTCGATCTCGGAATTCTATAAACGGAAAATTAGAGGGTCTATTGAAATTTATAAGCATCCTAATAATTTTAGAGAGATTTAAGAGATACGAGCTATAGTCTACATGATACGTGGAAACCGACGGTTCGGGAACACAGGTAGAGTATAAATAGCCCTTTTTTTTTTCGAGCTATTTCAGTGTTCCGATCTCGTGAAGTAAAGATCCCTGAAGATGCCTTGTGTAATCGGATGCGAAACGACGGAAAGTGAGATTCCATTTTGACTCAAGAACCATAATTTTTTAATTCGTTATTAGATCTTTGGTTGGAACAATAAGCACTTGTTGTGCATAACTAATATTACGTTTAGATGTGAATTAATTAATTATTAACTCTGCATAACTAATAATACGTTTAGATGTGAAGCTTAAGAATCTCTTTACAGAAAGCAAAATAATATTTAAATAATTAAAATGGCGGTACTTAAAGATATAACGGTATAGTGTATAGAACCATTAAACAAAAAGTTACACTGCTAATGTGTCTTCCAACTAGTTCCAAGTAATAACTTTATCTTGACTTGTGGCACTAATGCTGATGCTCTCCGTAGTACTGTTAAATATAATGTGTGGTTATTAAGCTTTGATTATATCTTTGATTGCACACAATTTGTCTTTCTGTAATGTTATTTCACTGATTTTTATTGCTCTTACAGTTACTTTAAACTTGCGCTATTATTCATAAGAATGCAAACTTTAGAATTTCTTAACACAATACGGGATAAGTTCAATACCAACTCATGTACATTAATTTGCAAAAGTCATTTTACAGCTGTTATATAAAACCTCAAAAAATATATTTACTCAATACAATGTAACAAAAAAAGCTTTCAATTTTATTATGAAACATATGTTGGGTTAACTTTAAAATAATGCACTAAAAAGGTACGCGGTTGTTAACAAGAATAATAACAATTAATATTAAAAACCTAACAAATTCTATTAGAAAAGTCTGCGCATAATTATTTTTATTTTAATTTAATTTAGGTTATTGCTGAATTAGTGTTTCGTAGGCCATCCATTCAATTTAATTACCATTGATTAATTAGTCCATTACTTTACTATATGTGCTGTATGTTTTCGATTATCATGCTGACAACAAAAACAATGTTGCAATTCCAATTTTTCTACAATTTAAGTTATTTTTTAAGACATCCAAATAAACCTATTTATCCATAATGGCAATACAATTTAGATTGCCCGGTCCGGCTGCAGACATACAGCCCCAATAAGTACCCCGTCTCCTCCATGTTTTTCAGTACAAATTCGTTTTTCCTCAAAAATTCTTCACATTTTCTTCTCCAAACGCACTTACTTCCGTGAGAATCAAAAACATTAAATTTACTCTCATTAGAGAAAATTACTTTTTGCCAGAAGTTAAAATCCTTGCTTACGTGTTGTTTAGCAAACTTTTATAAATTTATTTCGGAAACGTAGAGCATTTTTTAGCAATACGGCTATTAGCATCATGAAAAGTCCTGGAAATATGTCTAGGGTGTAAGAATGTATCTAAACAATGCTCTAGTTTTGTTAATAATTTGGAAAGACTAACACAAGGTTTCTCAGCGGCTTTAATTTTTCTAGGACGTCCACTTTTGGTTTTATTTTGTAAGTTATTATTTTTCTATCATTATCTACAACGCGCTGCACCGTTGGTTGGCCAAGATCTTTACTATGACCCCATATGATTCTTCTTCAATTCTTAATTATATTAAAATTTTTGTCTCAGGAACTTGTAATTCTTTATTTCTTTAGTGGTCCATCCCTTCCTAATACTTTAAAGCTTATTTTAAATCAACTGACATATTTCAAAACAAAAAATACGCAACTCAAAGTCAAACCTGCTATTGAATTTCGTGTAAATTGGTAAAGACGTTAATGACTTTTTTGTAATAGAATTTCTTATGTCGTTCTTAATATTAATTATTATATTCTTATTAATAAATAAATACATTTCTTCTGCATTATTTTAAAATAAACCAAGCACATATTTCACAATAGAATTTCGAGTTTAGTTTTATTACATTGTTTCGAGTTAATATATTTTTTAAGGTTTCATATAACGGGTGTACGCATACTTTTGCAAATCACTGTTTTTTTAGGATAAATTAAACATTCCTTACAATTAAACTATGTTCACAAATTCCCTTAGGAATCTGTTTAAACAACATAGCTTTTGGCATATTGTAAAACGGATTTTCTAAAAAAATAAACTGAAAGAATTTATCTAAGTAGCCTGTTTAAGAATACGTTTAATTTTGGATATTACTGACATAGAACAGCTTTCTTAAAGCACTACAATCTGAAGGTTAAGACGGCAACTTATTACATTTTAAAATTGATTTGTAAAGAACACAACATTATTTTTACTGTTTAAAATACCAAGACGTATCTATTTTAAAGTATTAAAACTAAAACCAATATTTACATCATTTACGTAAATTTTGTTAGGCTAATTTTGGTTCAGAAGCGAAATTTGACTGAAAGAATTATATTTACGTGCGTACGTCTGACTTGGTAAAGTCGACGTCAAACTAACACCTTACTAAGTACATCACACAATAGGCGTTATGTATTAAGTGTTTTGGGTATGTATTTGATATTAGTTGCTTTCTAAGCACAGAAGCTTTTACGAACTAGTCAGTTAAGAAATCATGGTTCTTGAGAATGAGATTAGACCACGAGAAAATGAAATTACTTTCCGACGTTTCGTTTTCTATTACATGAGGCATCTTCAGACATTAATTCCCCGAGATCATTACATTGAATGAACTTGGAGTGATAAAGGCAACAGAAACGACGGAAAATAATAATTCCCCGTTGGCACCGTCTAATACCAAGAACCACTAATTTCAATAATCAAAGCTTACTATGTTTACTTCCGTCGTAATAGTGAACTACGATAATCGTGAAAAACTGCCTTCCCAGGTTTTTACAAATCGTTTTGGTGTCCCTAGATGCCAAAAAAACACGTTTTCTCAATTCCGTCAGTCTGTCTGTTCGCGTCATAGCTAAAAAAACTTATCCGATTGATTTCAAATTTTGGTCAAAAATTAAGTCATATGGAGATGGGGGGGTAATATTTTCGTAAAAATCCAAAATGGCGGCCTACTGAAATGTTAAAAAAAATATTACTAAAAAGCTACTTATCCAATTTACCTCAAATTTTGCACAAAATCAAGTATTATGTCGGAATCAATTTCAAATTTTCTGCAAGATTTAAGTATGATATAGAGACGAAATGTTAAAACTGTGATACGAATTCAAGATGGCGGAATGAAATGGTAGCCAAATAAAATGTTTGAAATCTTGATATAATCACCCTCCCAGGAATTCAAAGTTACGTCAAATCATGTTTTTTTCAATTCCTTTAGTCTGTCTGTCTATGGTATGGGTACGACTTAGTAATATTTTAGTACAAATGCAATATGGCAGAATAAAGTAGCCGCCTAGTGAAATATCAAAAAAAGTATTCCTAAAAAACTAATTTTCCAATTTACCTGAAATATTGCAGATAATTCAAGTGTTACACAGGAATCAACTGAAAATATTTTGGTACGAATCAAAGATAGGAAAACAAAAAGGCGGCCTAATAAAATATTTAAAAAATCGGTAATTTTCTTTTGCCCCGAACTTCCCTCGTAATGAATATTTCCATTTATTGGGAATACGACCCAATTTAGTTGCTCACATAGTCATTTAGTAACACATATATACTGTCTTTTCTTTAAGCATTATCGGTTTCTACCCATGCCATACTTAATTTTTGGTTTAATTTAAAATAAATTGAATAAGTAGACTGATTTTTTTAAAAATTTCATGATACCGACATTTTGTTCCGTCATGTTCAATTCGTATCAATATTTTACAAATGTATCTCTATACCACATCTAATTGTTGTGCAAAATTTAAAGTCAATTGTACAAAAAGGTTTTTTACGTTGATTTTTTAAACATTTTATTTAACCGCAATTTTGTGCCGCCATCTTAAATTCGTGCCACAGTTTAACCAGCTTATATTTATATCACACTTAATTCCTGCACAAAATTTGAAATCAATTTAGTAAGTAGTTTTTCAGGCCGTTTTTTTAAATATTTTATTAGGCCGTCATTTTGTTTTGCCGTGTTAAACTCATACCAAAATGTTACGAGTTCATTTCTATGCAACACTCGATTTTTGTGCAAAATTTGAGGTACAATGTAGAATTAGTTTTTCATAAATAAGTTTCTATAAGATTTCACTAGGCCGCCATTTTGTTCCGCCGTATTGAATTTTCAACAAAATGATACCAAGTCATCCTCACATGTGCTCGAATTTTCGATTAATAAGGTTAATGGAGTAAGTAGTTATGCCACGATCAGACAGGGACCCTAAAACTTGAAAATCTATAAAATCCTGCAATGGTGATTTTTCACGATTTCAAAATTTTTATTTGGCCACCATCTTAAATTCGTACCACAATTTTATCAGTTCATCCCTGTGTCACACTTAATTCCTACACGAAATTTGAAGTCAATCGAATAACTAGTTTCTTCAGGCTAATTTTTTAAATATTTTATTAAGCCGCCATTTTCTTTCGCCATCTGGGATTCGTACCAAAATTTTACCAGTTCATTTCTGCTTAGTACTTGATTTTATTTTGGTGCAAAATCTGAGGTAAACTGGATTTTACGTTAATTTACGTTTTAGAATCCCTAAATGCCCAGATCATGTTTTGGTAACAATCCAATACGGCAGAATAAAATGGTGCAATAGTGAAATGTGAAATATTAAAACAACATTATTAAAAAACTAATTATCCAATTTACCTCAAATTGTGCACAAGTGTTACATAGGAATCAACTGGTAATATTTTGATAGGAATCGTATACCCCTCTCAGCGGCGTATTTAGGGCAAAAGGGACAAATGCCCCCCCCCCCCCCAGAGCTACTAATCGAAACAAAATGTTTAAAACTAGAAAGTATTTTATAATGCATTAAATTATGTTGTATTAATTCGAAAAAACCATGGAGCTTTTTTTAAATGATGTAATCGTTTATCCCCCAGGAAGGGATTCTAAATACGCCACTGTTTCCTTTTATTGGGAATAGTAAAGTGCGACCCAATTTAGTTCCGCATATAGTCATTTAGTAACACATATATATTGCTTTTTCTTCAAACATTTTGATTAGGCACCATTTCGTTCAACCATATTGGATTCATACCAATCTTTTATCAGTTTCTACCTATGCCACACTTGATTTTTGGCTTAGTTTAAAGTAAATTGAATAAGCAGTTTTTAACACTGATTTTTTTAAAAATTTTATGATAGCGCCATTTTGTTCCGGCATGTTGAATCCGTACCAAAATTTGACAAGTGTATGTCTATATCACATAATTTTTGGGCCAGTTGTATAACAAGGTTTTTCTACGTTGATTTTCTAAACATTTTGGCGTCTAAGGACCCGAAAAGTGAATATCTCAAAAAATCTCGAACTTAAAAATCAGCCTGAAAAAATCTAGTTATTAGATTGATTTCAAATGTTTGCAAGAATCAAGTGTCATATAAAGATAACATGATAAATTGCGAAACAAAATGGAGGGCGGCTAATAAAATGTTCGTAATCGTGAAAAATCACGCTCCCAGGATTTTACAAGATCTTTACGTTTTAGGGTTCCTAGATGCCAAAAAAACTTGTTTTCTTAATTCCATCGGTCTGTCTGTGGGTATGCCTGTCTGTCTGTCTGTTTTCTCGCGGCATAGCTAAAAAGCTACTTACCAGAGGAAGGGATGAACGACTTACCCAATTGACTTCAAATGTTGGTTGAAAATTAGAGGTCATAGTGATAAAAATCCAACATGGAGGAACCAAATGGCGGCCTAGTGACATGTTAAAACATATCATTAAGAAACTAATTATCCAATTTACCTCAAATATTGCACAAAAATCAAACGTTACATACGAATGAACCAGTAGCATTTTGGAAAGAATCCAAGATGGCCAAACAAAATAGCAGCATAATAAAAAATTAAAAAAAAAAACGTGTGATACAGAGACAAATTGCTAAAATTGTGGTACGAATTCAGGAACGGGGAACAAAATCGCGACCAAATAAAATGTTAAAAAATCAAAAAATTGTATTCAATTAGCTTTAAATTTTGCACAGAAATTAGATTTGATATAGAGTACAAATTTTGAACGATTTCAACATGTGAACAACATGGTAGTCTCGTGATTTTTTAAAAAAATGTATTATTCAATTTATTTTAAATTATTCCCAAAAATCAAATGTGGCATATATAGACCCAGGTAAAACATGGACACGAATCCAGTATGATTGAACAAAATGATTTGAAACATGGTGTAGGGTACTGGATACTTAAATACTGTAATTTAGTGTAAAATTGACTATAATCTTAAGTCAATATCTTTACAAAATACAAAATGGCAGCATTTTCAATATCATTAAATAAAAGAATAATGCTTACATATTCAATTCAACAAAATAAGATGCTGGAAATGATGACCCTATACTTCCTGATACAAAAAAGCCTGTCTGAATATTCTTGCTAAACATTTTCAAATATACTAACGTCAATATTTCTACAAACGTTTGTTATCTTAGGGTGTAGATCCAAAAAAGAAGCAGGTTCCCTCTCAAACACCTTTTGATTTAAATAACCCATAGGAAAAAGTCCAAAGGGGACAAATCAGGTGACCGAGCGGGACAGTCCGTGGGACCATGATGACCAATCCAACAAAAACGAAAATTAGTGTCTAAATAATTACGCGCGTTCTTGGAATAATGCGGAGGAGCTCCATCCTGTTGGAATATAATTTATAAGGGGATCGATAGCATTTTGCAACGTATCCAGACCTCCCAAACATTAATTTTCTGTGGATACTGGGTGTATATGAGAGTTTGTATCACACCATTCTATGAACACTACCATTTTTAAACAGATATTGTGAAGATAGATAGATGTCTTACAATTCTTTACGTTATATTTTCGCAGAATTCTATTCTTCGATCTGGGCCATCTTCAGTTAACTGATGTACCATTTCGATTTTGTATGGATGAAATTTTCCACGCAGTAGAAGGAGAGACCCGACAGATATCCGCGGCATGTGTAATAGGTGGCTTTTTATTATTCACACTACCAATAGCTGTGAATTTAGCTATAAGTTCCCTAAAGTGTTTTCTGAAAATAAGGCGATCTGGAAAGCAGTCTTTGAAAATGATTTCAGTCTCGAGAAGATTACACACAATTTTCTCTTTTAATGGGCGAGAATTGACGATTTTAAGAACAATAATTAAAACCAAAAGCACTACTTAGAACCAAAAACTGAACGGAAATAATGGTGATAATGGTGCATAGTTACTTCCCTCTGAGATTTTTTCAGATCTTTACATTTCAGGGTCCCTAGATGCCGAAAGACATGTTTTCTAAATTCCGTCTGTGTGTCTGTCTGTCGGTCTGTCTGTTCGCGGCATATCTAGTAGTAGTAGTAGTTGAGGGGAGGCCAAATCCATGCCGATAGGCTAAATTTGACCCTTGCGGTTTACCCCAAGTTCTCTCCTTAACCCTTCATACCACCATCCTTAAATCTCCTAGACCTATTTATAAAGTTTAGGATGTCCTTCCAAAGAAGGTCCTTAACAACGTCTCTATGAAGCACCGAGACACCGAATAGTCTTGCCGCAGTCTGGTCCTAGCTTCGCACCTACACAGATAGTGCAGCGGTGTTTCCTCCTCCTCACCACAAGCATTATAGGTGGAGTGATCCTCTATGAGGCGAGCGTGGCGCCGATGGCTGTGTGTTTGCTGTTCAGTGCCCAAGGTCCCTGGCTCGATTCCGAGCTGAGGCAGACTTTGTTAAGAATACATAATGCGCTCGCCTTCTGATAGGTTGGTGGTTGCGCGCTCCATCAGTAATACGCTAAAATCACCTCTCAAATAGCGTCGTTCGGATTCGACGATAAACTGTAGGTCCCATATACCTGTGTAAATTACAGTTGATGATGATGATGATGATGATCCTCTATGCCTAGCAGTGCCAGGTGTCTCCTCAAACAACAGTGGCCTGTAAGCACCCCTGTGAGGAAGCTAATGATCTGCCTACTTCTAGAAAGCAGCCAGACTGTTTTGGCCTTATCAGGTCTTTTGTCTGCCTTCCTTTTCTATATGTAATATGTATGTTACTCCGTACTCATGATCTGAAAGGCCTAGTCATTTAGGGCCGCCTTGACTTGTCGTCTTGAGATTCCTAGTGTAAGTTCCGGTCCTATGGGAGACGTGTTGGCTCCGAGCTTAGCTAATTCGTCTGCCCTCTCGTTGCCATCTTTTCTACAGTGACTGGGAACCCATATGGGTTCTACCCTTTTTGTTATTGCCAGTCTTTCCAGAGGGTCGCAGCAGTCCTGGACCAGGACCGTACAGGCCTTTGGTGAATTCAACGCCTTCAACGCTGCTTGGTTAGCTGAGCAAATGACCACATCTTCTTCTAAGCCTCCCTCAACTTCCTCCATCATAGCCGCCATCATAATGGCATATATTTCCGCCTGGAAAACCGTGGTGTACTTCCCCAGTGGAAAGCGGTATATCTAAAACACTACTTACCCGATTGACTTCAAATTTTGACGAATAATTAAGTCTCATATGAGGATGATTTGGTAACATTTTAGTAAAAATCCATATCGCAAAACAAAATGGCGGCCTAGAAAAATGTTAAAAAAAATATTGCTAAAAAACCACTAATCCAATTTATCTCAAACTTCGCAAAAAAATCAAGTTTTATGTAGGAATCAACTGGTAAAATATTGACACGAATTCAAGATGGCGGAACAAAATGACGGTTTAGAAAAATGTTTAATAATTCAGCCTGAAAAATTACTTAATGAACTGATTTAAAATTATGTGCCATAACTAATTGTGATATAGAGAAGAACTAGCAAAGTTGTGGTACTAATTCAAGATGGCGGCCAAATAAAATATTTGTAATCGCGAAAAATTACTAATTTTCAGGTTTTAGCGTCCCTAGATGCCAAAACAATATTTTTAGTAATTCCGTCGGTCCGTCTGTCTTTCCGTCCGTACGCGGCATAGCTTAAATCTACTTATCAGAGTGACTTCAAATTTTAGTCAACAATTAAGGTTCATAATATGGTGATGACCTGGTCATATTTTGGTAAAAATCGAATATGCCAGAAGAGTATGACGGCCTAGAGAAACGTTAAAAAAATTATTACTAAAAAACCTAATTAGCCAATTTCCTCATATTTTGAACAAAAAACAAGTGTTACATAGGAATGAACTGGTAACATATCGGTAAGAATATAAGATAGCAAAACAAAATGGTGGCCTAATAAGATATTAAATAATAGGCCTGAAAAAACTACTCATTAGATTAATTCCAAAAAGGTGTGCAAGCATTAAGTGTAATATAGAGATAAACTGGTAAAGTTTTACGAATTCAAGATTGCGGAACAAAATAGCGGCTAATTGTATTTTTTTAATGCAACGCCAAAAAAGTCTTATTCAGTTAAATGTAATATAGGGATAAACTGGTACAAATTCAACATGACAAAACAAAATGGCGGTGTGTTTCAATGTAAAAAATACTTATTGAATTTGTTTTAAATTATGCCCAAAAATCAATATGGCATAGGTAGAAACTGGTAAAATATTGGCAGGGGTCCAATATGATGGTGCAAAATGGCGCCCAATAAAAATGTTTAAAAAGTGTTATTAAATGACTGTGCACTGAACTAAATTGGGTCAACCTTCACTATTCCTAATAAAAAGAAAGACCCATAACGAGGGAAAATCCGGGTAAAGAAAATTTACCAATTTTTTGAATTTATTAAAATAAATTCGAGTTTGCACTGATTTATTAAGTCACCCGGTATAATCTAACTAATGGCGTTTGAACTTGTGATATTGAAAAAATGTACCATACTATCACCAAACCCGAACTTAAAAACTAAAACTTGTTGGATATATTCCAATTTCTTTTAAAAATCTTGCCTTATGCCTTAAACAAAATATAAACAATAAATCTCGAAATCGTCACCAGACCTTTTCTAGTCAACCCCAACAACAAGGATCTAGGGACGTCTGTAATTATCCACACCGTCATGCCGAGATGCCAGTATATATTTTACAGTTTTCAGGTAATTTTAAAACTGTAGGCCACTCAAAATTCGACGTGCTCTCAGTCGTTTTTATGTATCCTTCTAATTTAATACGTTAAAATTTCCCGTATCAATTTGTAAGCTCGAAGTTAATTTAGGTGCTCTAATTATTTCGTAGAAATGAGGATTAAGCTTGTTTAGCGCTCGGCTGTAAGGTTTAAATAAATACGTATACTTTCATTTGTGGCACAGAAATCCAGATGGGTCGTTCTCCTTAGCACTGGCACTCTGACAACTGACATTTTGAAAATAACAGTAAGAAAGTTCTCAGATTCTATTCATATAATATTATGGCATAAAGTATCCTAAATGTGTCATAATCCTATAGGTTTGCTTAAAACAAGTTTAAAGGGACAAGTAGAAAAAAGGTGATGACAAATTAACGGAGGTGATATTAACGGACTACATAATTTTTAAAACAATAAAACATGCTTACCTGCTTTTTATATTTAAACTGAGGGGTTAATTATGATCTACACTTTTCACTAATTAACACGTTTTTTACTAAATACGCGCAATTAAGAAATCATGGTTCTTGGGATTAGACAGTGTTAAAATGAAATCACTTTGTTTTTGGAAATGTTGACGCAGTCTAATCCCAAGAACCATGATTTCTTAATTGACCATAGTCGTGAAAGATTTGGTTCTATGTTAAGTACGCACAATGTTACACATGCCAAAATAAAAATGGCATGAATACAATACAAAGACGCCAGGAACCATTTCTGTACCGCTATATGTTGATTTTATATTAAATTATTAAGGTGTAAATCTGAAGGGAAAACTAGTATTTTTAAAGATACAATATTTTAAAAGTTACAACTTGTAGCTTTAAAAATATTAGTTTTATTATATCCAAACAAAAAAAATGCAAGAAATTTAAATATTTTAATATGCATTAATCAAGAAGTTACAGTTAACGAAGTGTGCAACCTTTCCTACTGTTAATTATTAAAATTACTTGAAATAAATAAACAAAATCGGTAAATTTCTTTTACCCGGAACTTTCCTCATTATGAACATTTCCTTTTATTAGGAATAGGGAAGTATGAACCAATTTAGTTCAGTACATAGTTATTTAGGAACACATATATACTGTCTTTTCAAACATTTTTATTGAATGCCAATTTGTTCCCATATATATGGGATCCCTACCAATATTTTACCAGTTTCTACCTACGCCACACTTAATTTTGGGCTTTATTTCAAATGAATTCAATTAGTAGTTTTTACATTGACACACAGCTTATCTGTATATCACACTGAATGCTTGCACAAATTTTGAAATTAAACTAATAATGATGACTGATTTTTAAATATTTCATTAGGCCGCCATTTTGTTTTGCTATTTTGTATTCATACCAAAATGTTACCAGTTCATTTTTATGTTTCACTCGATTTTTTTGCAAAATCTGAGGGAAATTAGTTTTTTAAGTAATAATTTTTAACGTTCCACCAGCTTGTTCCGGCATATTGGATTTATACCAAAATATTACCAGGTCATCCCCATATGAACCTTAATTTTTTTCCAACATTTGAAGTGAATCTGATGAGTAGTTTCTAAGCTATGCCGCGAACTGACAGACAGATACACAAACCGACAGGTGGACCGACGAAATTAATAAAATATATCTACCTGCTAGGGTGATTTTTTGAGATTTCGAAAATTTTATTTGGCCGCCTTTTTGTTCCGCCATCTTGAGTTAGTACCACAGTTTTAGTAGTTCATCTCTATACTACAATTACTTATAGCACACAATTCGAAATTAGTTCATTAAGTAATTAAGGCTGAATTTCCAAATATTTCATTAAGGCGTCATTTTGTTCCGCCATCTTGTATTCGTACAAAGATTTTACTAGTTGATTCCTATATAATACTTGATTTTTGTGCAAATTGGAGGATTCGTTTTTTAAGTAATAATTTTTTTAACGTTTCATTAGGCCGCCAACTTGTTCTGGCATATTGGAGTTTAACCAAAATATTACCACTTCATCCCCATATGAGTCTTAATGTTTGACTAAAATTTGAAGTCAATCTGATGATTGGTTTTTAAGCTATGCTGCGAACTGACAGACAGGAAGACAAACCGACAGATGGGCCGACAGACTTGATAAAACATATTTTTGGCCTCCAGGGACGCCAAAACGCGAATATATGTAAAACCTGAGAGGGTGATTTTTTTCTGATTACAAAAAGTTTATTTGACCGTCATTTTGTTCCGCCGTCTTGAATTAGTACCACACTTTTACTAGTTCATCTCTATACTACAGTTATGGCACACAATTTGAAATCAATTCATTAAGTAGTTTTTCAAGCTGAATTTTTAAATATTTTATTAAACCGCAATTTTGTTTCGCTATCTTGGATTCGTCCCAAATTTTGAGCATTTGATTGCCACAATACTTGATATTTGTGCAATTTGAGATAAATTGGATAAGCACTTTCTTGGTAATAGTTTTTTTTTAACATTTCACTAATCCGTTTGTTTTGCCGTATTGGATTTTTACCAAAATGTTACTAGGTTATCCCCATATGACCCTTAACTGTTTACCAAAATTTTAGTCAATCAGGTAAGTATTTTTAGCTATGCCGCGAACAGACAGACACACAGCCAGAGTGTCGTCATAAGGGACGTAGTAATTCGAAATGACCGTTTATAGAGATTCACCCAGATGCACCAGTTCATTGCTCATTAAACTGGTACATCTGCATTTCTGTTAGACAAGCGAATGTATACAAATGCGATGATTTCAACATATAAAAAGATTTTTAGATTTTGGAATCGCGTGGTCATTTAACTTGCCCACATTTTAATTATGTTATAACTACCTTATTTTTAAAAATATCGAAAAAAGATTATATGGCTAGTTAGTTACCAAGCTGAAAAAGATTTGCGCGGCAAAAACTACAATATAGTAGAAGTAGGATTTTTTTTGAGACGACCGCTATAGCACAATGAAATTTGGTCAACACGTGTTTCTGACTTAAGGTCTTCATCAGTTCAGTCAACTAGTTAAGAGAATACGCAATGGCGAAAGTCATAACCCAAAAGTATTAAATCAGTTTTTTGGGACGACCGCTAAATCATGAAATCAAATCATCCTCTCAGGTTTTACATATTTTCACGTTTTAGCGTCCCTAGATGCCAGAAAACATATTTTATCAATTCCGTCGATCCGTCTGTCGGTTTGTCTGTCTAGCTGTCAGTTCGCGGCAGGCTTAAAAACTACTTATCAGATGAAAGATCATACGGGGAGTACCTGGTAATATTTTGGTAAAAATTCAGTATGACGGAACCAGATGGCGGTCTAGTTAAAAAAATGATTGCTTACAAACTAATTATTTAATTTGCCTTAAATTTTGCCCAAAAATTAAGTGTTACTTATATGAATAAAAGAAGGTAAAACAAAATGGCGGCCTAATAAAATATTTAAAAAATATTCTTGAAAAAAAAAACAGTATCAAGCATTAAGTGTGATATAGAGATAAACTGGTAAAATGGCAAAACAAAATGCCGGGCAAATAAACATTTGAAAAAATTAACGTAAAAAAATCTTATCTTAAATTTTGCAAAAAAAATGAAATGTGGTATAGGGTAAACCAGAGTTGGCAAAAAAAAGTCAGATTTTTTTTTATTTAAATCAGATTTTTTTTTTATTTTTTTGAATTAAGTACCTATTATGCTTTCATTATTTTTTGGTAAATTGTAACAGTTACAACAGTAAATCATTACTAAAAGACAGTAAGTAAATATTAATACAAAAGAGTATAAAGACGAAAACAAACGGTACTTTCTAAAAACAAAGACATAATATTATACAATAGGTAGGTGTAGGTCCCTATTACCCTTTACCTTGACCTGTTATAAAGGAAAAAATCAGTTTAATTAAAATAAAATACTTAAATACTTATTTTTTTATAAATTAAAATATAATGATAATAATATAAATATTATTATGGCAATATTTATATTTTCATGATTTCATTACACACATATATGTTAATTAGTGTGTTGTCGAGTATTTAATTTTGTAAATTGTTTATTATTATTGTTCGTCTGTTAAATTTTGTTTAGAGATATAGTCGAAAACATAATCACCACTGGAACTTCCCGCTTTTCAGTTTCCTCGGCACGTCTGCCTACAAACTCTCCTGAAATTAAAAACCGCCGGCAACTATAAGTATAAGAAATTCGGAATTAGACAAATATAACTAAATTTATAAAAAATGTTTTAAATCATTGATTTTTTTCAAAAAAATCAATTGATTTAAATCACGTTTTAAATCATGCCAACCCTGGGAGAAACTGATATGAATTCAACATGACGTAACAAAAAGGCGCTGTATGTGTCAATGTAAAAACTAATGTATTTTAAATCATAGGTAGGAATCCAATATGATGGAACAAAATGGCGCCCAATAAAAATGTTTTAAAGGTTAGTAATGACTATGTACTGAACTAAATTGGGCCACTCATCTCTATTCCTAATAATAAACCGAAAGATTCATATCGAGGGATGTTCCGACTTAAGTAAATTTACCGATTTTTAAATAATTAAAAATTACCCTCTTATTACAAAATTAGATATCAAGCTTTTAATGTTATTATTATATTGTAAAAATAATTTTTATATCACGAGAGAAACGAGACGAGACGAGACGACACGAGACGAGATGGGCATTCTCGGCGAGAAGAGAAGGCACTTTTCTCTCGTGTCACGAGACGAGACGAGAGAATGCTTGCGGTATCACTAGCGGAGAAGGAGTTTATGTGTCAATAAAATCCTCAAAAGAGAGCTAAACGCTAAAAACAGAATAACAACCATAAACGCGTGGGCGATACCATCACTGGCCTACACTGCTGGAGTCCTTAACTGGTCAAAAACAGATCTAGGTATAATACAGCGATTGGATCGATAAGTAAGACTTAAACTCCACAATAAAGAGCCTATAACTACCCAGAAAAGAAGGACGTGGATTGTCAAGCCTAGAGATCGTTGCTCTGAAAGAAACTAATAAACTTAAAAAGTACTTTCGGAGAAATAACTTACCTTTCCACCGACGCATTGTCAGCGGCCCGCCTACCATATATGTGATGTGTGCGGCTCATACGAGCGGCCAGAATTTGGGGCGGCCAAAATTTAAGGTGGCCAAAATTTGGGGCAGCCAAAATTTGGGGCATAGGAAATTTAAAAAAATCAAATTAATATCAACTTTGTTAGAATATCTTGTTGTACGTAACATAAAATTTAGTTCCTATACATTCATATGCACATGAACTTATGCTTTATATTTAATTTGTTTTTCCATTGCCAATGATTTCTTTATCAGCAAAATAAAATGTCTATATTCCTATTAAAAATTTTTCTAGAATTGACAAAGATCGGTTTTCGGTTTTCTTTTCCTATTCGGAATTACTTGAAGTCAAGCTCGCCGAAATTTGTTGTCAGCTTTGCGACATTGCGGCGCTATATCAAAATCAAAAAGCAAAGGATTTGCCGCATATCTTGGCGGCGGATCGCGGACGCCGAAACATTTTTCCCAAAGGAAGGGGTGCTTTTTTAAATACTGATTTCTCATTTTGTTTGTTCAAACGGACCGAATTAGACGTATCCATTGAACTAATAAGTGTATTAAAACTGATTTTTGAATTGTTTGTAGTGCTTATTTTGTTTGGGAAATTTTGGAACGGTAGGTAATTTAAATTGTTAAATTTAACAAAATTGGCTCATTAGTTTAACAATAGATCAATATAGCTACGCAGTAGATCGAACAAGACACGGCAACGTTCAGGCCCACCTATAAGGATGCAGGATTTTCAAAGCATACACATCCGAGAAATTAACGCGCAATGTTGCCAAGTGTGTTGAGGAAGCCGGCAGACGAGAGTAGCGACGATTGATTACGTAATTTACTTGTTTTAAAAAATGTACAGGGTGAGTCATTATATTTTGACACCTATCTACACGGTTTATTAACGAAGATAAAGAGAAAGTGTAAATATAAAACATATCTTTAGGGTTTCTTTTAAACCGCCAGAATCCGTTAGAAAAAAAAACGACTATCGCATGCCTATCCATATGCTCTATAAAATATAACGAAATATGTTTTTTTTTTAAATGGATCACCCTGTATTTTTATAATGTTTACGAATGTTCTATTTTCCTGATTTCAAAAATATATATAGTTTGACTACTTTGACGCCACCCGTTTTTCAATTATTTTGGTTTAACTGTAACAAGTTTTGTATTATATAGATTATATGGCAAGTAGTATTGCAGTTCAACTGAAATAATTAATACACGCCTTGCGCCAATATAATCAAATTATTTTTTTTTTGTTTAGTTTATTGGCCTTGAGAAGTCTCATTTAGCCACGAATTATAACACATTGTGTGAGTCTAAAGTGTAATACTCTAAAAATTACCTAATCCTAATCCTACCGTCCATAGGAGATTTAATGAAGAATCAAAGGATATAAGACAGGGATACACACTTCACGCCCTGGGGCCAATTCAGGACGATTTTTATTAATAATATTAGACATCACACGTTGGGCCCGTATGGGAAGGTAAGAAAAACACACAAGGTTAAATAGAAAGGATGTCGAAGCTAATTAAACCCATACTACCCTTACCTAATTTATATTATATAATCCTATACCTTTATTCTACACATCATTAAATATTTTAAAAATATTTTTTCCAAATTATTATTTGATATAATACTAATTACGAGACTTGTGCTATTCATAGGAAGTAAGTGAACCTTACTCAGTTCGGTAGACAAATAGGAGACTGCTGTGCTGTTATGATTACAATTAAAAAGCCTGTGGTTTAAATCATCTATAGATACATTATCACATGAACACAATGGACTACTAGCTAACTTCATTTTAAAAAGATGCTTATTAAAATTTTCGTGCCCGACTAGAAATCTACAGTAGGATACAAAAATGTGCCGTGATAAACATTCCCTAATTATTAAAGGTCTGTTGTTTAACTCAGGATATATTGTGTTATATAAGTTGGGAGAATCAGCTATATCAGAATAGGGAATGTCTTGGAAGGGTATTCCTGATACAATAGCTTCTTTCGCAGCTTTGTCAACCAATTCATCACCTATCATTCCAGAATGGCCATTTACCCATACAAATTTAACATTTATTTTCTTACTATATAAGTTAGAGACTACACTTAATATATTCGCAATGATTTGGTTTTTGCACGTATCACAATTTCTTAAAGACGATAAGACTGACTGAGAATCAGAGAATATGGCAATATTAGATAAGTTGTTCCCAGAGGAAACGTATTCTAATGCTTTTAGAATAGCTACAGCTTCAGCGGTGAACACAGAGGACATAGAATTACATTTACACTTTCGTGTAATATTAACACTAAGTATAGTAAAGGCACATCCTACATCATTCTCATTTTTTGAGCCATCGGTATATATTTTATAATAATGTTTATATTCATTTAAAATATCACAAAAAATCATTTGGTTAACTGAAGTGATATCAGTAAATTTAGAGAAGGCAACTTCTAAATTGAGATATTTTATCATAAATTGGGATTCAAACAACCGCATATCTTTAAAAATAAAGGAACTGTACTCTTCGCTTTTTGGAGTTTTGAATACCCTGTAGATTTTAGATCTAGAAAGATTCATTTATTAGATTTCTTGAACTATGAAAATGTCTTCTAAATTTAATGTTCATCCAATCAAAGAGTTTTAGAAAAACACAAATTTTGAATAGCGAGCTATGATTTCCTATTTAGATATAAAAATATATCCTTTTCTTTTTATTGTTACTCTGTACATCTTTAGAAATAAACTATAAAGTTACTTGACTTTTTTTAAATATTTTGAAAGTTTGAGCACCCTGTACACTGAATTTGAAAAGTAAAGTAATTCTTGGCAGTTTCTAGAAAAGTAAATTTTTCAATAAAGTGAGTTTTTTTCGTAAACTCAAAAATAAAAAAGTTTTTACTTTCGTCAAAACAATAAAGGAGATATATATATATATATATATGTATAATAGACACCATGTTAAAAATGTTTGATCCCAATTTACACCGTAATAATTTTATTATATGAAAGTAAAGTTGAAAAAGTCTTCATAAGACTGAACTTCGCCTCTTCTGTTTGATTTAAATAAGAACATTCTTTTTTTATTTATTTTTATAAATTTTTCTACAGGACGTACTTTTTGGAAACCTCCTATTTTTTCCTATATCGGCAATACATTTTTACTAACAAAGGATATCTTTTGTTGCAACCTAAAACTACTTGCCTAAGTAAATGAACGTTCATTCATACATATGTTTTACACGCGATAAAGGCGTTGCAAGGGCAGCAACAATGGGGCTCTTATGACAGTATAAGGGCATCCGCTTAGTCATGGAGTAGTTCATTTTTAGCAGATCCGTAATAAAAAAGTGAATTTTGTATTGGTTATACTTAAAGAAAAAAAATTCAATTAAATGTTACTTTATGATCAGATTTAGTAAACTGCTGATCAAATGAGTATCGCCTAGTATCGCATCTAACCTGGCTTCTACTTTGCACAGTAGTATCCACGTTGATGACCCGTACATTTTAAAAGATGCGTTTGTTTATTAACTCGGTTGTTTCTTTAATAAAAAAAATTATGAGGATTTCCATTAGCCTTATGACGACTTAAGACAAAATCGGTAAATTTTTTTACCCGGAACTTCCCTCTTTATGATTTTTTTCCATTTGTTAGGAACAGTGAAGTGTGACCCAATTTAGTCCAGTACATAGTCACAGTATGTATGTATTACATATACTGTCTTTAATTTTCTTTGTTCCATCATATTGGATTCTTACAAATATTTTACCATTTTCTTTCTACATATGCCACACTTGACTTTTGGGCATAATAAAATAAATTCAATAAGTAGTTTTTACATTGACACATACCGCCATTTTGCTACGTCATGTTGAATTCATACCAGTTTATCTTATTTTCACATCTAATTTTTCGGCCAAATCAATTGAACAAGATTTTTTACGTTGATTTTTTTAAAATTTTATTTGGCCGCCAATTTGTTTCGCTATCTTAACTTGAAACCCATATTATCAGTCTTTACTTACTCCGTTGGTCCAGAGATATTATGGGTTTTATGCAGGATATAAAATTTATATATGTGTCCTGAGAATGCAAGAATAAAGTCGCAAAACGTCGACTATTTAAAAATAGACTATTGTTTTTTTACTGTACCCTAACCCCGAATAATGCACCACTGTAACATGACAACAAAAGATTTGTTAACGAAAACCATTTAGAAACGTAATATCCAAGAAATATCTGCGGACCAACGGAGTAGGTAAAGACTGATAATATGGGTTTCATTCAGGATATAGGATATGTGTCTTGAGGATGCACAAATTAGGTTCCGAAACGTCGACAATTTAAAAAAGACAAGAAACTTGTTTTTTTTTACTGGATCTTAACCCCAAATAATACACCAAAAATTTTTTTAACATTAATAGGATTGCATATTTACCAAAATATTGTCAGGTCATCCCTATATGATCCATAATTTTTGGTCAAAATTTGAAGTCAATCGGGTAAGTAGTATTTAAGCTATGTCGCGAACTGACAGACAGACCGACAGACGGACCGACGGAATTGATAAAACATATTTTTTGGCATCTAGGGACGCTAAAACGTGAAGATATGTAAAATCTGAAAGGGTGATTTTCTCACGATACAAAAATTGTATTAAAAATGAAGGATCATATGGGGATGACCTGGTAACATTTTGGAAAAAATCCAATATGGCAAAACAAAATGGCGGCTTAGTGAAATTTAAAAAAAATTGTTATTAAAAAACTACTCATCTAATTTATCTAAAATTTTGCAAAAACACTAAGTATTATGTTGGAATGAACTGGTAACATTTTGGTACGAATCGAAGAAGGCGGAACAAAATGGCGGCTTAATAAAATATTTATAAATTCAGCATGCAAAAACTGCCTAATGGTTTGATTTCAAATTGTGTGCGATAACTAATTGTGGTATACGGATGAACCAGTAAAATAGT
Organism: Kuschelorhynchus macadamiae; assembly: GCA_030620095.1. Taxonomy (NCBI): domain Eukaryota; kingdom Metazoa; phylum Arthropoda; class Insecta; order Coleoptera; family Curculionidae; genus Kuschelorhynchus; species Kuschelorhynchus macadamiae. The sequence continues at coordinate 2,301,436 of JAUTXW010001355.1, forward strand.
GGTACTAATTCAAGATGGCCGAACAAAATGGCGGCCAAATAAAATGTTTGTAATCGTGAAAAAGTCACCTTCTCACTTTTATACGTCTTTACGTTTTAGAGTCGCTAGATGCCAAAAAATATGTTTTATTAACTCCGTTGGTGCGTCTGTCGGTCTTTCCGTCTCTCAGTTCGCGGCATAGCTTAAAGACTACCTACCCTATTGACAAATTTTGGTCAAAAATTAAGGGTCATATGGGGATAGTAAAAGATTTTGATAAAAATTCAATATGGCGAAACAAAATGGCGGCTTAGTGAAATGTTAAAAAAAATATTATTACAAAACTATTCAACCAATTTATCTCAAATTTTGCAAAAACATCAAGTATTATGTTGGAATCAACTGATAACATTTTGGTACGAATCCAAGATGACGGAACAAAATGGCGGCTTAATAAAATATTTAAAAATTCAGCCTGAAAAAACTGCTTAATGGTTTGATGTCAAATTGTGTGCCATGACTAATTGTGGTATAGAGATCAACTAGTCAAATATTGGTACTAATTCAAGATGGCGGAACAAAATGGCGGCCAAATAAATGTTTGTAATCGTGAAAAAAATCACCCTCTTAGGTTTTACGTATCTTCACGTTTAACGTCCCTAGATGCCAGAAAATATGTTTCATCGAATCCGTCGGCCCGTCTGTCGATCTGTCTGTCTGTCTGTCAGTTCGCGGCATAGCTAACCCGCTAGACTTCAAATTTTGATAAAAAAATTAAGAGTCCTATGGGGATGATCTGGTAATATTTTGGTGAAAATCGAGTATGGCAAAAACAAAATGGCCACCTAGTGAAATGCTAAAAAAATTATTATATTATTAAGCTACTTGTCGAATTTATTTCAAATTTTGCCATCAAGTATTATGTTGGAGTCAACTGGTAAAATTTTAGCAAGAATCCAAGATCCAAAACAAAAAACAAAAAAACTACTTAATGATTTCAAATTGTGTGCCATAACTAATTGTGGTATACAGGTCAACTAGTAAAACTGTGTTACTAATTCAAGATGGCGGAACAAAATTGCGGCCAAATAAAATTTTTGTAATCATGAAAACATCACGTTTTAGCGTCCCAAGATGCCAAAAAACATGTTTTATCAATTCCGTTGGTCCTTGGCTTTTTTAAATTGACAACGTTTCGCAACTTTATTGTTGCATCCTCAGGACACATATTATCAGTCTTTACCTACTTCGTTGGTCCGCAGATATTTTCCAGATATTAAGTTTCTAAATGGTTTTCGTTAGCGATCTTCTTGTTGTTAGAGTAGCGTATTATTTGAAGTTAGGAAATATCTGCAGACTAACGCAGTAGGCAAAGACTGATAATATGCTTTTCATGATGGAACAAATAAAAATGAAAAGACAGTATATGTAACACATATACTGTAACTATGTACTGAACTGGGTCACAATTGCTGCAGGAAAGCCTAACGACTAATTTAAAATAGTAATACAGTTTTTGAAAATTTATTTTTTTATCTATCCTTTTTACTTCCCTCATAAAACGGAAGTATTGTAATCGTGAAAAAATCAACCTCCGAGATTTTTGCATATCTTTACGTTTCAGGATCCCTAGATACCGAAATACATGTTTTCCGTCGGTCTGTCTGTCGATCTATCGATCAGTCGGTCTGTCTATTCGCGGCATAGCTAAAAAACTACTTACCCGATTGACTTCAAATTTTGGTCAAAAATTAAGGGTCATATGGAGATGACCTGGTAACATTTTGGTAAAAATTCAATATTGCAAAACAAAATGGCGGTCTAGTGAAATGTTAAAAAAATATATTACTAAGAAAGTGCTTATCCAATTTATCTCAAATTTTGCACAAAAATCAAGTATTATGTAGGAATCAACTGTTAAAATTTTGGTACGAATACAAGATGGCTGAATAAAATGGCGGCTTAATAAAATATTTAGAAATTCAGCCTTAAAAAACTACTTAATGAACTGATTTCAAAGTGTATGCCATAACTAATTGTAGTATAGAGGTGAACTAGTAAAACTATGGTACTAATTCAAGATGGCGAAACATAATCTGTAAAAAAATCATCCGTCTGTCGGTTTGTCTGTCTGTCCGTCAGTTTCCGGCATAGCTTAAAAACTTCTCATCAGATTAGTTTCAAATTCTGGACAAAAATTAAGGTTCATACGGGGATGACCTGGTCAGTAGTGACTCGTGGTCAACTTTTCAGGGGGGTCAATATATACACAACACAAAGAATCATCTGAAAAAAATCAGACACACGAAACAATAAAATTCCTTTGTTGCTTCGCAACGGCATGTCCAGGCAGATAAATCGTACATATTTTTACAAAAATAACGAGGTCAACTTTTCAGGGGGGTCAATATATACACAACACAAAGAATCATCTGAAAAAATCAGACACACGAAACAATAAAATTCCTTTGTTGCTTCGCAACGGCATGTCCAGACAGATAAATCGTACATATTTTTACAAAAATAACGATTTACTTCTTTGTCTTTGTCTTTACTTGTTTGCTGAATTTTAAATTTCGGCAAAGGTCGACTACTGGTCTTAAATTCGAGTCGTTTCTCAAAGTTCAGCTCGCCAAAGTAATTGAAAACGGCTTTTAAACTCTTAATATTCTAAAACACTGTGGCTACCTTTCTTTAAAACAATAATATAAACCACAAAAACAATAAACAAAATGTAAAGTCTTGAAAATAAAATCTATAGAAATACGCAATTGTAACCACAACCTATCACACAAAAATATTTAAGTTTCCTCGGCGCGGCTATTGACCCAAACTTTGCCAACGTAAGCCATATATTACCTATGCGCCCTTGTGAAAATTTGATCGGGAATATCGGGAAAAACTCGCCTCCGTTTATAACCATGAGATCAACGCGGGCCGCCAACCGAGATCGATGCCAACGAAACGAAACCTCCGGAGATCGCGGTGCGAGGCATCGATAGTGTGTTGCGGAATTAACTGAATGATCAACGAGTTTATACGCTTAGCATAATAGAGGGAATTTCCAAATTTCAAAAAAATTGATAAAATATAAATTATGTATTATTTTATTTATTTGTTTCTGTTTGGAAACATTTATTTGGGGGTCATTGACCATATGACCTAACGGAGGAGCAGCCACTGGACCTGGTAATATTTTGGTAAAAATCCAATATGTCAGAACAAGATGGCGGCCTAGTGCAACGTTAAAAAATTATTACTAAAAACTACTTATCCAATTTACCTCAAATTTTGCAAAAAAATCAAGTGTTACATAAGAATGAACTGGTAACATTTTGGTATCAAAACAAAATGGCGACCTAATAAAATATTAGATTAATTTCAAATTTTGTGCAAGCATTAAGTGTGATATGGAGATACACTGGAAAAGCTTATTTCTTACTTAATTATTATATTGCGAATTCAAGATAGCGGAACAAAATGGCAGCCAAACAACATGTTAAAAAAATGAACGTAAAAAAATCTTCTTTTTCAGTTGACTGTTGATTTTGGAGAAAAATTAAATGTGATATAAGGATAAACTGGTGCGAATTCAACATTACGTAACAAAATCGCGGTGTGTGTCAATGTAAAAACTACTTATTGAATTAATTTTAAATTATGCCCAAAATCAAGTGTTGCATAGGTAGAAACTGGTAAAATATTGGTAGGGATCCAATATATTGGAACAATATGGCGTCCAACATAGGTATTTGAAAAGACAGTATATATGTGTTCCTAAATAACTACGTAGTAAACTAAATTGGTTCACAGTTCACTATTCCTAATAAAAGGAAAAGTTCATAATGAGGGAAGTTCCGGGTAAAAGAAATTTACCGATTTTTTAAATTTATTTCTAGCAATTTTAATAATTAACAGTAGGAGAGGTTGCACACTTCGTTAACTGTAACTTCTTGATTAATGCATATAGGAAAGGAAAATATAAGAAAATATTCATAATGAGAAGAAAAGTAGATTTATATATTTTTTATTTTCGTTTTTAATTAAGATCATATTAAAACTTACTTAATGCATATTTTGACTGCATACAATGCGATACAACAGTAGGTAGTGAATAAATAATTGAATGTGGATGGATTGATTAGATGTTTTCGATTTTTTTAAAGAATACGCAGATTATCTGAACTGCTAATTGTACATAATATATTAATTTTATATAACAGTCATAATATTTTCACTGTTGTCTTGATAGTGTGTGTATCATTTAATTTTATAATTTATGAAAAAATACCATTATAATAATGTTTGCGTAATTTTATTCCAAATTGCTTTCCTTACAAATGTGCAAATAATTAATTTTCACCGATCCATCGGGCTGCTGTGCGAGGCTAAGCCAAATACAATGTGCTAGGCCTAGGCGAAGGTATCAGAATAAGTGATGGCGTCTTGTATACTGCTTGAAATTGGTCCTTATGGGCCTATACTATGGCATTATGTCTGTGTTGACTTTGGACTATAAAAAGGTATATATTGGTGGTTTCTGTTTAATAAACGGCGCTACAGAAGCGAGTTCGTATTATTGCATTGATATTAGGGTGTTAACCTTTTATCAAATAAAGGGACTTCTTTTATGTCTAATTTTAAAAGATGGGTACAAAGGAAAGGGGATGGTTCCTCTTTATATAGAAAACTAACGCATACGATACCTAAATGCAAATACATATCATTCGGCACAAAAGCAATCAGTTATTAATTCTTTGACCAAAATTCTTTACAGTCGGAAACAGAGAAAGTGACTCAAGCTTTAAAAAGGAATGGATAATGCACTGAGGATATTAGACGGTCAGTTAGAAAATATAATAATCCAACTCCACGAAATGAAACTAATAGGAGTTACCGATAGGAAGTGTAATTCTTCCATATGTAGACGGAACCCCACACAAGATTGCAAGGATACGTTGCCGGCCCAACATACGTACAATCTTCAGCAAACATAAAAAAAATGTATTGAGTATATGCAATTCCTTGTTCCTATGGTGAGGTCTATATTAGAGAAACTGGACGATCCATATCCACTAGGCTTAAGAAACATGAATAATGTATTAGAAAGAAACAAATTGTACAATCTGCTGTATCTACATGACATTTCATAAATGTAAAAGAAACCAAAGTCCTTGCATCGGCCTCGGGATTCTATAAATGGAAAAATATAGAATCTATTGAAATTTATAAGCATCTTAACAATTTTAACAGAGATACGGGCTTCAGTCTACATCATATGGGGAAACCGATCGTCACGGTTCGGTGAACGCCGCCCTAGTTCTCTCCGAGCTCATTCAGTGAAGTAAAGATCCCTGAAGATGCTTCGTGCAATCATAGGCGAAACGTGGAAAAATGATTCCATTTTTACACGGTCTAATCCCAAGAACCATGATTTTTTTATTAACTTTATTTTTGTTTAGATATGACGTTGTTATATTAACTGGAGATCGCCCAAACCAAACATTTTTTTCTTTTTATTTATCATATCGGCCATATAGCCCTGGCAGCTTAAGGCCGTTAAACTGAAGAGGAAGGATTTATCATATATTGTAGATAGTGAAGAATGTAATCACCATTTAAAGTTTAAACTATAAAAAGCAATGTTATAGGCATTTAAAAATACATTCATTAAGTATTTCCATCGTCGATATATGCCCAAAAATGTATCGTAAATTCATTGTAAAATTTGGCGAAATTTCGATCAAAGGAAACCAAAGTTACTGTTTAATTTTAATGAGCACCCAAATTGACAGTAAATAAAACAGGTAGTCAAGGATAATTGTACAGCATTGAGGTTAAAATTAATAGCAGACAAGAAAATATTTAGAGGGATGGGCGTTTTATAGATATATCGATAGGTCAGCGGCATATAATAAGTATTCACAAGAAAGATGAGAACCTTTTTTTTTGGTCTTCAGTAATTTTGTCGCAAATATATCGATAGGTAGTACCAAATACCGATATGTAGCAATGAACTATCAATACATATCGATAAAACGATAACTATAGACAAATCGATATATAAAATATATCAATAGGTGATGTGCTATCGCCTATGGATATTTAAAATCGCCCAGCGCTAATTCAAATTCAGTCGCCAAAATGACTAAAGTATCATACCCGAGGTTATGGTTATCATTTATGAAGGGCCAAAATACACCAACAATATACTCACCCGCCCCACCAACGGGTCGTGTAATTCCAATTCAAAATTGTATAGAGATGTGTGCAAATCGTTGCAAGTGCAAAGTTATCGTATCGCAGTACTTAAGATCAGTAATATCCATCTATAAAAATGGTATTGGAGAAATGCTATAACTGACATTGTATATTTCAAGAAAAATGTCTACCTGTATCGAGCTAAGAAAACGAAAGGTCATTTTTTAAAAATGGCCTATAGAAAAATAAAAGCAGGTCAACAATGTCAGATAAAAGATATTTTGTACAATAAAACAATTTGCCAGTACGTCTCGATAAAACGTAGAAAGAATTTTTAGTTCCCCCATAAATGTCCCTAGATAACGAAAAACATGTTTTCTCAATTTCGTCGGTCTGTCTGGCTGTGTGTCTGTATATCTGTCTCTTCGCGGCGTCACTAGAAAACTACTTATTACAGTTTTCCGTTGTTTTTTTTTTAACTTCCCTCGTAAAAGTGAAGTATTGTAATAGAGAAAAATCACCCTCCGAGATTTTTTCGGATCTTCACGTTTTAGGGTCTCTACATGTTTTTTCAACTCCGTCGGTATCTCTGTCCGTCTATTCGCGGTATAGTTTGATAAAAAATTTGGGTCATATGGGGATGACCTGGTAACATTTTGATAAAAATCCAATATGTATTATCAGTACTTATACTCCGTTGTTCCGGATATATTACCTAGATATTAAGTTTCTAAATGGTTTTCGTTAACTATCCTTTTGATGTTACGTTAGAGTGGTGTATAATTTGGGGTTAGGATCCAGTAAAAAAACAGAAGACTATTTTTGAATAGTCGACGTTTCGCAACTTTATTGTTGCATCTTCAGGGCATATTATCAGTCTTTACATATTCCGTTTGTCCGCAGATATTAGGTTTCTAAATGGTTTTTTTAACGATCCTATGGTGTATTATTTGGGGTTAGGATCCAGTAATAAAAAAGTATTTTTTTAAATTGTCGACGTTTTGCAACTTTATTGTTGCATCCTCGGACACATAAATTTTATATTCTGTATGATACCCATATTATGAGTCTTTACGTACTTCGTTGGTTCGCAGATATTTCCCAGATATTATATTTCTAAATGGTTTTCGTTAACGACCCTCTTGTTGTTATGTTAGAGTTGTGTATTATTTGGGGTTAGGAAATATCTGCGGACCAATGGAGTAGGTAAAGACCAATATGGGTTTCATGCAGGATATAAAATCTATGTGTCCTATGGATGCAACAGTAAATTGGCGAAACGTCGGCAATCTAAGAAAGGGCCTTTGTTTTTTTACTGGATCCTAACCCTAAATAATATACCACTCTAACCTAACAACAAGAGGAACGTTAATGAAAACCATTCAGAAACTTAATATCTGGGATATCTGCGGACCAACGGAGTAGGTAAAGACTGATAATATAGTTTTCAATTTAAGACGGCGAAACAAAATGACGGTCAAATAAATTTTTTAAAAATTCAACGTAAAAAATCTTGTTCAATTGATTTTAATATTTGCAGAAAATTTAAATATGAATATAATTTGCCCAAAAATGCCCAAAGTGTGGCATAGATTGAAAGGAAATGGTATCCTTGGTATTGGTAGGAATCCAATAAAATGGAACAAAATGGCGCCCAATAAAAATGAAGAGGCAGTATATGTAACACATTTATACTGTGACTATGTACTGAACTAACTTGGATCCCACCTTACTCTTCCCAATAAAAGTAATAATTCATAACGATTGACGCCAGAGGGCAATTCAATTGCCAGAGCCCCCGGAAACCACGATCCCCCACTGTATATTTTTTTGATAATATTATTCGGCAGACGAATAACAAATTATTGCGTAATACAAGGTAATTTCCTAATTTTCGGCACATTGATTCATTTACTGATTTTCTCCAATATATGAACGCGGAAAAAAATCATTTAAGCCCAAAAATAATAGATGTTGTCAATTATAAAAATTTCAGTATTTTCGTCGTTTGCAATTCGGCATTCGGTTAGTATTTTCTTTGCCACTCATATGATCTTTAATAAAATGTTTCCTTAACACTAATAATTTACCGATGTTATGCTGTATTTTAACTATTTATTACGTAATTTATAATTTTTCTAAGGTAACTTTATATTTTGCGCAAAATATTTCACTAGTATTGAACGATCAAATGGGCCTAAACGGTTCCCCACTGTTAAATCTTTATAGCTAATATCTGCTAGAGTCAGGTGGGCAGTTAAAAAATCTAGTTTTAGTATCGGTCTTAAGTTGGTTTTTGAAAAAGACACAGTATGTCGAAACAGCTGTCAAACGGAAATAAATTAGTGGAAATTACTAAACAAATATAGTTTATTTATTATACTAGTGACAATGAATTTTCATCAAGTAACGGCTAACTCGATAAATTAGGCAAAATATTGCTTTTTAAATCCTTTTATTTTTTTGATTTAAATATACTGCTTTTAACTATACGTTTAGTTTTAAAATGTTTTGTGAACAAATATATTGTTTTTTTGACAATAAAAGTTAATATTTTTGCAGCTGTCTCCGATAAAAGACAAATAAAAATTGAGTAATCACGGTATATTCTTTGGGTAATGTATTAATACAATGAATTGTTTTTAGATTTCCATTTATAGTAAACCATAAAGTCAATTGAACTTTGCACCAAGTGGTAAGTAAATAAAAAGAGAACGAAAATCTTACATTTCGTTAAACAAAATTACAAAAGGTTTAAACAAATAATTTTAAATTTTATAAAAACTTGAGTAAAATTTAATGGTGCACGAGAAAATTAGGAAGATATCCATCTAAAAACGCGAAAAACCAAAACTTTTATTGAATATTTAATCAAGATGTGTTCTTAAAAGCTTTAATCCTACTACATTATTATTCGAGTTATTCTCATATATTATACAAAAATGTAATTTTTCTAAAAATAAAACATATTTTATAAAAGCTTTTTTCTGCTTTTTAAAAAAACAGGATTCACTGAAAAAGATATATAGATAGAAGATATTGTCAAAAGCGTAACAAACATACTATATATCAAACAGCTGAGCTGTGAATGGATAAATATTGATTTTATTTTTCAAGATAAAGACAAACATAATATCTATTGTCATCTTTATTACTCGCTCTAGTTCACGTCGCTTAAGGTCACTAAGTCTGACCGGCTTAATTTAATCTCTCGTAATTACCTGAGATTTAAAACTGTACTTTTAATTTACTTCTTTATATAACAATAAATCCCCCGGACAGTAAAAAAATCAAGGTATATGATCAAGTTTTAAAGAAAGAATAAATGGATTATAGTTGTATGTTTTTGAGGTTATCTCTTATTTTCTTTCTTGTGTAATAATACAATAGTATCAGATGTTTATATGTAAACAGTCACAGATGTTAGTAACAATCCAATGCAAAAGTTAAATGTAAAATCTTTATTTTTATTATTAACATATAACCAAATGGATTATAGGTCGTACTCATCTTTTTAATAAATCAAACTGATTAAAAAACGGTGTGTTTATTAATATATTTATTATGTCTAGATACCAATATGTAAGATGCATTTGGTAGCTTCTTGACAATAATTTGTCATTAAATTTATTATCTCGGACCTAAAACTATCCTGAACTAGTAATTATGTTTTTTTTTATAAATTATATACACAAAGTTTGAATGTAGTGTTAAAGTTCCTACCTGGAGAGTCATTTTCTATATAGGAGTTTCTTGATCTCTCAAATCCAACCCGGTCCTCCATGGCTTTGGAGGCGCTGCGTTTAAATTGTTCCAGGAAACAATCGATCTGAGTTTCCAAACTAGATTCGGCCATGGCTCTATCGGTATACTATCAAAAGCCTTCACCGTGTCCTGCTGATTACTAGGTGTCATCGTTTTTTGACAAAAAAGTATCATAAAAACACTGTTCAAGCATGGTCACACGATATTCGCGGCATTTAGCCCCTAGAAACCCGAAGAGGGCACTGGTCGGAACATTTGTCGATGCCGTTTTGATGCGCGTCGGAGACACACCGGTCCTTCAGAGCCGGATTCACCGCACTTTCTGGTATTTGTTATCTATACATTTCCGTGACAGATACTTAAAAGCGAGGGGCGCGTAAATCTTTCAATATGGTGTACACCTCACTAGTAAATATCTTTTAACCTCTATTAAATTCTTACTTTTTAATATGCTTTATTTTCTTTAAATACTTTTCAATATTACTTAATTCCTTTTTAATACTTTACAATACATTTCTAATGTATTTCAATATATTAAAATTTTTAACGTCTTTAATTTCTTTAAATATTCTTGAGTGTCCATTTTTGTCACTTCAGAACGGGATGCAGAATGCATTTGTTTTTTTGTAGGAGATCAAAGAGTACCCTAAATAATAATGTTTGCCATAGAGGGGGAAGTTGTTTTTATTGCATGTATTGTCAATGGTGGATAATAATTATAAAATAGATATACATGTACCAAAAATAGATTGAGTTTAAGTTTACCAATGCAGCCTTTAAACAGTGGCAGGCCTGGGTGGCCCGCAGGACCCACGGCTCGAGGGAGCTCCAAATTAGGCAGCGTATTCAAATAAAATATTTTTTCCATAGTTAAAGAAAATCGCAATTTTTCCAACCATCGGACACATTGGAAATGATAACAATGCGTTCATTGTACCGCCCATATTTTAAATTTAATTCTAAATGATGCCGCGAACAATATCCTAGGAATTAGGAACTTCTTTGATATAATCCAATCTCTTTGCGTTTTTTTGGCGTAAGCTTACCTCGGTGGCAAGAATTAAATTCTAATCAAAGAAAGCAGAACTTTCAAAAAACTATGTCCGACTGAGTGGTCTTCTAGAGCTGATAGTCTAATCTCTATAAAAGTAAATTATTTATTATTCCTGAAGTGTCTGTCCAATTTAGCTCTAGTTCTGAAAAATAAGTCTGGTAGAAATGAAGCTGTCACATTACATTAGAGTTTATCTTTTTGTTGGAATTTTAAGATCAGGTTTTTGAATATGTTAATATGGTTTCCAAATGTTTACAGCGATGTGACATAAATATAGACCAAGCGACTGATTTGATTGAAATGACGGTTAAGAAGATGACACAACTTGACAGAATTTTAAAACGTATTAAATCAAAAGATACCGCCATCAAATGGGGCATTGACCCCCACTTTAAAAGTAAAAGAACGCCTGTTGCGAGCTTGCAGCCGATGAACCAATTATTATCCCTTTAAAACATTTGTAAGTGACAGTATTTAATGTGTATTTAGATGCAAACTCAGCTAGATAAAAGATTTACTGCTTTTAAAACAGTTTATTCAACATTTTCAATTCTAAATCCTCATATATTGGTTAAATTAAATGACTTGAGCTTAGTTATTAGTGGAGAAATATTCAAATGATTTAACTTCTCAACTAACAACTGAGCTAATTTAGATAAACTCATTATTATATAAAAACATTAAAAACCTTAATACGACTCGTGAATTCGCTATATTTTCGAACTATATTTTCGAAAAAAAAATTACTTATTGTCAAGTAGTATAACAGAACTATGTTCTGCACTCCAATAATTTCTTGTCCTTCCTGTACCTTCAGGTCAATCGGAAAGATCATTTTCAAAGTTGAAATTAATTAAGGTTGTCCTTAAGTCGACCATGACTCAAAGGCGTCTTAGTTCTCTAGCTCTTATCTCAATAGAGCACGAAAGGGCTAGAGATGTAATATATTGACGAACTAGTTAATAAGTATTTATCTAGTCGATACAAAAACAAAAAAGTCTAACTCCAGTATAGTTATTATTTTTTAATATTTAGTTAATTTTTGTTTTGTTTAATAGTTTATTTATACCTATTAATGGTTCGTTCCTTTTTATTTTTTATTCCTTTTTTACTAGTTATTTGTATTTTATGTTATGGCTTTTGTTAATAAATTCTTTTATGAAATTTTTTGTTTACTTATTTTTTTGGCGAAATTATGCAGGGGAACTCCAAGAAAAACTCAGCACGCCAGTTAAAATTTTCCATACAGATAAAATAAATCTGTATTTATACAAAACAAAGAATATTTTATCTCACAAACCAAAAAAATCTACAATTTTTGTTTTATTTTTCTTGAAAAAAAAGTATAAATAATTAAATAAATACCGTTCGGAAAAATAGGTAAATCTTAAGAGATGTTGTATATTATGCTTTAACTGCTTATAAATGGCAAATGGAGAACATAAAATATGGGATGCTTTGGGAGACATTTTTAAATAGGTGCACGCCTGTTAAAAATGAGGGATTGTCTCCCTGGGTAGGGGCGACGAATGGTCGCTTGAGTTTTAGTGGAAGTAGATTATACAAAGAGACATTTTTTAGGGGATTAAAATATTCTAAAATTCATTTTAGGAAAACTTAAGCATAAATTTCAATTAAATTGAGAAAAAATATAGTTACTTAGATATCATGATGCTCTAAAATTGTGAAATCATTGGCATAGACCCTTTATATTTTTAGAGAAACTATATTTTTATCAAATTTATATATAATATTAACGTCCAACATGCACACTGTTAGATTTTTCATCTGCCATGTGTCAACTGTCATGTCAAAAAATATACATTACCATATTTTTTTAAATAAAGAAATAAATCCCAAAAACAGAAAATAACACAAACGATCAAAGTAACGCCAAGCATAAAAAAACCAATTCAATGACGGTCTTCTGTAAAAATTTTAATTATTTAATTAAATTTAATTTCAATCCGCATGTTTACCATGTGATTGTACGGAGTATTTTCATTGGTCATAACGGTATTTTTACAATAACTCTTGAACTAAATGAGATTTTAAGATTATTCTTTCCTCAATAGCTTTCAAAAAAAATCGGTAAATTTCCTTTACCCGGAACTTCCCTCTTTATGAATTTTTCCTTTTAATAGAAATAGTGAAGTGTGACCCAATTTAGATCAGTACATAGTTATTTAGTAAGACATATATACTGACTTCTAAAATATTTTTATTCGTCGCCATTTTGTAAGACCATATGCTACCGGTGCCACCCTTGATTTTTGGCAATCATTTAAAATAAATTAAATAAGTAATTTTTATATTAACACACACCGCCATTTTGTTACGTTATGTTGAATTCGTACCAGCTTATCTCTATATCACATATAATTGTTCTGCAAAATTTATAATTAATTGAATAAGATTTTTTTACGTTGATTTTTTAAACATTTTATTTGGCCGCCGTTTTGTTCCGCTATCTTGAATTCGTATTACAACATTACCAGTTTATCTCTATATCAAACTTAATGCTTACACAAAATTTCAAATCAATCTAATAAGTAGTGTTTTCGGGAAGATTTTTTAAATATTTATTTAAAAGGCCGCCATTTTGTTTTGTTATCTTATATGCATACCAAATGGAAATTGGATAAGTAATTTTTTAGTAATAACTTAATAAAAAATCGCTAGGCAGAGAATTTGTTTTCCCATATTGGATTTTTGCCAAAATGTTTCTAGGTCATCCCCATATGACTTAATTTTTGACGAAAATTTGAAGTCAATCGGGTAAGTAGTTTTTGTTATGCCGTGAACTGAGAGCCAAACAGACAGACCTGCGGAATTGATTTCGTAAAAAAATTAAGATAAATTGGATTAGTAGTTGTTTAGTAATAATTTTTTTAACATTTCACTAGGCCGCCATTTTGTTTCGCCATACCGGATTTTTACCAATATGTTATTCTCATATTACCCTAATTTTTACGTAAAATTTGAAGTCAATCGCGTAAGTAGTTTTCAAGCCACGCGGCGAATTGACAGATAGTCAGACAAAACGACAGACAGACCGACAGAATTGATAAAACATATCTTTTGGAATCTAGAGACTCTTAAACGTGAAGATATATAAAACCTGAGACAGCGATTTTTTCACGATAACAAATATTTTATTTAGCAGCCATTTTGTTCCGCCATCTTGAATTAATACCACAGTTTTACTAGTTTATCTGTATACCACAATTTTTTAAGCCACACAATTTGAAATCAGGCCCTTAAGTAGTTTTCCGGGCTGAATCTTGAAATATTTTTCTAAGCCGCCATCTTGTATTCGTACCAAAATTTTACCAGTAGATTCCTACATAATACTTCATTTTTGTACAAAATTTGAGATAAATTGGATAAGCAGTTTTTTAGTAATATTTTTTCTAACATTTCACTAGGCCGCCATTTTGTTTTGCCATATAGTATTTTTATCAAAATGTTACCAGGTCATCCCCATATGACCCTCAATTTTTGACCAAAATTTAAAGTCAATCGGGTAAGTAGTTTTTAACTATGCCACGAACAGACAGATTTTACTCGCGAAAAAGGATGAAATTTCTTTATACTTTTTTACTAAATGAGCTTTTGAAAACGCTTCTTTGAATATGTCAACTTGCCTCCTAAGAAGTTAAAAAGAGTTGAACTTTCCTTTTACTTTTTTACTTCAGCTAAGTGAGAATTTAGAACGATGATTTCGTTCATGGTTTTCAAAAATAGTTGTCTGTTTCTAGCTTTTTCGAAATATCACCTCTAAGGGAGTGAAATGTGTTTTTACATTATTTAAAATATCTGTTTAAATAAAGGAGATTTCATGACGATTTTTATGTCGATATCTTTAAAAAATTAACACTTAAAGGTCTATTTCCGGATTTTTCAAAATTACTCATTTAAGAGGGCAAACTGTGTTTTTTGCATTTTTACAATATCTCTTTAACCTAATGAGAATTTAAACCAATTCGTTTTTCAATCGCCAGAAATAATTATCTAAAAACAGATTTATCGATTTTCCACCCCTGAGAAGGTGTGATTTATTCTTTACAATATCTTCTCAACTAAATGTGATGTTAAAGACTCATTGGCGAAGGACAATGACTTTAAAAAACATCATCTAAATATTCTGGATTTTTCGAAACATATGTTTTTAGTTTTTTGTAAACTCTTGAAATAAATGGGATTCGAAAATACTCATCTAAAAATGATTTCTGTATTTTTACAAAATTCCACTAATAAGGAGAAAAATATGTTTTGATGCTGAAAATCCTATTTCAGAATTATTTAAAATTGTATCTGTTAATTTTAAACTTCTCTGACAAACAGTGGCAGCTATTCAGGTGAAGTAGGTGAAGTGCTACTTCACGAGGAAAAATAACCAAGTAAACATCTAACTATATTTATTATATATCTCTTAACATTTTAGTTTTCAAATTAATTTATTCACCTAATTAGTAAAAAATAAACTGTACATCTCGAATAAATATTTAACTTGACCGTCGACGGCATATCTTTTTAAAACTTTCAATCGAACTTTATTATAATAACTATAGCAGTGGCGCAAACCGCTTTGACTTTGCTGGAGGTGCTATGTTTAGTTTACGATTTTCCTACTGTTGCCATGATAACGCCTACGTAATGACGTCGAACCCAGCGCCATACAACGCTCTCGGTGAACTGCTGGCGCAGTACACTACACCCACGTGTCGTTCAGTTTGCGGTGGTTGTTTACTTTTATTTTCGCGGATTTCGCTGCAACCGGTTAGTTCGTTTGCAGTTAACTTGACTGTTTTGTGTTATATTTATTTATGGTGTTGTTACAACTTCAAATTCAAAGTTAGTAAATGTGATTGTTCAAGACTGGAATAAATTAAAAGACGTCTTTGAATTTATTACAAACTGTGACAAATCTGATGAAAAATCAATCCGCCTTGCGAAAGGATTTTTAGGTGAGATGAACGATTTTGAATTCACGTTTCTGGCATTAGTGTTTAATGACATTTTCTCAATCTCGGACATACTATCTGACGTTCTTCAAAAAAAATCGCTTGACATTCATTTGTGCATATCCAATATAAAACGATGTCGTGAGGCGCTCTGTAAAAAAAGAAATGAACATTTTTTTACTACCATGCTTGATAAAGCAAATTCTATTACAGAAATAAATCATTACAAACGTGAGCTTGCCAAGCTTTCACCTGAAGAAATTAGAGCTAAGTATAGAACCCTTTTTTATGAAATATTGGACCATATTTTAATGGAAGTGACACTAAGATTTCAAGATTGTGAAAAACTTACATTTTCATGTTTGGCAGGTTCTGCTAAATCTTCCGAATATAGTTTAAATTTTCCGATTGGCCCGTTTGAAAATTTATTACAGTTATATCAGGAAATATTTTCAAAAAGTCAACGACTTAAAAATAAGCTTGGTCTTATTTTTGCCAATGAGAGTAATTGGAATATAACGCTGCAAAGGCAAGTGAAAAAAATTAATAAAAATAAATATATTTTTTCCGAAAAATGGAATGAAAAATCATTGTATTTTTCCATCCGTGAAGGACTAAGAATCAACACTATACACCTCTACGTGGAGGAGATCTTCAAGACAATCATATGAGAAACTGAGAGTTAAGAAAACTAATCTTTTATGTGATCTAACCTTTCAAATTAAGTGTCGTGACAGCGATTTACTTCCTAATTTTACACGGTTGTCTTATCATACTAAAACTAGAAAAACCAACACCATTCTTCAAAACGCTAGTAAGGCCTTATTAAAAGAACAAATCCATCAAACTAGAAAACAACTAGCCGAGACAGAGAAAGAACTTTTAAAGTTGAACTAAGTAACACCATTCGCCCTTTATTGTGAAATCGCATAGAAACTTTAGCTTTTTGGCAAACAGAATCAAATAAGAATATTAAGACGGATAAACTTTCGAAAAAATATGACAATCTTCTAAGAAAGTCGTGTCAGCCACAAGTATCATCAGTAGACGTCGAGAAATTAGTGTGTAATATATCATCCTACAGTCTCTCAGAAAGTAAAAAATCCGTACTGAGTAAGGGTTTTAATTTTGCGATATCTCCTAAGGAAATCCCTAAAGAAGAAATAATAGCTGGAGTGGAAGCTGTCCTTAACTCCTCTGAACAAACAAAAGCAGAGGAGATTCGACAAGAGGTGGCAAGAATTTTAAGATTAAGCAAAGCACCAGAACAAATCCTGAATGCCACTGAACAAAGGGCTCTAACAAACCTTCGAAAAAATAAAGACATCACAATCCTTCCAGCAGATACAGGAAACGCAACTGTGGTTATGAATACCCAGGATTACATACAAAAAATGCAGGATATCGTACAAGACAATTGTTATAGGCCTGTTCCAAGGGACCCGACAACGTAGCTAAAAAAAACAACTAAAAATAAAATAAAAAGTTCACCAATAAACCCCGAAATTCAACAAAAAATCATACAACGGAAAAAGTCGAGCAGATGTCCTAAACTCTATGGGTTACCAAAAATACACAAACCAGGGGCGCCCATCAGACCCATTGTTAGTGCTGTTAATTCGCCGCTACAAAAACTGGAGAAATATATTTCTGAAATTATGCAACCAGCTGTAGAAAAAGCTGATTCAGTTGTAAAAAATTCGGAGCATTGCCTTAAAAATAGTTATTTTTCATTCAACGGGCAAATGTATAAACAAATGGATGGCCCTCCAATGGGGTCCTCGCTATCGCCAGTAGTCGCAAATTTATTTATGATATACTTCGAAAAAGAAGCTCTTGAGAAAGCAAGTTTAAAGCCCAAATTATGGATTCGTTATGTGGATGACATATTTATTATATGGCAACATGGTCATGCAAAGCTAGAAAAATTTCTGACTCACGTAAATTCAATCCACCCCAGAATACAATTTACTCTAGAGTTAGAGGAAAACAACAAACTACCATTTTTAGAGGTTCTGGTCTCAAAACTACATAACGGACATTTCGCATACACCGTATACAGAAAACCAACACATCTAGACAGATATTTAAATGCAAAATCACATTATCACCCAGCACAAATTCAAGCTGTGGCAAATACCCTAATATACAAATCCGTGCGATTAACTGAAACACAGACGAGACAAAATGAACTTAGGGTAATATCTAGTACTTTAAAGAAAAATGGCTACACAAATCGCACCATAGAGAAAGCTATTAATGCACAGGTTCCCGAACAAAGAACAACAAAAATTATGAACCGGGAAAGCAACAAGTAGTCTTACAATATGTAAAAGGCACAACAGACAGTATATATATATATATATATATATATATATATATATATATATATATATATATATATATACTCCCTACTAAGTCTTTAATTTGGAATTCGTTAAGTATTGTATTATACCTTACATTGAATAGAGCAAAGCTAATTGCACTTTCTAAATGTGTTAAAATTGATTTTATTCTTATGATCTGCAAATTAATATTAACCATTATGATTCATACATACAATCTATTAGATTTAACTGATGAGCTTCTAGTATAGCTAGTTTGTTCTTAATGTTGTTTTGGTTTTTGTTTATACGTTCCAAGTTCATGATGAAAGTTTCGCTTTTTTAGATAATATGAGAGTAGAGTTTTCCATTTAGTCATGGAGTTTATTGGTTGCTAAAAAGAATGTTCAAATATTTCTCAAATGTTTCTTCGTCTTCTGAATCGAGGGTACCGAAAAGCCATGTATTAACTTTACCAACAGCGGTAATTAATCTTCGTTTTGATTGAGTATTTTCGGAAAATAGTACTAGTGTCATTATTCTTCTTCTATTAGTTCTTTTGCTAGATCTTAGATTGATTTAATTTTTCATTTATTACTAGTGTAAAGTATTCGTTTGAGCTATTTTTTAATAGAATTTGTGTAGTATCTATAATACATACATGTGTCAATATGGCAATATGTGATATGGTGTGATTTGCTTATATAGGAGGGTCCGAGGACTATAGGTAAGATTGAGTTCTGAAGTTTTCTTTCTTCTACTGCGTCGAGGATTGTTGCGGAGAGGGTTATCAATATCAGAGCTACTAGATGGAGCATTCTCTGAAACAAGAACATATCGTTGGGGCTTGATGTTTTTTACGTGAATTAATATTTTTTTAGGTATCAGGCTGTTTTAACAGACACGGCAAGCTATTTTTTAATAGAATTTGTGTAGTATCTATAATACATACATGTGTCAATATGGCAATATGTGATATGGTGTGATTTGCTTATATAGGAGGGTCCGAGGACTATAGGTAAGATTGAGTTCTGAAGTTTTCTTTCTTCTACTGCGTCGAGGATTGTTGCGGAGAGGGTTATCAATATCAGAGCTACTAGATGGAGCATTCTCTGAAACAAGAACATATCGTTGGGGCTTGATGTTTTTTACGTGAATTAATATTTTTTTTTCAGGCTGTTTTAGGTTTTTTACACTTGCGTTATTTATCTTCGGTTGTCTGTTTTTGGGAATCTTTGCATA
Source organism: Kuschelorhynchus macadamiae (assembly GCA_030620095.1). Taxonomy (NCBI): domain Eukaryota; kingdom Metazoa; phylum Arthropoda; class Insecta; order Coleoptera; family Curculionidae; genus Kuschelorhynchus; species Kuschelorhynchus macadamiae. The sequence goes on from JAUTXW010001355.1 coordinate 2,320,968, forward strand.
GATAGGCATGTTTGAGTCAATTGGTATTTCGATTTCTCCGTCCTCTTTTTGGTTTCGTTTGTCTAATATTCATTTAATTGCATTAAAGTGATTTTTTATTTGCCTGATTCGTTCCGCATGGTCTTGTATGTATTGCGTCATAATTTGGTCCTCTGTAAGTTCTAATGGAAATTATATCACTCAGTGTAGAGTTAAGGCGTTCAACGGAGCTGTCAAAATTTGGGTTATGCGGCGTACAATAATGAATTTCTACGTTAAAAAAATGTAGGAAGTTCATTTCTGAACTATTTCGGTGCCATAGTGCTGAAAAACTATCTAAAAAGGTACTAAAGTTCCTCTAAGGCTAAAGGGGTCCAAATAGATATAATCGAATGGTTCATATTCAATTGGAGTGGGTTTGAGTATTAATTTATTAGGGTGTCTTTCATATTTATGTTTTTTTGCAGATTTCGCAACCATTAATGTAATTGTATAAGTCTTCTTCTAAGAAAGGCACAATATATTTTTTTAAAGATGATATGTTTTTTGTCTACCTCGACGTATAGTACGGATTTCATGGAATTGTTTTATTTTTTCTTTTTGTTTTTCTATGTCGAGGATGTTTTCTGCAAAAATTCGGATTTGTCAATTTGAATTGATGAAGTTATGGTCTTGGAGTCTTTGGAATACAATTTTTATATTTTTCATGTATTCTTGTAACGAGGTTGAAAAATTATCGTCAACATAAACAAGCCTGTAAAGCACGTAACAAATTATCAATAACTCTTTTTAATCCAAAAGGCATTCTCACATATTCATAATGTCCGCTTGGCATTTATGATATTTTTATTGACCTCCCGATAATCGGTTACAATTTCTTTGGAATGTAGGTGGTTGGAGCGACTAAAACAAAATTATCATAAGAAATGTTCTGATTATTTTGCATAGGATTGCTACATATGTAATTTGTTCAAGTTAAAGATCTCGTGTTCTCCTACTCTGAATGTGGAGCATTTTTGCTTTATATCGTGTGGTGAAAAATTGATTAATAAACTTTGATCGCTTAAGTGTCTTATTTCAAGAGCGACGAATCCGTTTTTAACAGGGATGCAGGGATTTCTATGGTCTGATTATGTGGCACATATAGTTCAGAGTCTTCGTTTTCACTTTCCTCATAAAAGGGAAGTATTGTAATCGTGAAAAAAATTACTCTCAGAGATTTTTTCAGATCATCACGTTTCTGGGTTCCTGAATGACGAAAAACATGTTTTCTCATATCTGTCTGTATGTCTTTTCGCGGCGTAGCTAAAAAAACTCCTTACCCGATTGACTTCAAATTTTGGTTAAAAATTAAGGATCATATGGGGATGATCTGGTAACATTTTGGTGAAAATCTAAGACGGCTAAACAAAATGGCGGCCTAGTGAAACGTTATAAAAATGATTATTAAAAAAACTACTCATCCAATTTATCTCAAATTTTGCAAAAACATCAATCATGTTGGAATCAACTGATAACATTTTGGTACGAATCCAAGATGGCGGTACAAAATGGCCGCTTAATAAAATATTTAAAAATTCAGCCTGAAAAAACTGATTAATGCTTTGATTTCAAATTGTGGTATAGGGATCAACTAATAAAATAGTGGCAAGATGGCCGAACAAAATGGCTGCCAAATCAAGTGTTTATAATTGCGAAAAAATCATCCTCTCAGGTTTTCCACATCTTTACGTTTTAGCGTCGCTAGATCCCAAAAAATATGTTTTATCAACTCCATCGCGTCGGTCCGTCTGCTGGTCTATCTGTCTGTCTGTGAGTTCGCGGAACTTACCCGATTGACTTCAAATTCTGGTCAAAAATTGAAGGTCATATGCGGATGCCCTGGTAATATTTTAGTAAAAAAAAAAATTTTTAGTAAATACGGCGGAACAATGTTTAAAAAAATTGGTAGATTGGTGTATTATTTGAGGTTAAAATCCAGTAAAAAAACCAAGTCTTTTTTTAAAATTGTCAACGTTTCGCAACTTAATTGTTGCATCCTCAGGATGCATATATAGATCCTATATCCTGCATCAAACCTATATTATCAGTCCTTACCTACTTCGTTGGTCCGCATATATTTCCTAGAATTATATTTCTAAAAGGTTTTCGTTAACAATCCTCTTGTTGTTATGTTAGAGTGGTGTGTGCAGGTTAGGATCCAGTAAAAAAAACAAAACAATTTTTAAATAGTAGACGTTTCGCAACTTTATTGTTGCATCCTCAGGACACATATGTAAATTCTATATCCTGCATGAACCCCATATTAGCAGGCTTTACGTACTCCATTGGTCCGCAGATATTTCCCAGATATTACGTTTTTATGATTTTCGTTATCGATTCTCTTGTTGTAATGTTAGAGTGGTGTATTATTTGGGGTTAGGATCCAGTAACAAAACAAAAGACTTTTTTTTAAATTGTCGACATTTGGCAACTTTATTGTAGCATCCTCAGGATACATATATAGATTCTATATCCTGCATGAAACCCATATTATCAGTCTTTACCAACTACGTTGGTCCACAGATATTTCCCAAATATTAAGTTTCTAAATGGTTTTCGTTAACGAGCCTCTTGTTTTAATATTAGAGTGGTGTATTATTTGGAGTCAGGATCCTGTAAAAAAAAGTCTTTTGTTTAAATTGTACACATATGTAGATTTTATATTCTGCATGAAACCCATATTACCAGCATTTACCTACTCCGTTGGTTCGCAGATATTTCCCAGATATTAAGTTTCTAAATGGTTTTCGTTAACGATCTTCTTGTTGTTAAAGTGGTGTATTATTTAGAGTTGGGAAATATCTGCGGATTAATTCAACATGACGTAGCAAAATGGCGGTATGTGTCAATGTAAAAACTACTTATTGAATTAATTTTAAATTATGCCCAAAAGTCAAGTGTGACATAGGTAGAAAGAAAATGGTAAAATATTGATAGGAATCCAATATGATGGTACATAACTGCATAATGGCGCCCAATAAAATGAAGACAGTATACGTAACACATATATACTCTGACAATGTACTGAACTAAATTGGGTCACACTTCACTATTCCTAACAAATGGAAAAAATCATAACGAGGGAAGTTCCGTGTAAAGGAAATTTACCGATTTTTTTACCTAAACCCGTTGCTAGTGACGCTTTTTGCTGCACTACAAGACCTCTATTAGTCTTTATATTACATCTAAATATGTATGTGGCTTCTTACAGTTGGTGGAGTTTAGTGCCGTTACACAGGTTTTGCACCTGTCTTTTATTTCCAATGTATTTAGTTATTATTAATTAACAGGCCCCTTCAACAAAGGTTCCGAAGTCAGTCTTTAACTGCTTTTCTTTAAACTCGTAGTCAATTTCTATTGGCTGTTTTTCTTTTTTCACAAATTTACAATTTATTCTATGTTTAAATTTCCATTTTAATTATACGAATTAAGATAATTTGTAAAATTTTAATAACTTATCTATTATACATAAAGATTTCAATACCTTTAAATAAGTTTTAATAATTTTCCGAGATTTTGAAGATCTTTACGTTTTAGAGCCCCTAGACGCCGTCGGTCTGCCGCGGCATAGCTAAAAAACAACTTATTTACTTCAAACTTTGGTCAAAAATCAAGGGCCATATGGGGAAGGCCTGGTAACATTTTGGCAAACATACAATATAGTGAAACAAAATGAACCCTGAAACGCGAAAATCTGAAAAACCAAGGGTGTCATAGGAATGAACTGGTAACATTCTAGTACGAATCCAAAATGCCAAAAAGTGGGGATGACCTGGTAACCATCCGCAAACCTGGACCCCGCCATAGTCTGAAGATGGGATAAGGTACATAGTGTGCGTCTGTAAGAGAGAGATTATGTATGTAAAACCACCTGTTGTTACCTTTACTATACTTACATACAGCCGGGCGGCACGGCAATACGTCTGCTCTGCGGATGAGGGGAGGCAACGCTGGCTGGTCACTCCATCAGGTCCCAGTAGTGGTGGGCATACCTTCCTGTTTCTGCTGCCTTGGTACGGGGCTTCGAGTCGGTGGATCTCCACACTCCTCCAACTGCCGAATATGCGGTGCAGTGTTGCCAGATGCGTGAGGACAAATTATCGTATCTTAAATGTTAAAATTATTGTATTTTATCGTGCAAATTACAATGAACTCTAAATCTGTGTATAAGGTCTGGACTGTTCTGTACCTCCTATCAGGTTTCACAAACTTAGAGGTAAGAAGAACGATATTGAACCGCCAAACGTTCTACCAATTTTAAATAATTTGACCATACCAGGAATAATAAAAAGTACAGTGAGTTTACATAAAATAAAGAGCCGATATTTCCTCCTTTTGTTAAACACCATTAGCATCTATCGCGCGGACAAGAACTGTCCAACAGGAGTCCAACTCCATCCGACAGATGCAGATTGCGACCATAATCCAATTTATCATATCTTCAGTTGGTTTCGAGTTATCGGTAGTTTTGACTAACTGATACTTTAATAGTTCACTACTTTTGCCTCGTTTTCTTTTTTATATATAATTGGGAGTTGAACTACTTTCTGCTTCACTATCACTACTTTCAATACATTTCGATCAAAACACGAAGCTTTCACAAACTGACTTAATTCTATGAATCGAAAAAGGTTACGAAGATGTTCAAGATACTAATAGTACCCATACCTCTGACCTTTATAGCTTTTTAGATCGATATTTCCCTATAAATTCAGAGCACAAGAGGAACTGCCAACTGCAAAATAATAGAGTAAAGTAGTGTTGCCAATTGTGCGGATTTTATTAATGTCAGTAATAAGATTTACGACATAGTAAACTTCTAATATTTTTTAATTAAATTGTGAAAGATTTAGAAATCACGAAATCGCATCCGGAAAAACGAAATTGTTTTTCATTTCTTGAATTAATTACCTACAAATTTTAAAGAAATAATCGGTACGTACTTTACAATCTAAAATCAAACCATTAAGTTAGATAAGTTTAAAACGAATTAGTTATTTATATATGATTAAACGAGTTTCAGTGGCGGCTCGCGAGTGAAAAAGTAAGTGAAGTGCAAATGAAGCAAGAAAATAGCGCAATAATTTTTTTTCCAGAATTTTTTTTATATGTGGAAGAGGTAGAATATTTTTTTACGACTTACCTAAATTTTGTATACCAAATCAATTCTCCTATCCTTCATAGCAGCAAATTTATTTATAACATCCTCATAAAATGGATGAGTTGCCCTAATCTCCTCCAGAAATTCCATTTGAATTGAAATATTGCCTAGAGAAGTAAGTCTTTCTTGAGATATTGTATTTCTTAAATTAGTTTTTACACGTTTGAGGCAAGAAAAACTTCTTTCCACTGAAGCACTTGTCGACGGTATTGCCAAAATAAGGGAAAAAACTTTATATGCTTTGGTTAAAATATCTTTATTTTCATCAATTTTTTTCACTTGCTCTTGCAGCGATATATTCCAATTACTGTCATTGGCAAAAATAAAACCAAGCTCATTTTTCAGTCGTTGACTTTTTGAAAATTTTCTCCATATAACAATTTTCAAACGGGCCAGTCGGAAAATTTGAACTATAATCGGAAAATTTAGCAGAATCTGCCAAACATAAAAATGTAAGTTTTCCACAGTCTTGAAAGCTTAGTGTCATTTCCATTAAAATATGGTCCAATATTTCATAACAAAGGGTTCTATACTAGCCCTAATTTCTTCAGTTGAAAGCTTAGCAAGCTCGCGTTTGTAATGATTTATTTCTGTAATAGAATTTGCTTTATCAAACATGGTATTAAAAAAACGTTCATTTCTTTTTTTACAGACCGCCTCACGACAGCGATTTATATTCGATATGCGAGTTTGTAGTAAATTCAAAGACATCTTTTAATTTATTCCAGTCTTCAATCACAATCACATTTACTAACTTTGGATTTGAAGACCAACGTGTTTCTGTAATTGTTGGTATACGCCTCGTAGATGCAGATGTAAGAGCATACGTTTGTTTTGGCTGAGTGATGAAAAAATGAGGGAATACCACTAAGACTTGCAAAAAAATTCGACATTTAGAAATATTTTTAAACTTTGCTGCATTATAAGGTTAAGACCATGCGCAAGACAATGGACAAATACAGCCTGCGGCGCTTTTCCTTTTTTTTTTTTGAATGCCATTTAGATGACCAGACATCACACTTGCGCCATCGTAATATTGCCCTATTAATTTATGTTTATAGTCAAATTGGTCCAAAATTTGATCCAATAGAAAATATAAATTCTCCGACGTTCTATCGGAGCTGACATTATAAAATCCTAAGAATCTCTCGACTACACCTTCTGAATTAACGTATCTTAAAATTATGGAGCACTGGGAGGTTTGCGTAATATCAGTGGTGTCATCCACTTGCACAGAAAAAAACTGTGTGTTCATTATTTCATTTTTTATATGATCATTTAAATAATCAGAAATGCATTTAATTATTTCGTTTTGAATAGTTTTCGAGTCACCAGTAAAAACATTTTTAATTTTTTCGTGATGATCTTTTAGTTCTTGGAAACTTCTCGATATTAATAAACCTAAACGGTTTTTAAAATTCCCTCTATTTATTGACTCGCTGCTCTCATCATGGCCGCGAAAAACTAACTCTTGTTTTGCAAGGTACAAAACTGCGTCAATTACCAAGCACATAAATAGTCTATTTAATCGGACGTTTTCGTTAAAATGTATTTTATATAGTTTAGCATTTTCTTTTAAAGTGTCAGCTATAGTGCTTTGATTTTTTACAAATGTTTTTAGCATTAATTCGTATTTTAAATGCTCCGCCGAGTCTTCATATTTATGTAAAGACCTTGATATATTTAACATACCTGCAAATCCTTCCTTATTCCACACTGAATATTTATTGGAAACTAGTAAACAAGGCCAGCAAAACAATTTTTGTAATATTTGACTACTACATAACCATTTGTACGCCAAAAACCAGAATGACGATTAAAACTCTGATCTTGTTCCTTCCATCGATTAAATGGAGTTTCCAACAAAATGCAAACCACATCCGTGATCGGATTCGTCAATAATGTAAATTAATAAACCCAACACCAAATAAAGTTGTAACAACACCATAAATAAATATAACACAAAACAGTCAAGTCAACTGCAAAGGAACTAACCGGTTGCAGCGAAATCTCCGAAAATAAAAGTAAACAACCACCCCAAACTGAACGACACGTGAGTGTAGTGTACTGCGTTAGCAATTCCCCGAGAGCGTTGTATGGCGCTGGTTAACACTATTCTTCCATGTGCTCGACGTCATCGCGAACGCGTTGTCATGGCAACGTAGTAGGAAAATCGTAAACTAAATATAGCACCTCCAGCAGAGTCGAAGCGATTTGCGCCATTGTTATAGTTGTTATAATAAAGTTCGATTGAAAGTTTTAAAAAGACATGCCGCCAAGGGTCAAGTAAAATATTTATTCGAGATGTACAGTTTATTTTTTGCCAATTAGGTGAATAAATGAATGTAAAAACTTAAATTTTAAGAGATATATAATAAATATAGTTAGATGTTTACTTCGTTATTTTTCCTGGTGAAGTAGCACTTTTGCACGTTTCTTGTAATATATTTTTTACCACTTCCACATTACTTATTATTTTCGAATTTGACATGCATACACTTTCGGAAACAAAAAATCCGATTTTTTTTAGTCAACGTTTAGAAATTCAAAAGGGCGGAGCCAATACTGGCGCCGAATTTTGTGTAGATTAAACTGAAAATCGGTGCCTAAGAAAATTTAAATAGTGTCAGAATTTAAAAATTCAAAATAGCGGTATCAAAATGATAATGTCAACATTGCGGACGAATTTTAACATTTGTGCGGATTATTTAAGAATGCACAGCAAAATTCAAAATGGCGGCGCTAATATAGCGAACAAATTTTGTCATTTGTACAGATTACAAGTATTTTTTTCAGATATTTTTTAAACATTTAATTATGCCAGTATTTTATTCCGCCATTTTGAATTAGTCTCATAATTTTTACCAGTTTATCCCTATATAATAATTGATTTTGAATAAAATTTTAACATAATCGATGGAGTAATTTTTTGTATTGACTTTTAATTTCTCTGCAAAATTTGGATAAATAGGATAAGCAGTTTTTAGGTAATAATTTTTCAATAGGCCGCCATTTTGTTCTGCCATATTGGATTTTTATCAAAATGTTACCATGTCTTCCTCATATGACCTTTAATTTTTAACCAAAACTTGAAGTAAATACGATAATTAGTTCATGAGCTTTATCGCGGATAGATATTTGCGAGGAAAGTAAAAGAAGGCGAGACCTATAAGACAAAAATAGAATAGCCAATTGTCATATTGTTATTCCGTGTTAATAGCCGAATTTAAAAAATAGTAGATTTTTTTAATTTTCAGTATCCGAAATTTTAAGTTCTAACCATTTTAGAACATGTTTACGAACACATTTTTACTTTTAATTACTCAAAGAATCGCCATTTTAAGTTCCTTTCCCTCACAACACTTATATAAAAAATTGGTCTAACTCAAGTAAAAATTATAAAAAGTCCCGAAATCATCCGAAACCTTATTATTTCCTCAGATTTTCCCAGTGATTTTCAAAATCGCAGTACGTTTTTTTGGGCGTGAGGTGCTCGAGTATTACCAGGGTTGCCAGGTCAAAAAACTGAAAATTATAAGATTTTATATTTTTTATATATTTACACCAGATACATACAATAATTAAATTAAATTAAATATAATGTTTTAAAACTTTAAAACATGTTCTTTTACAGACTAGTGATGAAGTGAGTTAACCAAAAATCTTAGCAATAAAAAAAAAAAAAATATATATATATATATATATATATATATGTATATATATATATATATATATATATATATATATATATATATATATATATATATATATATATATATATATATATATATATATATATATATATATATATATATATATATATATATATATATATATATATATATATATATATATATATATATATATATATATATATATATATATATATATATATATATATATATATATATATATATATATATATATATAGTGTGTCCCAGATTCGCTTCTCTATACAGGGATCTCGGCTCCTATGATACCTACAGCAAAGGTTAAATGTGGAAAGTTTTAAAGGAAACTTATTGCATTCGATATCCGGCTTCAGATTACGATCGATCAATTGTGTTTGGAAATATCGGGGAAAAACCGAAAATGGCGGATTTCGTTTTTGGCCAGTATATCCAGAACGGTAAATTTCTTGTCATTTCTTCATTGTTTTTTGTTAACCCGCAACCCGCCTCAACTTTCATTTTTTCTTATGGCCGCCATATTGGGTTTTTCGATTTTTGGAAAGAGCCTAAAATTTCCAGTCTAGTGATATCTCACAAGTGCATTAAAGATTTTAGTATCATCGAAATATTACACTTCGTAAAGTTAGGTTTCAGTTTTTTGTAAGGAGGCCATGATTTAAAGTAATGTTAGCTCTCAATGCTTTTCTAAGGAGGCCATGTGTAACAAAATTGGATTTTGACTTTGACGTTAAGTTAAATAGTTGAAAGTATCAAAGCTGTGTTTTAATAAGTAGTAGGTACGCTTTTATCCCAATAAAATCATAAATCTGACACATAAATTGTCAAAACCTATAGAAAATGGCCGGTATTCCGTATTCAAATGAAAAAAAGGTTGACATGATAGCTCTGTACTTTCAATCATACAGAAACGCCGACGTTACCTCAGCAAGGTATTTGGAGATGTACCCCGAACGACAACAGCCTCATAAAACCCAATTCAGGAAAAATAATTTAATTAACCATGGTGTCTTCGAACAACCTAGAAGCGGATATAATAATAACAATGAAAATCGAGACAGAAACATTTTACAAGCTATCAACGAAAACCGTAGTGCATCGGTAAGAACTGTAGAACAGCAAACTAATGTGCCAAAATCAACAGTACAGAGAGTTTTAAAAAAGAATAAGTACCATCCATACAAACCCATAATAGTACAAGGACTTAAGGACAATGATTTTCCAGGACGACTACAGTTCTGTGAGTAGTATACTAGGAGATGTAATGAAAATCCTGATTTTGTAAATCATGTCTTGTGGTCCGATGAGAGCAGGTTCACGAATTGTGGAGTCTTTAATAGGCACAACCGTCATCATTGGGCTGTGCAAAATCCTTACGAAGTGGCAGAGAGACGTCTATAGATCAGATATGGAAGTAACGTTTGTTGTGGGATCATTGGTAAAATTAATCTAACCAATCTTTTTTAAATAGGCACCAAATGATGATCAAATAATAATTTTTTTTTTCGTTTAGTTCTTTAATGATACTAAAAGAGTATAATCTAATAAAAAAAAAGTAAAACGTTCTACTCTAGTCAGTCAACTTACTTTTTTGATATTGTATTACATTTTTATTCAATCATTTTGTATTGTAGTTTCGAAGAACCTATAAAAATAGAATTGGGTTCTATAAATTTATTAACACTTTATCTAAATTTTCTGCAGATTTAGCTAATTCTCTAAAATTATTTTGATTGTCTGAATTTAATGATTTATTATTACCCGGGAAGCCTAGTTCTTGCTTTATGAAAAAAATACCATATTAACCAAATGTCGAATTATTTTTCCATTTTCATTATGATTTATAGAAAGGCGTTCAGCTGTATTTCCGAATAATTTAAATTTTAAAGCGCTAGGGGTTTGTTCTTTTGATATTTTATATTTTATTAAGGCACGGTATACTTCTTTATGATTATTATATCACCGAAATAAATTGAGTTAGTATTTCCGAAATTAATATGCAATACCAACAAAATAATTTATTACGGCTATTACTTCCTGCTAACCAAATATGTTTTTGTTTTTCATAATAAAGCTGAATAGGTTTTAACTGTATACAAGCTCATTCATTACGGGATGTTTCGATAATTATTTTTGGAAAGAAAATACCTACTTTTTAATAAAGATAATTTTCCCTTTATAATTTATAGTTTCTAGTACCACCCGGCCGACCTTGACTCTTGGGCACCTATTTATAAATTATTAATTATTTCAGGAAAACGACTTATTGGACCATTTTTGTTTGACTACAACCTACAGTCACCAACTGTCGAACATTTCTCGATTCAAATGGACGTCATTGTGCAGATTTGTAAATTAATGTTACCCACTTACAAAGTAGTTAAAGATCATTTAGATTTTTTAAGTCGTTATTTACGTTCATGTTGTATTGAAAATTCAATGCGTTCAATACAATTAATGTAATCTTGTGACAAATAAATCATGGCCTCCTTTAAAAACATTGAAACCTAATTTACGAAGTGTGATACTTTGATGACACTAAAATCTTTAATGCACTTGTGAGATATCACTAGACTGGAAATTTTAGGCTCTTTCCAAAAATCGAAAAATCCAATATGGCGGTCGTAATAATGAAAGTTGAGGTGGGTTGCGGGTTAACAAAAAACAATGAAGACATGTCGTATACGCCATCTTATTTGTCTTAAAAATGTGTCCGAATAATGTCACATTTTGACAGCTGTCAAATTTACCGTTTTGGATATACTGGCGAAAAACGAAATCCGCCATTTTCGGTTTTTCGCCGATATTTCCCAAACTTATTGGTCGATCGTAAATCTGAAGCCAGATACCGAATGCAATAAGTTTCCTCTAAAACTTTCCCCATTTAACCTTTGCTGTAGGTATAATAGGAGCCGAGATCCACATAGAGACGCGAATCTGGGACACACATAGCAGTGCTTTGTCGCCAGAGTTCGGTGTGCCACAGGGTACCGTGCTTGGGCCAATGTTATTTACTATTTACGTAAATCAGATTACGGAGATCTGTTGTGATGCTAATGTGATATGTTTTGCGGATGATACAGTGGTATTAGTTAGTGACAGCTCATGGAGTGATGCATATAAAAAAGCAGAATGCGCCATAAGTGCAATTAAAATCTAGTTAGATAAGAGTTTACTAACACTTAATATAGACAAAACACATTTTGTAACCTTTTCAATGACAGCGAGCACACAACCTCTTAGGCAAACTATTGCGGTACATGGCTCGGGATGTGACCGCTCAGCTAATTGTAGATGCACAACTCTTATATCCAAAAAAGATCATGTTAAGTACCTTGGGATATATTTGGACCAGTATTTACGCTGGGACAAACATGTAGAATACGTTACAGGTACTAAATTGTAAACTGATTTACAAATTTCTTCAACTTAGGACCATATTAAATACCATGACATTGAGAAAGGTTTACTGTGCACTGGTCGAGTCTATCCTAAGCTATGGCTTAGTAGTCTGGGGGTTGGCATCCTTAAATATTATGAGATCACTAAATTCAGCACAAAAATGTATCATTAAAAATATGTTGTTTAAAGATAAAAGATATCCTTCTGTATTACTGTTTCAAGAGTCCAAGCTCTTTGACTTAAAATTATTGTATACCAAAGTTGTTGTTAGGTTCATGTTAAAAACAGAGTATTATAAACATGATATTCACCATAATGTACAAACTAGACATAGAAACCGAAAAACCTTAGATGTTCCAAGAATGTTATACAGCACTACACAAAAGCATATGTGTTACGTTGGTCCCAGGACCTATAACAGCATACCAGATTTCTATAAATGCAAACCATATACCAGAGTTAGGAAAAAGATAAATAGTTGGATTGTAGATAATAATGTCACAATAACAGTGTAACTTACTTATAAAATATTGTTATACCTGCCTGAACTGAAAATGTATGTAATATTTAATGAGTCATATACTATTAGTATTATAAAGTATATATTATTATTATATTACAGTCTATAAATTATAGTAAATTGTACTAAACCACAATCGCACACACAGATCGTAAGATTCATTGTGCAGGAGTGGTATTCTGGATTAAAATATAAAATCATTTATTTGTAATAGGTGAAATAAATAAATAAATAAATAAATATTTATATATATATATATATATATATATATATATATTATATCATTAAAAAAATATTTATACATACCATTATTGTAGTTATTAATTAATCTGAAGTTACAGAAAAGTTATAACAGCTGTTATTATTTAGCGAAATTAATCTTTTACTATGTAAAATTCCACTTGTTGTTGTAAAGCCTAATCTATTTCGCAATTTTATTTTGTTTAAACTAATTTCTTACCTTTTAAATGATCAGAAACAACAGAACACTTTATATGACCGAAAATAATAATCCCACCACCACCGTAAATACTGTACCTACTCGTTAGCTGCATTTTAATAAATATAATATGCCAAAACGCGGAGAGAGAATTAGAAGTAAAAGAAGTCGGACAATCATGGAAATCCCCGGCTTAAGCTTAAAGCACGCGAAGTGTTGCAGCACCGCACTTTTAAGGCGTACCACACATTAAACCGAAAATATACCATTTTGGTACAAATATTTAGGCCACAAAATGCTTCGCCATAGCTTAAAGCCGTTTTACCTGTAGAAATTTACAAAGAAATACATGGGCTTAACACAACCAAGGATAATTATTTACTATAGGCATTTCTCCTATTCGCAATTTTTTGAAATTTTACACATTTACAGTAGGTACTGTACTAAATGTATTATTTATAAATATTCTATGTTCAAACGATAATTTTTTAAATAATAAAAAAAATAATATTTCTATTTATTTTCTATTAATTTCTAGAACCAGACAAAAGTGATCCTACGTAGCCATTTTGATTTGAGTTTTTGGTTCCTGAAAAATATCGCCACATGTATTATAAGCCATATATTGCCACATGTATTATAAGCCATAAAAATCTTTATATCAAGCACAGCAACTCGAGAACAGGAAATTGTCAACAAGTATTCTAAATGGCAACATTAGTTCCCTTTCGATATTGGTCCGTGTCTCCGTCTCTAAAATTTTTGAGTAAAAGAAAAAATTGTAATGTAATATTAATATTATTGCATTTTAGAAGCGCGTAGGTACAGACAAATTGTACCAAAACTTCCATGATTTAAAAATGTATTATCCCAGTATCAAGCAGAATTAACAAATATACCACTGCGGCAACAATGAGCATGTGTGAACTTCAAAGGCTAGCGAATAAATTATGTAAACTTTGCCCCCGTTTCTAGCAGTGGAGTTTTGGAAACATATAACGTTACAGTCGCATACCAAATATATAAATTAGAGACTTTTTGTATGATAATATTGCAACATTTTTAATAATGAAGAATATGAAACATAATATAATCGTGTTATTTTTAATATAAATTGAAATTTATAAAAAGGTCAGAGTCAAAAAAAATCACCAAATCTGGTGAATTTTTACCAGACCTGGCAACATTGAACCCAGTAAATAACAATTCTTTAAGTTAGGTTAGCATATAATAGCATCTAGGCCTTGTCTATACGTAAACAAGGATCTGGGTATTGTACCATTTTGCTTCTGAGGATAAACGTTCTATTATAGTAAACCGGATTGGTCAATATGTCATGTGACCCAAAATAAGGGAATAAGGTATCTTCCATTACACATTACAAGTCCCCTGGAAAATGAAATCTAATTGTTTACTTAGTGATTAAAAGACAATTCCAAACCTAAAAGACTATTTTTTTGCAAACTCACATTGCCGCACCATCGTTAGGTCAACTAAAGCCCCTAGTTTCGCAATGTCCAAGATAAAGTAAAAAAAAACTTATTAAATATTTAAAAAATTCTCTTCTACTAATTTCACCGCACCTTTAAAACGCTGCTTCTTGAAGTAACGCAACATATTAGATTTGAACCATATCAACAAATACAGAATAATACATTGAAACACATTCTTTAATGTTAAAATTTATTGTAGTTCCACGAACCGGCATTGGTTTTTAAGCCACGCCGATCACGTGACCAATCTTTGCTGTATACTATTATATTATTTTACTATAAGAATCCCTGGTCAATGAAAGTGGGATGCTCTAATACGGAGTAGTCGATCGGGGTTGTCATATCTAATTAAAACTTTTGTTACTGGTGTAATTTGATCTGAGGCTTTGGGTATTATACTATTTTGCAGTAAAAGTAATTTCTTTGTACTGCCTAGAAACTAATATCGGAAAAACATTACTATTCTTTGTATGAAAATGTTGCATCATGTTTAAATATATTCACCGTAATATAAATTCATGTAATTGGAATGCCTAGCTAGGCTGGGAATAGTCGAACGATCGACCTTATAGAGTCGGTCAAATTTCCCCCCCCGAATCAAACGAATTTCAAAAATAGATACACTATCATTTTGCACACAATAAATACAATTTTACACACTCAACCAAGAGAAACTAAAGCATTTTTTTAAACGCCTTTCAACATATCTAAATATTTTTATATCAATTGTCCCATCTAATTTTGCACACTAATTTTCAAATTTTGCACACCCTCCTAGAGAAAGTTAAGAGATGTCAAAAATTTGCATTCTCCCCCCCCGTTTGTTACGAAATTGAAAAACTTCTATGCTACTATATTCACCTAATTTTGCACCACTATTTTTAAAATTTGCACTCTCCTAGAGAAAGATATGCGGCGTCGAAAATTTATATTTTTCCCCCATCAGTCACAAAATTGAAAAACTGTTGTGCTACTCGTTTCACCTAATTTTGCACACTTATTTTTATAATTTGCACACTCTCCTAGATAAAGTTACGAGGCGTCGAAAAATTGTATCCCCCCCCCCCCGTCAGTCACAAAATTGGAAAACTGTTGTGCTACTCCTCTCACCTAATTTTGTAAAATTTTGCACACCTATTTTTAAATTTTGCATATTCTCCTAGAGAAGTTATGGGGCGTCGAAAATTTGTATTTTTCCCCCCGTCAGTCACAAAATTCATTCAACTCTTGTGCTACTCGATTCACCTAGTTTTGCACAATTTTGCACACCTATTTTTAAATTTTGCACACTCTTCTAGAGAAAATTATGGGGTGTCGAAACTTTGTATTTTCCCCCCGTCCAGTCACAAAATTTAAAAACTGTTGTGCTACCCGTTTCACCTAATTTTGCACACTTATTTTTGAATTTTGAACACTCTCTTGGAGAAAGTTATGGGGCGTCGAAAATTTGTATTTTCCCCCCGTCAGTCCCAAAATTGAAAAACTGTTGTGCTATTCGTTTCACCTAATTTTGCACACCTATTTTTAAATTTTGCACACTCTCCTAGAGAAAGTTATGGGTCGTCGAAAATTTGTATTTTCCTCCCCGTCAGTCACAAAATTGAAAAACTGTTGTGCTACTCGTTTCATCAACTTTTGTACAATTTTACACACCTATTTATTTTGCACACTCTCCTGGAGAACGTTATGGGGTTTCTAAGATTTGCATTTCCACACATCTGTCACGAAATTGAAATATTTTTACGCTAATCGTTTCACCTAATTTTGCACACATATTTTTAAATTTTGCAATCTCTGCTAGAGAAATTTATGGGGAGTCGAAAATTTGTTTTTTTTGCCCCCGTCAGTCACGAAATTGAAACACTCTTTTAACCTAATTTTGAACACGTATTTTCGCATTTTGCTCACTCTCCTGGAGAAAGTTATATGCGTTCCAAAATTTTTATCCCCTGCACTTCCCCGTCTGTCACGAAATTGAATCTTTTTCTCGGTTCGGCTAATTTTGTCCAATTTTGCACTTATTTTAAACGTTCGCACACACTCTCCTATACACAGTTATGGAGTGTCAAAAATCTGCCTCTCACATCATAGTTTTGGACACTTATTTTCAAGTTTTGCACTCATTTTGGAGAAAATTGTAGCATGTTGAAGATTTTATACCATAAAATTCAAAGTTCGTTATGCCCCTCACGATAGTGGCTGCCAAGGAAGTGTTTAAACCTGATCTGTTTTTTTATGACTGATATCTTTAAAATTTCAATATGTTTAACCCTATTATTTTATGATTAGTGGTTCCATCTACCTTTTAATTTTGACCTAGCAAGCTGCGATCGTTTAGTGGTTGTGTTTTATTTGATTTTAAAGGAAATTGAGTAACAGAATAAGAATTTTTGTCTTTTCTAAAAGCAAACAGAGCTGGGCCTTCATATCGATTTACAAAGTGTCGGTTATAGACAGCATAAATCAGACGTAGACGTACTTAGTTTATTTTCTACTATTTAGTAAATAATATTACGGTATTACTAATTAAATATAAGTACATTTAATTATAAGGGAACAAAATCGAAGGACTTATTGTTCTTTTGCTTCTATTTATTATGAAATTGCCCCGTCACCGGGCGGCACGGTGTCTTTCTTCATCCCCAAACCGACGCGACGTACGCTGATGGTGGTAATACCAATACGTATACAGGGTTAATAAAAAGAACCGGAACGCTTAAATATCTTCAAAACCGCTGAAGTTATGTTTAAAAATAATTTAGCATTTGGGAGTTTTTGGGCACGCCAAATTCAAAAAAGTATCGGCACTGTTGTCAGACTTACCAGTTTTGCGCTACTTATCTTTCTTAAATGGAATGACTCCTTATTTTTATCGCAATTAGCTGTGTCTAATTTAGTAAGATCTCAAATATTCAACACTCTTGAGAGATGGCACCGCATTTACACTAAAAAGTACGGGAACGCTTGAATATTTTCAAAACTGCTAAAGTTGTGCTTACAAAATATTTAAGTGTTTCTGCAAGCGGAATTGAAAAATGGTATCGGCACTGTTGTAAGATTTTCCTAGTTTTGTGCTACACGTGGTCGTTTGAAATTAATGACTTTTAATTTATGAAATTTGAACTGATATTGACGCCTTTCCTTCACACTTTATCCCGGCTTGAGACTGGCCTAACTTCTACCAGTGGTTGATACTTAAAACGTGTTTAAAAACGGGTGAGACAACAACAACCAAACACCAATAACACTAAGATAAAGAGATTAAAAGTCAACGAACTAAAGCAACAATAACTTAAAACAATGGATACTGATTTTAAAGACGCAAATTTGGGATCTTACTAAATTTGAGTCGATGAATTCAATGTAATAAAAATAAATGGGACATTCCATTTGAGATAAGATATATAGCACAACAGTTTTTCATTTTTGTGACTGACGGGGGGGGGGGGGGGGGGGGAAGGAATACAAATTTTTGACACCACATAACTTTCTCTAGGAGTGTGCAAAATTAGGTGAAACGAGAAGCACGACAGTTTTTCAATTTTGTGACTGACCGGAGGGGAAATACAATTTTTCGGCGCCCCATAACTTTCTCTAGGAGAGTGTGCAAATTTTAAAAATAGGTGTGCAAAATTAGGTGAATAAATTAGCAAAGAAGTTTTTCAATTTCGTGACAAACGGGGGGGAAAATGCAAATTTTTGACACCCCTTAACTTTCTCTAGGAGGGTGTGCAAAATTAGATGGGACGATTGATATAACAATATTTAGATATTTTGGAAGACGGGGGGGGGGGGGGGAACGGTCAAGTTTGCCCCTCGTTTAAAAAAATGATTTAGTTTATCTTGGGTGAGTGTGCAAAATTGTATTTATTGTGTACAAAATGAGTGTATCTATTTTTGAAATTCGTTTGATTTGGGGGGAAACTTGACCGACCCGACCTTATACTGTGAGGTAATCTTGGCAGTGGCTAAATATGTAAATAATGAACGCTATTTTTATTCTTACTCTATGTTTAATACCAACAAAACAAACAAATTTAATACTTTATTGTATTATGACATACTAATCCGTATTTTCAGTTAAAAATGCATTTTGTATGTTTATTGGTAGCTTTTGTCTCATATAATAGTCATACTAGTAAATGATTGAAACTATATCAAGTTGTTGGCGACTCTGTGTATCGCATACTACAGTGGTATTTGCAAATTTGATTTAATTGTACTTCCTATGTACCGCAAAGGAAGAGTATTATACTTAGTATACAATAGAGTCCTGTGTACTCTTAAATAATCTTGTGTTAAGTATTCACTAGTCCTGCATACTGTCGAGTAACCCTGTGAATTATGATATATACAAGATTCTTGTGCACTCTTGGGTAACCCCGCGAGTTACAGCATACACACGACATTTTCGTCTACCAGTGATACTGTGATGCTAGATATATGATCCCTTGTATCGTAAAAGTTACATTAGTTACAGCAACGGGTAACTTCCACTAGATTTTGCATATCGAGCATATAGTCACGAGGTCCCTTCAATGTCAAGAAAGCCGAATCTTAAAATGCAATTATATTTGGATTAGAATTACCTACCAAAGTGCCGATAGGACATTGCTTTGCTGATGACTCAAGAATATGCTTCAAAGTATCGACCTTCCGACGATACATATAGTTACGCCACATTTGCTAAATGAATAACATTTTGTCGAATATAATAACGTTTTTAAGGGACTAAGCTGTTGAAAAGGTTGTTACGAATTACTCGTAGTTTATCGGTATTTAAATAAAATTTTGCTATTTAAATATTTTTGTTTAACTCTTAACAATATCTATAGAATATTCGTATAATAATCAAATATACTATAAACAGGATATTCTAAGAATGTTCTCAGAAAACATTTTGCTATCTGGGTTAGGAATTGTTCTTATATGAAACAAGGTTATTTTGACGTCCCCTACAGACGGTCAAGATTTGGCCATATACTTACTGGACACCCTACATACAATAGTTCAAATAAAACTAGCAACACATTTAAACTTGTTTAAATTTAATAAACATTTTGCATTAGAACGTCATTTTTCGAAAGTTCAATAAAGATAACAGTACACAAAAAAACGTTTATTTCACTTGTATAAACCTACTTCCATTTTTCACAGTTAATCATTTTTTTGAATTTGATCTTTAATGGTATATAATATAATATTCACAATATTTTCAGTACACTGAATTACTCATGAGTCGATCCACTTACACAGCTAAACTAATATAAAAATGTTTGTTATATAATTACCACGATGACAAGAAAAAAAAAAGTGGAAAATTTGTCACGAGTCACACAGTGTGCATATCACTTACGTTACTGTAATAAGCAATACAATTTTTAACAATGTACCTAATGCATTTACAGTTGAAAATATAATAACAACTTGATAGAATTAAAACAACAAATTCAAAGTATAGATTCAAAATTAAATGAGTGTACTTACGATAAATTAGAAAAAAATAGCATATAGAACATAGGTTAACGATTTATAAAGAAAATTGACTTGTGATCATACATATTTAGTTTTTGAGATACTATTTCTGGTCAATTTTGTTGCAAATAAAATTATGAATCCCTTGTAATGTATAAGTGTCATGTACAAAGCCTGGCACTGACGAACACATAAAAAGAAATCGGCCACAAAAATGTATGTATGTATGTATGTATATAGTAATCAATATTACCAGTTAAGTAATTTACATAATATAAAACCGAAAATAAAAAGCATCTTTTGAAAACCTTAGTTATCACGTAAATCATACACAAATAAATCAGTATCATAAAAAGAAAAAAAAACTGAAAAAAAAGTATAGATATAAAATATACAAAGCCAATAAAAAGAATAAACCAAATAAAAAGAATAAACGAGACATTTTGACCATACAAAATGTTACATAAAATAGGTATGCCAAAATTTCTTAAGACTGACTTCCAGGATATTTTTAACTACGTAACAACTTATTTCATTATCATTCATTTCATTATATTAACTAAACCGAATGTAAAAAATAATATTAATGTTTGTCGATTTATGGGTTCCTCAAAAAAAAAAAACTTATCTTAAACAACGGCTATCCGTATACGGTGTGTGTACGGGTTTCTCACTTAACAATGCATTAAGCCGATATCTCGGTTATTTTTTAAGGGATCCTGTTTATCTTTGGTGTGATTCTGTGGAGTTAAGAAGTGCATGTTTTTTCCTGGTTTAAGTTGCTAAACCTCATAGGCGTACGTTTTTATGGGGGGTGAAATGACATATTTTCAACAGTAAAAACCCTATAGTACAGAATTTATTTCAAATATAATGTTAACAATTTCGCAGCCAAAGGTAGGCGAAGATATTTCGAAAACCGGTCCAGATATACAAAAGAGGAATAGGGCGTATAAAATGCGTCGGTTCCGATATGTTAAAAATTGATCCGAAGATGGTTTTGTGTGATATGATCGAAACGTCTTTTTGTCATACCATGACCAAACTTGATACTTGGATGTTGTTGTGAACAATCCGCAACTGATACAAGATTTGCAAATAAATTTTCCTGCCTTCTGCCCCTAAAAAATCCTACGCCTATGATGTATAACAACTTAAACCTGGGGAAAACATACGCCTGTCAACCCATAATCACACGATCCACAATGATACGGATATATCAGCTTATTTCCAGGTTAAATGAGGGACTGTATCCAGGGTGTGCGGAAATTCCAATATTTGAAGGTTACTCATGAAAATATTTTAAAAATATCCCTATTAACATGGGCCCAGAATCGGTTCGTCTTCAAGAGACGTAGAGTTAAAATTTTAAATATGTATTCAGATTATTTGTGCCTCCCGCATTTCTAGAGATATTTAATTGAATTAATTCAAATTTTGCTCATGAAAAACGGTAATTATGTCCTTAAAATGACCATAATAGATTAGAAATTATATAGGGTGTAACTATACCCCTTTGACCACCCCAAAAAATTGATGTAGACAGTCCAGTAGCGGGTCGTGACCTGAAAAAGTGCAGGCTGCAGTTTATCTCGAAAATAAAATATTATTTAAATAATTCATCTGTCGGCGTTATTGATGATCGTTCAATATACAATATGTCTAGCAATATTCAAAGTCGATATAAAATTTAAAAAACACTGTTCACGATTGTCTGCACTCCTCATAATAAAATCCGTGCTAAAGAAATATTTTTTTAATTTCGTTTAAAAATCAAATTAGTGCCTCTATTTTTCTTTTAACTAACAAACAACAAAACACGTCTTATCCACATGGGGCATTATCTTATGCAACAGTGTAAGCGAAAATACAAATGATTTTTCTTGAAACAATCTTTTCTTAGTGAGCTCGCATGATTTTTTGTTGTGATGTGTACGTCAAGGGTTTCCTTGATTTCCTCCATCCTCTCAATTAGTTCTGCCCTATATTCACAAACTACGTTTACTGTAATAGATCTGTGTGTACATCTCGGGATTTTTCGCCCAACAATTCTCTCAAAGAAGAAAGATGTATCTTTACAGAGAACATTAGGATTCGAATTTACTTAGCTAACAAGCCGCTTTTATCAATATTTAACTAAGTAAAAAGCTACTTAGGTAAGAAATAAATATAACCTACAGATGGGTTTGTAATAATTAGATAACAGAGTAAATGAGATTTTTTTTTAAAACATATCGCAGAGCTCGAACTTTACATACTTTTTAAGGCTATACCTATTATATTTCAGGTTTTCGATTTTAAACAAAACAAAACATATATTTGCACCTCATGGAAGGGCTAAACAACTAACTCGGGGGGTTTGACGTCTAATTTTTTTTAGTTTAAGATTCTATCCCCAAGGCCGCATTGCAACAGTCCCTGGAGGAAATATAGAAGATATAGAAAATATAAAGGAGAGTCTAGCTCCGGGGGAATTGGATGAAGAGGTGAGATAAAATCAAATTAAGGTAGATAGCAACAAGCTAGGAACGTGAATTTTTCACGGATGACTTGAACTTTTCACTTATGTTTTTCTATATAATGTCTGATGAAACTTAAAATTATCTAAATATTAATTTTTAGATTTTTGAACGCGAATGAAAAATGGCAAAGCTATAGCAATTACTTTTATTTTAAATCATATTTCAAAAAGGTTTCCGGCCAATGTTCTGGGAAGTGACACGTACTGAGTTAGCCACTTGCCTTGACCATGTACAGAGTGGCCAATATTATATATATACATAAACATTTTATATATATATATATATATATATATATATATATATATATATATATATACATATATATATATATATATATTTCGTAAATTCGTAAATATTTAGGAAATACCATCCTCAGCAGGGCTCATTTTCGGGGCTGTAGCTAATTTCGCAATTCGCTGTAAATTGTTTTCATTTTTGAATAACTTTTTTTCAACAAAAAGGATTATTAATAGTTATTTAAATATGAAATAAAAAATACTTTATTTAAAAATAATTTTTCTAACTTCTTGCATTTTCTTTCGAGTATAATCGCTCTTAAATATGAAAATAAAATATATAGAACATAAAAAACAATTATTTAGAACTTTTTTATAATTAGGGAATTAAATAAAATTTCGTAATTAAAAAATATTTCATTTTAAAGAGAATAAAAAACCTTTATAAAAATAAAACATTCAATCTGCTCGGTTTGCACAAAAATTACAGACGATTGAATTTTCAAATTAAATTGCAGTTTTTGACCTCACAATTTAGTGGATTTCTCAGAATTTAATGAACCACAACCAAAATTATGAAGAAAATTCGAAAATTATTGGTCATGTGGTTTTTGTCGGTTTGTAAGTTTTGTAATATACATAGAGCTCTCAAAACCGCGCAGTTTTACTAGGAATTTGACAATGAAGAAATTGTTTTTTTTTTATCCGATCGGATCAATATATGTCGCTATACTTATGGTTTGTCGAAATAGGCATTTTTCTATAGAAGTCAAAGAAAATATGGCTTCTGATCGTTGGGCTTGCGCAATGCAAAAACTAAGAATTCCCTACCTTTGTGATCCCATCAACATGTTTATACAAAAAAATCCAAAGGTAAGATCAGTTCCAATCTTTGCCTATATACGGAATCTTCACACTTTCTTGGGTTGGACATGTAGTGTTGATTTGTTTGTCAATTTTAAACTATCGTGGTTTTTGCGAAGGACACCTATTAGACCAAATATCGATTAAAGGGAAAACTAGTCTCACGCCGGATTTTTTTTTTTTTTTTTTTAATTTTGATATCAACAATTTCCCAGTTGCAAAGCTTAATTGAGGCATTAGATTTTATCAACATGTTTACGCGTCTTTCCATAACATGTTATTGTTATACATAGCATACATAGCCCCAACAATGACGTGTTTTTGGACGTAGCTTTTGGAAGTAGCTCTAAAACGCGTCGACTTTTCAACGTCGTTTTAGATATGTTGTTGTTTTTTTTTTTGTTTAAAAAGTTTCTTTTTTTGAAAACAGTTTTTTTATACTAAACGACAACGCATTTTTCAAGGTTAACCACCATATTTTGTTATCTGGCTAAACATCCAGCTCGTTCGCTAGACTAATTATGTTGGTGACCCACATCCACCTGTCACACTGCAGATATTATGTGATTTATGTGGAACAGCAGAATCAAGAATTTAAACTCCAATATAGTCTTAAGCAGAGCTGTCGTATTCAGTACCGCTTAATGCTGCAAATGCAGTACTGAGCATAATATGTACTCTAAGTACTGGTGCAGGTACTACAAGGTACAGTACTGTAAAAAACGTATAATTGCGTTACTTACAGAAATCAGGATTTGTACTGGGCACTGCTTATTAGAATATCAATTACTTTAAGTACTTTTAATATATTTATAAGTGTTTGAAGTTCATTGTATATTGAAAGTATTTTGTTTGGACAATTGTAAATTAAAATACTTATTTAAATAATAAATTTTGTAAAATTGCAAGTCCTATCCTGGCGGACTTAAGAGAGTGGCACGGCGTGTTCTTGTTCAGTCAATACCGAGGCCTACGCCAACTCACTCTGTAGCGGGTGCAGAGTGAAGACTGATCTGCTCTACCTTCTTCAGCACCTGTTGTGCGTATGTTTTCATTTGCTGAAATTGTGAATAATTCAAGAAGACATGCATTGGCAGACAATCACTTTGCAGCTTTAGTTTTACTTAAATATAACCCAATCCTACATTTGTAATGAACCTTCTATGTTTAAAGAGTGATGAAGATGATAATTATTTAAGTTTTATCACAAAAATAAGGGCTAATTTCAGTTTTTAGTACCTATATATGTATGTTTGTTTTACTTTATTTTTTTGCATTTTATTAAACTGTTTACTGCTTTATTAAACTGCTACTACAACCGTTACTTTAGCTATTATACTTTAAATACAAAGTGATTGTTAGACAATTACCTTAAAGGTTTGATTTTACTCAAATGATAATGTATCCTATATTTAACATGTCAAATACATTACTGGTATTATAAAGTATAATTATTTATATTTATGTATCACATAAATAAAGACTATTTTTAAGAGTATATTTGATTTTCTTGAAATTTTATTGATGTGATTTTCTGCTCCTATGTCTATTATTTAGTTAAGCCCTTGCTTCAAGACTTTGGATTATGGCAAGTATTGCCAGTATTTGAAAATACTTGCAGTGCAGTCTTAATACTTAAAACTGTGTCAAGTACACATTACTGGGTACATGTACTTTTTTTTTTAATTTTAAGTAAAATACTGGTTATGTGAAATATAAGTATTAATCCAGTGTTTAGTGGTACTGCATACTTCCAGTACTTTGGTGATTTACTGGGTACTCGTACTGGAAGTACTTTTCTTTGGTACTTGTGACAGCTCTGCTCTTAAGATCTCAAGATAAACTAAAATATCGACACTTGTTGAAAGAGGTGCCCTTCAAAGAAACTATATGACAAGTTTAAAATTTACAAACTAAAAATAACATGTTCAAGCCAGTATATTTCAGAAGCTGCAAGGAAACAAAAAAATGCGAACTCCGTATATAGATAAATATTATTGTTTGTTTTAAAATAATACAAGAATTATTAAAATGTATAGACTAATTTAAAAGATACACATTTCTAAATATGAGTTAAATTCTGCCGTCGTCTTAAAAATGTGTTTTAAAAAATTGAAACTGAAAATTAAAGGAAACAATAAAAATAAGCGAAAAGATATTTAGATATGGTGGCTTAATTCTCGGTATAGCACACCAGGTAGTGAAAAGTGAAAAGGAAAATCAATGAAAACAAAAATATACAAAATCAGTTAAAAGAACAAATGAAAGATAATACCATAGAAGTTATTACGTAAATTATATCCTTTACTAATTACTAGAAAATATGCGCTTAACATATTAGAGTAATTTTTTTATAAATAATAAAGTCGCATGAACCCGTTTCAAGTGTTTATGAAATTGAAAACGTTCGTTAGTATATAAAAAGCATGTAATACATTAAATATAATCAAATATACAAAACAATAATTAAAAAATAGGAGAGCAGCTTTTTTGCATTTCATGGTTTATATATATATATATATATATATATATATATATATATATATATATATATATATATATATATATATATATATATATATATATATATATATATATATATATATATATATATATATATATATATATATATATATATATATATATATATATATATATATATATATATATATATATATATATATATATATATATATATATATATATATATATATATATATATATATATATATATATATATATATATATATATATATATATATATATATATATATATATATATATATATATATATATATATATATATATATATATATATATATATATATATATATATATATATATATATATATATATATATATATATATATATATATATATATATATATATATATATATATATATATATATATATATATATATATATATATATATATATATATATATATATATATATATATATATATATATATATATATATATATCAGTGACAACTGAAAAAAAATACATTATATACAAAATCATTTTAAAAACAGACCAGACATCTGACCATATGAGTTGTTACATAAAATATGCCAAAAAATGTCAAAATGTATGCTAACTTTACTGCAATCCAGATTGTGAAGAGTTTGCAACTGACTGTTTACAACGCATATTTATTCTCGGGAACTTTTAATTATACCTAAAGGCTGGCCCTATATGGAGATGTAACGGGTAATACTTTTTACGATATGGAAAAACCGGGTACCCATCTACATAGGATCTAGCAAAACCGGGTAGGAACCAGTAATATATTAAACTCGTTCATTTATGTTGATTTAACATTGTCTGCAAACCTCGTCAATTTGACGGACTGACTGGTTTGGTCACAATGTTAAGAAGCAAT
Organism: Kuschelorhynchus macadamiae; assembly: GCA_030620095.1. NCBI lineage: Eukaryota > Metazoa > Arthropoda > Insecta > Coleoptera > Curculionidae > Kuschelorhynchus > Kuschelorhynchus macadamiae. Next base: position 2,348,175 of record JAUTXW010001355.1, read on the forward strand.
AAATTCGCCTTAGGCAACTACACCTCTGACTGATTTGTATGAAACCCCATTTTCAGCGGTGATAAAGTGAAACTCTCACCGAAAAAAAACCTTATTCCCATATTTTTTTGCGGTAAAAGATTGTTTTCACGATTGTTGGAGAATTTGATCTTGTGGCTGGAAATATATAAAGGAAAAAGGAACAAACTGTCAACTGAAAATAGTAAAATGCTAACATATGTCCATCACAATTTTATCATGTTTTGTATTAATAATATTAGTATTTAGTTTTATTGTTGTGTTAAGGACTTTTTACGAATATGTTAATTTGGGTATTTTGCTTTAAAAATTTTGCCGGGCATTAAAATATTTGGTTAAATCGGTCGGATACCCGTTACATCTCTGGAATAGTCTAGAATAAAGCATATTATCTGATCAAATGAAATGTTATGTGGCATATGCCAAAAGCTCGTAATATCGACTTAGAAAAAAAAATGAGAGCATGAACTAATTCATCATAACATAAATTGGCACATATACTTACCAATTGATCACTGATCTATTTTTTTTTCATTTTTATATCACTTTTTCAAATTTTATATTTAACAGTTCCAATAGCATTAACACCACCTATCAATAATTCTCAGATTTTTTCAAAATTACAAAACTAAAAAATAAATAAAAACATAATTGCATCAAATATACACAATAGTTCAAATGTAGTTGGCAGCTACTTTCATTGCCTGGTGGTTTAGAGGTACTAAAGATTTAAGAAAAGACACAAAATATACAGTCAATAAAAATAAACCAGATATTTGACCAACAAGCTGTTACAAAAAATATACAGAGCAGCTTAAGTGACTTTCAGAAAACAAAATGAATTATATGTTTAACATATCAAGTTTTTCTTTCAAATATCTAGTAAAACAAGGAATCCGCTAGATCAGCATACAGCATACAGCTGGACGCCATTCTGAAGGAAAAAAAATTCTGTATTTAAAAAGATGAATAGTTAATCGCAGCTGTTACCAAGTGGTTTGATATTTACATGCCCTTTTTTCACACCAAAAAGAAAAGAAGCCTAACCTGGGCTAATTGGAAACGCAGTCCAATGTTTAAAACACGATTACATTCTGAAATGCGTTTTTGATTAGCCCAGGTTAGGTGTAGTAATTATTAATTTCATGATTTTTCTTCTAATATTGTTTCGCCACTGTAACTCGAAATTGTATAATACTGTTTATGAGTACAAGAATAGTGTAGAATTTTGGATGGAAGCTTTGATCTATTCCAATGAGAAGCTTGTTGATGGCAAATGAATATATTATCTTGCCAAAAGAATAAATAGAATTATATCATTTGTAAAAGAACTTGTGTATAAAGTATTTACAGATCATATAATATAAGTACTAGAAAGGTATACTTCTTAGTATCCTAAAAGATACCTTATATATACAGGTAGAGTTTATCCCCCCAATTACAAATATAACTAAAATTTATTTGGTAACTTTTCATTTCTGACCTATTAAGCCTCAAATGAAGTCATTCTAACCCGCAATTTCTTTTTCTTCTGCCTTTTTTATAAAACTTCGCTGGTTTGTATGCAAGTAGTAAAATCATTAATAAAAACTCACAAAAAAAATATGTTACGGTTTTTAGTGACAGTGATGTTTCCTTTCTTTTTTATGAAAAGGAACTTTATATGAAACTACCACAAACAAGTAAAAACTTTCTTTTTGTTTTCTTGCCTTATTTTACCTAAATGTTGAAGGAAAAGTTTTGATTTATGTTTGCTTTTTAAATTAGTAAATAATTTGACTTCCCATTATTAAATATTATTGGTTTACGCCTATCTGCGAGGTCTACAAGGCAATTACAATTATTTAATGTTGAATATCGTCGAACAAAGTATGGATATTTTTGTCCGATGACAAGAATTTGTAAGAGGCTAACCAGCTACCTGAACATATAGACCTTTTTTAACATATCCTTATATCAGTTTAAGAAACAAATTAACCACCTGCAACTTCGATCAATTTTTAAGATTACAGGGAATACGCTGGCGTTGAGAATGATACTAGAGACAGTGACGGTGGTACTCTAAAATTTAGGGTCGGTCGAGGCTCAATCAAGGGCGGTTTTACGGTGAGGGGGTAATGAGGTAATGTCCAAAATATAAATCAATTCTCTGTACATGTTACTTTATAACTTCTGTATTATTAATACTCTCATAGTTATTGGCTTCTTTTTTTTATCCTGTTTTTTATGTATGAATGTATTATATTTTCATTAATTAGTGTGTACTTTATATTAATTTATTCAGTCTAGTTTTGTATTAGGTATTTCGAAATATTCATTTTTTGTAGAAAAAATGACATGTCTGTAAATAAATATTTCATATTTATTTTTATTAAAAAACAGCCATATTCGGTACTTTTCAGACCAACAACTTTTCTTTAAGTTGGTATCTTGACATCATTAAAAACAAATTATTGACTGATTGATTGAAATATTTAAAGAAACAAAGACCAATTATATTGGCAGCAGAAATCACTTAATGGATCTCAAATCTACTTATAAGAACCAAAGTTAGGATCCTTTTAGAAAGTATTTTATTTTCTACTTTTTGGATTCTATTCGAAGAATAAGCGGTTTGAATGAGGGAGTCGAATTTTTACTACAAGATCAAATCGAAGGTATCAGCAGAGCATGGTTAAAGTTGGGGTATTTCATTCATTCACGATGGTTTCAAAAAATGTATTAGAATTACAACGTGCTATCCATTCTTTACTTGATCTTTTACTACCTTAAGTATGTGGCACTAAAACAAATAAATGTAGTTTAAGTGTTGTTATTTTACTCACAACACACAGTCTGACCAAAGGAAGTATTCAATTGATTTTTCTAAGTACAATTGCAAGCAATTCGCACTGTTTACTAGATCTTTGAATCATTTTATCAAAAATTAAGTTATTACATTACAATGTTATTTCATGTTATGAGACAAGGAAATAAAGGATCTACTTACCAAAATAAAAGTTGCACATATATATATATATATATATATATATATATATAAGGCCCATCAAGAAAACTAAAATATATTTAAAAGATTAACACCCTGCATCTTGAAAACGAAGTGTTTTCAAACCCATATTCATAGCAATTTTTTAAAATATTTCGATGTGTAAATAGCGACTCCATATGAAATTTCCAGACACTCTCTGTATGCAAGAAAAAGCAAAAAAAATGTGTTACGCAGATCCTTTATCTACTTTTGTCTTAAATTTTTTTTAGTGAATTCAAAAACATCCGCTAATATACAGTATATAATAAATTAAACATAATCGAACCAAATATACAAAACTATAATTCAAAAATAAGTCAAAAATTGACATCTATTTTACACTACGGTATCACGGAAAAGATGATAAAAAATCACACAAAACAGACAATTAAGGAAAATTATAAGCCATTATAATCTCATTTTACACCATCCAGTGCCTTTGGCAATAGCACATGGCTATTTTCAGAATTGCATGAAACTGAAGACATTTGCTGGTATATAAAAAGTATGTAATAAATTGACAACAGTTGATCCAAATATACAAAATAATAATTCAAATATAGGACATAGTTGGTAGCTGTATCACATTGGAGTTTGTGTGGCTTGATATACCGGGTGACAAGGAAATTACTAATCAGCCTGCATGCTGTTTTTGAGAAATTTTAAAATTGTCATTTTTGGACCTTTTAGAATCATCTATCGGTCAAACGGTTAAACTTAAAAAAAAACTTGCACTTTCTTGTATTAACTATTTGAAATCTATTACATGGCGTCAATTTCCATTTTAGACGGAATGTTCAAAATTTACAGAAAAAATACAACATGTAACATAAAATGGGTTTAGAAACTAAGGCAGAATTTAAATATCAAAAGTTAATAGCAAAACATCCGGATTTAAATATATATAGCAACGCCAGTAATCTAAAAAAATGAGGAATTTAGCATTTCATTTTAATATCTTTAAAACTAAAACGTTATTACCTTAGTTATGTAACATGTCTAGATATAAAAAATAGGACAGACATGTTGGACAAGGACAAATATGCCGACATGTTTGCATGTCAAAATGGAAATATCCGACATCTTAGACAAGTCTGGACATACTTCCATATATTCCAAATAAAAGGAGAAAAATTCAACCTCAAATATTCTGAGATGGCATTGGAAAAGCAATGTACACTTTTAGAGTTAAAAATTAAACTTTTTATGTAAATGCTGTTTTACTAAAACAGAAAAAATAGAGAACTGAAGTAAGTAACTTGTTGCAAATAATATAAAAAAATATGTAACATAGCTCAAGATGATAATACATTGAAACTAAGATGTATTTGTATATACTTTTTATTACATATCTCATAAGACTAAAACCCCTAATTATCTCAAAATTAAAATGCAACATAACCACTTTATTTAGCTTTGTTGTATGAGACTTTTAATTTTCGATTTATTTATATATTTTTTAAGTCGCTCTGAGGTGTAATTAAGAAATAAAAATATTAAGTTTTATTTTCATTACTGAAAACAATCCTAAACGAAATAATATCAATCCTTATAACCTCAAAAAAAAAACAATATTCTTTCAACATCTAAATATAAACTTATTGAAATTTAGTTTTACATTTCTATGCCCTATATAAGTCTAATATGAAACATGTTAATTATTTTATGCAAAAACAGTACACTTTATAATCACTTTTCAATCGGTGTTGCATATTTTATTATATTATATCTTTTGACAACTCTAAATGTTGAGAAATATACAGGCTAACCCATTTAAAATAACAAAGTTGCTAGTGCTTCCAGTTAAACGAGATAGGACAGTCAATTGCCTGAAACACCAAAATCTGCATATATGACATAACCAACTTTCGAATCGATATACATATTTACCAAAAAAAATACAGACTAAGTAGTAATTTTATTGTCATCCAGTATATGCAACAATAAAAATCAATCCAGCATAAAATATGCAATGTCAATTAAAAAGATAACCAAAAGTATTTGATTATACAAAATGCTATGTAAAATATAACAAAATCTCTTTTAAGATAGACTTGACGATGGCGCTTGACAAATGATTTTTATTTTATTTTACATTTGACAGTGCCCATGGCTTAATAACTTTTATGAAATCGAAAAAACATCGCTAATATAAAGAAAGTTTGTAATAAATTAAGAATAATTGAATTAAATATACAAAACAATATTTGAAAAATATGATAAAAGTTGGTAGCTATTTTACACTGCATAATGAGGCAAATATGCTAGTGAAATGAAATGAAAATTTATTTTTATCGAAGTCACTCTCCTACTCCGACCACAGATAAGCTGCCTGATAACGGGGTGGGGGAAGAAGATACTGTAGACATCAATCTGCACTGTTCTTTAACGACGGGATCTAAGAAAAACATGTTATATAAGGCACGACAATATTACAAACTAAAAAATTAAATTAAGTGATTAGAATATGTCAAAAACCGGGGCTGACCAAAAACGCGTTTTAGAGGTTCTTTAATATCCTCTAAATGATTTTTATTTATCTTATTTATTTAAACAATATATGGGATACACCATTTTACAGTTTTTATCAGTTTATAAATAATACCAACCTATAAATAACTACACATCTAGTAATATTCACATATTACAACACAGAATGGTTAAATTGGTTTCGGAAGACATTGAGCTTCTGAAAGGGTTATTTAATTCAAATTCAAAAATCATTTATTGCGCACAAAAAGAAATTAATTAAATTAAAAGCAGTACAGAAAAGGACAGGGTACATTAAAACCAGTGGTATCAAAACCAAGTACCCATCAAAAATAAATAACACAGTAAGAGCAAATATTAGGCACTAAAACAAACTAAAATTAAAATTAAATTTGTGGTGCTATGCATATCTCACGCTTCAGCTGTCTCTTGAATGAATCTTTAGATGTCCCTTTTGGGAACAAGCTCGAGATTTAGATATGCTAATGACTGAGTTAATGCCACAGTTTGTCCAATGAAACGGAACATGGAACATTTCACTAATTCAAAGCTCTCTTAAAGGTATTTTAATTTGATTTTGATTAAGGGAATCTAAATATCTGTTGATTAGTCGATGTACAAAGTTCAAATCATGAAATTGTCTCCTTATTTCCAAGATTTTAAGACACTAAAAAGACTTTATTGATTTGGTCAATAAGTTTATACGCACAGAATCTGACAAATTCCCTCTGAATCTTTTCTAATTATTCTTTATAATTATTACAGAAAGAAGCTCAAACTATGGCGGAGTATTCTAGATGGGTCCTGATAAATGAACAGGACAGAAGTCAATAGGGAAATTCGCAAGTTCTTATAATAAAACCTAACCTTTGGCTCTGGTGAATCTATAATGTCATGTCAGTTTAAGGTTATGAAACTGTTTGTTTATGTTTTCTTTGAGTGTTGAAAATTGTATTTTTTGACTAAAATCTTAGCTGGAATATTTGTTTGATGTTGTGAATTATTGAATTATACTTTTTTACACACGGGCGAGTGTTTGCAGCTATTTATAGCCGACTTTTCTTTATATAACAACAAAAAATAAACGTGAAGTGTTGTTTGTTTACTTGGACTACAAATTATCGTCGTTTGTGGAGTTTGGAAGTAATTATAGCCCAGCAGGGGTCTGATTTTTCTTTTTCGAGTTTTTGGCCAGTCTTCTGTGATAATTTTATTTTTTTTTGCGTGAATTTTTATTGTTGTGAGTTTCCAAACCTCAAAAAATGAATAAGTGCATGACATGCAATTCAAGTTCCCCAAAGGAGATTGATGGTATTTCTTGGATTGCTTGTGACATCTGCTGCATGATCTATTGTCTGGAATGTTTTCCCCTAACATCATCTGAGCTTCGGGTAGTCGCACTCAAGAAGAGAGTACTTGTAATTTGCTGCCCGAACTGTAAAGTGGCAGCTAAGCAATCACTGTTGAATGGCGAAAAATCTCGACATTTGATGGAGGAAATTCAACTTTTGAAGGGTTCTGTTGCTGATAAACAGCAAATTATTGAGGATAAGTCAAAAATAATTGACCTGTTAATGGAATCCTGCGAAAAAACTGGTAGCAGTGTATCTGTTGAGCAGAACTGTTCGAAACAAACCCTGATCCCAATCAGTCACACAGATGTATCCAGTACAATCCACCAAGCATCTGCAAAGGTAACAATGGACAATCTTATTAACCATAATAATCCGATTGTAACAAATTCTAGAAACACTAGTACTACTCAACACTCAACCAGAGTTACAAAGGGTACGAACAATAATGTAACAGTTTTAACAGTAGAAGAGAGAAAATGGTTGCATGTAGGTGGTTTGGACATAAATGTATCAACTAACATTCTCATGGACTACCTTAAGGAAAACTCGGTCGAAATTTTAAGCTGTGAAAAAATTGACACCAAGAATAGCTCTCTATCTGCATTCAAAATATCCGTAAAACCAGAAAGTGAAGATAAAATGTTTGATAGTGAGCTGTGGCCGCAGACAGCGGTTGTAAAGCCTTTCGTGTTCCGAAGAAACAACACAAGAACTCAAGGAACCCATATTCGTCGACAAAATAACAATGGTAATCACTCCAGAAGCAATAATGGAAATTTTCGCCCAATGAACTACCACACGAAGCGATATTAGGCAACACTAAACCGAGGGAACAGAACACTCTACCCACCAAAGATGTTTTGCTTTATTATCAAAATGTTCGTGGTCTCCGTACAAAATTGTCAGAATTTTCAGAAAACGTGTCTACTTCAAATATGATATAATCACATTGTCCGAAACATGGCTAAATGGAGATTTCAGCAATGCAGAGCTGGGGCTTCTGAACTATATTGTCTTCAGAAAGGACAGAGATGTAGAAGCTATAGGCAAGACCCGAGGAGGAGGAGTTCTAATTGGAGTACTGAATAATATGAAAGCTAATACCTTAGAACCACCTCAGCAGTCTGCTGGCCATGATGAAATATGGGTGAAAGTGCAAATCAATTCTGACCTGCTCATTGTTAGTTTAGTCTATTTTCCTCCTAATTCTAGCGTTAGTGAGTATGAGGCGCATTGTGATAACAGATTGTTTTTCTAATTTATTTGATAGTGCTTCTTTTTATTTAATAGGAGATTATAATTTACCTAGGTTGAACTTTCTAGTAAATGATAGCTATAAATATACACAGATAAATAATGGCTCAGCTGCTGAATGTCTTACTGCATCTATGTCATATGCCAACTTACAGCAAGTTAATACTATTCCTAATGCCAATATGGTATTTTTGGACTTAATATTTACAAATGATTTTGATACCAATGTGAATACTGCCTGTGATGTTTTAGTACCTTGTGATAATCACCACCCTGCTCTAATGTTTAGTATAGATGCCAATGTGATAAATGAGAATCCTACCTGTAGCGACTGTTTTGTTTTTGATTTTAGTAACTGTGATTATTTTAGTATTAATAACTATCTACTTTTTGCAAAAATAAATCATCAATTTGTTACAGCAATTATATTAAAAAAATTGAAGAAAATATTAAGTCTGACCCCGGTTCTTTCTGGAAATTTGTGAATTCAAAAAAAGACCAAAATAATATTCCTAAACTTCTTAAATTTCAAGATCAGGAATTCACTGACCAATCTGACATTGCTGAGGCTTTTGCAAAACATTTTGCATCTGTATATGTAGGAAGTTCGGGCAAGATATTTCAAGAACATGCCTCTTTTTCTAATTTAAATAATAATTCATTTTATTTTAAAATATCAGTTATTTTGGAGAGACTAGAAAATATAAACTTAAACAAAGGACCAGGTCCAGACAATCTCCCTCCTAAATTCTTAAAGGGCTGTGCATTCTCTCTCTCAAGGCCTCTTTGGCTTCTTTTTAATAATTCTTTTAGTAGTGGTATTTTCCCCTCATTCTGGAAAACAACACATATATCACCTATCTTCAAAAATAATGGCAATAAGAATGACATTAATAATTACAGACCCATTTCAAAAATCTTTTTAATACCTAAGATTATGGAGTCCATAATTACGGACTATCTTGAAAATGCTTTCAATAAAATTATAACAACAAAACAACACGGCTTTGTTAAAGAAAGATCTATAACTACTAATCTATTATTTTACACCAATTATATCTCTGATAGTCTAGAGAGTGGTCATGAGTTAGATTCAATTTATACTGATTTTTCAAAAGGTTTTGATAAAATTAACCATAATTTACTTTTAAATAAATTATCATTTTATGGAGTCGGTGGAAAGATGTTGGATTGGTTAGAGTCTTTTTTACTTGATAGGCAACAAATTGTAAAAATCAGCAGTCAGTTCTCCAGCCCTATTATTGTGACATCAGGAGTACCTCAAGGTGGACACCTGTCTCCCCTCCTTTTTAATATCTTTATTAATGATATAAATAGCTGCTTCAAAAACTCAGAATTTATCTTATATGCTGATGATTTAAAAATTTTCAAAAAAATAGAAAATAATGTCAGCTCTTATGAGTTGCAGGAAGACCTAAACAGATTTTATGATTGGTGTAATGCAAACCAAATAATTTTAAATGTAGAAAAGTGCAAAAGTATCAGATTTACTAAGTCACCAAACTGCAATAAAATCAACTATCATTTTAACAATTCAATAGTAGAACAAGTTGACATAATAAGGGATCTTGGGGTTCTCATTGACTCTAAACTCACTTTTTCGGTGCATATTGAAAATTGCCGTAATAGAGCTCTGAAAATTTTGGGTTTCATAAAAAGAAACACAAGAGACTTTAAAAATATCAATTCCATAAGACTTCTGTATATATCATTAGTGAGACCACATTTAGAGAATTGCTCAGTTGTATGGAATCCACATTTCAAAACCTATATTGATAAACTAGACAGCGTACAAAGAAAATTTCTCCGTTACCTTGCTTTTAAATCACATTTTCAATTAGATAACAACATAAACTATAGTTTATTAGAAAATCGTTTTAACATTCAAGGCATAGCAAACCGCCGAATGGGTTTTGACATTATTTTTTGCTTTAAACTGATTAACAACTTAATTGATTGTCCTGAACTGTTGTCCGAACTACTATTACATATTCCATCTAGATTGTTGAGAGAAAGTAGAACCTTTGAAATCAAATTTCACAGAACCTCATATGGGCAAAACTCGCCAATTTTGCAGAATAATGAAGGCCGCAAATTTGCTTGACTATGATCTATTTAATATATCATTAAACTCACTAAAGTTGAAACTTAAAAATACAAGACTTGTCATCACTCAAACTGGAGTATAATTGAAATTTTTTGTTTAATTCTCATGTAGTATTGTCATTGTTATGTTTTATTTGATGTTATTTTGACTTGCAATTTTATTACTTAGTGTTATACATTTTTATTAATTTTAACCTTATCAAATTATGTTGCAGAATTGCACAGTCATTCTTACTTTAAACAATAATCAAGTTCTACAAGAAATTAATTAAATAGAAAGGAGGAAGGAGGAACAATGTCCCTTCTGTGGAACTGCAGACATTACATTTACCCATTGATACTTAAAACCGCACACTCTCTCTGCCTGCGACCCGCCAATATTTTCCTAAACCACCTGAGGGAAAAGTCATCAAATCCCAGAGCTTGTAGTTTGGAGAAATCAGTAACACCATACTGGAAGTGGCTGACCCGCCTCCTGCGAAACCATGCTGAAAATCACTAAATAAGTTTTTGAACTCACAAGTCAGCTGATCACAGACCACCTTTAGTTAGTGACTTGCTAAATGAGCCATAGTGGCTTAGATATACAGTATTTAGCTTTAAATAACAAATACTCATGTATTTTATCAGTACCTGATGAAACTTTTAAAGGTAAGTTAGAGATTCATTTGAAAATATTGGCTAATCTAATATTAGATTCTCTAAAGTTACTATTCCTTTTGACATTGTAATTAGACAGCTGCTCCACAAGAATATACCATAGAAAAGTATTCCCAAAATAAATCTGCTATGCCCTGACCATCACCTGGAAACTTATTGTTATAGAACATACAATTAGGAAGCTTAAATGATTTCTGCTGTGAGTGATAATCATATCACTAGAGAGATAATAACAATAATGTCTCCTCTGGTTGGTAAACGAGTCTGAAATGCGAGTGAATTAGGTTTTTATGAGTCACTGGGAGCTTGATGTTTTCTGGCGCTTTCCCTTTAGGACAAAATGTATCCAAAAATCGAATAAAATTTCCAAAAACATTAAAACTATATTTTTTGTATTTACATGTATTTATACTATTTAATTTAAATTTGGTTGTACAACAAATGTATTATTATTATTATTAGATTTAAATGAATAAACTTTTTAAAGTTACTTCTCATAATAATGTCTCCTCTGGTTGGTACACGAGTCTGAAATGAGAGTGATTTGTGTTTTTATGAGTCACTAAGATCTTGATGTTTTCTGGCGCTTTCCTTTTAGGACAAAATGTATTCAAGAATCGAATAAACCTTCCTTAAAACATTATAGCTGAAACTTCTCACGTTTAATAGTTTGGTAGTAAAAAATATACAGAGAATGTAGTTCACCTGCAGTTTCAGTTGTCTGACAATATAAATACATCACTGTTACCGTTTTAATTCACTAAATTTGCGCACAGTTTATTTACAAATTCAGTTTTATGTAAATTGGTCAACAAATAAATTTAGGCAGCATTTTTTCAATGAACATTATATAACTAAAAACTTTTTTTGAATACATTTTTTTCTAAAACGGAAACAATTTTTTTTTTAGTTGTCAAGTTTATGCAGATGTCATTCTGACTGAAACCACCGCTTCGCAATTATTTTCATATGTTCGTACAATCAAACCATAACAGTAAATATTTTTTACTCCAGGTCTCGAATTTTTTCTTGACGGCTTTGCTTACACAAGGTGACATGGAAACCAGTCACAAAAATTGTAGATAGAGATATTATCTATATATGATCTATAATCTATATATGATTGTCTTGGTCATCTGAATCAAATTCCTACCTTGGGAAGTTTTCAAAAGATTTATACAGGGTTCTTCAAAAGTATTATTGCAGAGTTTTGCTATTAAAAATACGGAAATCAGAACTGCTGTTGAGATTTCACATTTACCCACTTGCAATTAAATACGTAAGAGATTTTACAGGCTATTCAAAGTAAAAAATGGCCAGCATTTTCAATGGACAGCAACAAATTAAATACTAATATCGACGAAGGTTTTGGTAAAAATAGTACTTACTTGTCTTTGTAGTTGAAGTCGTACGACAAAGATAGCACGACGTCGCTTCAACCACCTAAGAATTACCATCACGAGAACCAACGTTGACTTAACGTCGGCAGGGGAAAATATATAACGTCGAATGAGTGAACGTTGTGACAATGTCGGGACAACGTAGGTAAATGTGTAAACAATTTTCGTACAAAAATTGTAACGACTTACAACTTGAAGATCATGGCAGGTATTATTTTGGAGTGTAAATTTAAACTAGAGTGAACGAAGCTACTGCATTATTGCAGACATGCTAATTTGGCTGTCTAGAAACGTCACAAGCGGCCCTTATGCAATTCTGAATTTTCGCAGCAGTAGTACTAGTAGTAGTAGGTCACACAATACTATTGTTTTTTTATAATATTAATAGATTTAAAAATTCGTACCACAAAGTAAACAAAAACATTTTTTCATAAATTTTAGGATTTTTTTGCCCCTTATGATGTAGTATTTTTTAACCTAGTTAGGCAGATTTCTCAATAAAGTATTTTGCGCTGATCGGTTGTGGCTCGTAATTACGATTTTGCCTTCTGTATTTATTAAAATGTATGCCAATTATTATTAATCCGCATTTATTTATTTCGCACACTTTAATTCTCTTTTTATATCTATGTTGTTTCACAGTAATGGTTTAGTAAGAACTGGACATACTTTACAGACTAATTGGGAGTAAAAAGATGATGGTTTATTAAATAATCCTTAAACCCGACTCGACGCCACCCGAGTATGGTTTTAATTTGAAATTGGTAAACAAGTTCTAACGTGAAATTACGTCGCATTTAGGAGCACCAAACAGTATCACGAGTAGGGTTCAAAGTCGAAACAACCAAAATAACATTCCCCAGTTAGGTCGCATTAGGGTTAGGTAGACGTCCTGCCGAATAATAACGCCGGGTTACAAAGTTAGACTTCGTGGTTACGTGACTCGACGTCGAAATGCTACTTGGCAGTTTTACTTTAAATACCTTACACATAAATCACTCTTTATTGCATATTTAATGCCATTAAATTTATTGAGTGTAGTAAATGCAAACGTACAATTTTCGAAGCGGTTCTGTTCCTGTTTTTAAATGCACTACCCCCTATAAAAGTTATATTTAAATGGCAAAAAGTAACCTCTTCGTGAGACAATTTGGGGTAATATTGATTTTTGTCAAATTTCTTGCTGTGTATTGACACCAGTTTTACTTTGATTACCTCATAATAAAAATCAATCACTCCTTATCTGTTACCTATTTAAAGTCAATATTTCTGTTTATCATAACAAATGGAAATGAAGAATTTTCGCGGCAATTATCATTGAAAATTCTTTTTGAGAAACCTTCAATAAGTATTTTAAAAATAACCGTGTAAGTAAAACTGCCAAAACGTTTCGAGCTAGTGGTCCAAGAATTAGATTTAATTGGAAAGAACAATCAAACCTTCTGTTTTAACGATTTGGATTTGGTAAGTGATTTTTGTCAAATTCATGATTAGATCCTCAATCACACTATCTAAGGTCTTCATGGTAACTATTAAAACAAAGCAAGTTCACAGGTGAAGCAAACTTTTTGTATTTAAAGTTTTTTGCCAGATTTCCTTAGTTGCACTTACCAGATTTCAAAATTAACCAAAACCTGTATAGAATATTTGTTTAAGCAACTTACAGAAATAGGCATGTTCCATGGCATCTCTAGCGGTTAAGCGTTCTAAATGATCATATCGTAAAAGCTTATCCAAAAAATCTAATGCTTCTGGGGATACTAAATGTTGATTTTCACTATGTACGAAACGTTCCCATCGCTTCCTTGAATGTCTAAAAATAAATAAAGGAAAAAATTAGACTAAATAACATGCCTTCGATTATTAATCAAATACTTCAATCTTTATTTTTAGCGCCTGCTGAAATAACATCTGAATCACAGAATTTCAAAACCATACAATAAACCATCTATACAGCATATACCATTAAAGAATGCAAAAGTTGTAGAGTTTGTATTATATCCTCTTTTGAGAGTATCCAAAATGTTTAAGCATCATTAAAAAGTTGAAAAATATAGATAACCTATATTTTCTAAATGGGACACCCTATATATTATTATTTCATTAAATGCGCCTCTTCATACTGATCATAAATACACCAGGTTTGATACCTTTATCTTTAAAGACAACCGAGACAACTAACAAAAACCCTGCTTTAAGTCGTAATGTTAGAAAGAGAGCACTCTCTTCTAACAATCCATAGGATCAATAGGTATTAGATATACATTTTCCCCTATTTCATCGTTTTTGTCAATTTCCTCAGTTGCCTTTAAAAACAAGGGTATCAAACCTGATATATTTATAATTGGTAAGAAGTGGCGCATTTATTAAAACAGTAATGCACAAGGGGGTCTCACTAAAAACATATAGGTTATGTATTAGTATTTCAACTTATTTATTTTTTAATTTTGGATACCCTTAAATGATAATACAAGAAAAATCTTACAACTTTTTTATTAAATTTTTTTTTATCTCCTATATTTAAAGCCCTAACTCTCATTTATATTTTGATACCTAGTTAGAATTTTAACTATAGGATATACAATAAAACTTTGAATGCAAAAGTTGTAGGATTAATAATAAGAATAATAATAAATGACTTTTATTGCATTATTTACAATATTTGTTTAAAATTATGATAAAAAAAACTTAATAAATATTAATACAAACTAAACATACAAAGCAAATAATTATATCAAAATACATAAAAGCTGCGAGTATTAGGAGTCATGTTCATATCTGTCACATTGGAGAAAAAAAAAACAGATAAAAAGAACTGAAAATAAAAATAATAGTAATTCAAATATAGTGATTCAAATTTAAATAGAGTTTTGAATATTAAAGAGATATTTTTTAAATAGAGTTTTAAATTTGATACCATTTAACAACGTTAGCTCAGAGGGTAACGAGTTATATAATATCATGGCATTATAAGTAAAAGATCTCTGAAACACGGCGGGCTGATGATGAGGCATCGTTAATTTATTTCAGAATCTAATGTTACAGCAGTCATAATATCATCGGTTAGACCAACTAATGCAACAGATGTACTCAAGTCTTTTCTAAAGCAACACTGACTTTCCGGAATTATATTATTAACAATACAGTAATAGAACAATTGATTATATAAATTTTTTTCAAAAATTTTAGGAAGAAGTGGTAAAATGCTGTAATTATCCCGATTGATTCGATATTTGGTTTTCGATAAAGGCTTTCCAATAGACATTTTCGACTTATCCGGAAAATAATTTAGTTTCAAAACAACAATTAATAATATGGATAATGTATTTGTCTATGAAAGGACCGCAATTTTTTAACATTTTAACGCTCATACCGTCAACACCATCAGCTTCAGTACGTATTTCGTGAATTATTCTATGAACCTCTGTAATACTAGTCTTATTAAAAGTAAAATTTAATTGATTATTAAAAATAGTACTTAGATAAAAGTTTCAAATTGCAATCAGAAACATTTTGAAGAAATTCACCATAATCACTAATCTTATTTAGATTGGATAGATCAGATTAGGTAGACTATGTTAATGTATTATCTTTTGAGAGTATCCAAATCTGTTAAATGTCATTAAAAAGTTTAAAAATATAGATAACCTATGTTTTTTAAATGGGACACCCTCTGAATTATTTCATTAAATGCGCCTTTTCTTACCCATTATAAATATACCAGGTTTGATACCTTCTCTTTAAAGACAACTGACAAAAACCCTGCTATAAGTTGCAATAGGTTAGACTCTCTTCTAACAATCCATAGGATTAAATTAAACCATGCCATAAGGGGCAATATATACCTATATACATTGCCCCTTATAGTATGGTTTTTGTTAATTTCCTCGGTTGTTTAAAAAACAAAGGTATCAAACCTGATATATTTATAATTGGTAAAAAGTGGAGCATTTAATAAAACAATAATATACAGGGTGTCCCACCAAAATATAGGTTATGTAATTAGTATTTCAATTTATTTATGATTTTTTTTAATTTTGGATACTGCAAGAAAAATCCTACAACTTTTGTATTCATTTTTTTTTGTATCTCTATAGTTATATATAAGTGAAATCCCTGTACGATTTGTTGTCTCAGCTGCCGAGATTAAACTAGAGAGAATAAAGAAACTATGTGACTTTAATTTTGAAAGGAATTTGCCTTTGTCACAAATATTCACATTCAGCAGCTAACGTCGTAAGCGATTATTCGCAAGTAAATCGTATGAAAATTAATTCAGGAATAAATTAAATGCTGATTAATTTTTTACCTATAGCTATAATAATTTTAAATGGAATAATCTGCATATGTTATATTAAAAAAAAAACAATACTTACAATAAAGAGTACCAAGAATTTTAATTTTGTAATCTTATTACTCAAAAAAATGGTAAGAAAGTTCAGCAATTACAAAGAGAGACCATAAATTAATCACAGTTCTAGTTGTATACAATCATTTTATAGCCTGTGTTGAGTTGTTGAAGACTCACCTTCCTAGAATATCATTAAATCGGGGATCTAACTCTATATGGTATTTATCAAGATATTCAAAAAGCTCTTCTGTTCCTAATACTTTGGCTATGCGAACTAGTTGATCATAATTATCGTGTCCATGAAAAAAAGGTTCCTTTCTAAAAATCATGGATGCAAGCATACAACCTAGAGACCACATGTCCAAAGAGTAGTCATACATTTGATAGTCTACAAGCAATTCTGGCCCTTTAAAATACCTAAAATATTATTCTTCATTAAATAAAAACCACTAATCACAGTTTTATTTTGAGAGGCAGTTAATTGTAACTCATATTACTAATGAATTGTCATTATAAAGCATGCAATTACACTAAACAGTAAACAATGGTACTTACCTAGATGCTACCCGAACGTTATATTCCTGTCCAGGGTGATAGAATTCTGCTAAACCCCAATCTATTAAACGTAGTTTCCTATTTTCATGATCAATCATTACATTATGTGGTTTTACATCCCTATGCATTATTCCCATGCTGTGGCAATAATCTAGAGCTTTGAGCAGTTCATACAAATAAAACCTTATATCAAAATCTGTTAGGGTTTGGTATAGTTGCTTAAAGTCAATATTATTAACATGTTCAAAAATTAATGCTGGTGTTCTAGATACAGGGTCTTTGACAACAGCTTCTAAAGTTATTATATTTGTACCTCCTCTAAGATTTTCTAATATCTTTATTTCCCTTTTAATTTTCTTCTTTTTAACAGGCTAAAACAAATTAATAAATTGAAAATGTATCATCACATGAATTTAATTACTGTTTTATGTTGTAAATCTTCCTCTCATAGAAAATAGAGAAAATGCAAGACAACGTGTCGAGTGATGTGACTGCAGTGAGCTGGAAACCTGTCCCTGTATGCACAGTATATATCAAGTAGAAAATGCAAGGTTAGGGTTAAAATTTTATTAGTTATAAAGAGCTGCCTACAAGGTTCTCTGCTGCTGGCATTACATAAGTACACTATTGCTGGTTTCTTAAGACAAAAAGGGTGTTGTGTTTCCCCTTAAAGGCAATGCCATAACGTAAGTCAGAATGAAATAAAGAGTAATATACCGTTTTAACCGCACTGTGTCCCGCTTTTAAAGATAACGGAACTAGTAATATGATTTATTTATTTATTACAAATTTAACAGGAGACCCCATTTTTACTAATACAAAATCAGCATCAAATAATTTTCCTCGATGGAGGTAAAAGAAGACATCCACTTAAACAAACTAATCGCGTAATAAAGCTTAATTGTACAAGTAATATTTATAATTTAACATTTAAAAGTACACCACATTTGGTAACAAAACTAGAAATCAAGAGTATTGAGATTGATTTAAAGACTGGCAAAGTTGAAAATATATAAATAGATTTGGGCTCAGAATATTAAATACTCTCAGAGTTAAGTATTATTTACAATTTAACATAACAGTACATCACAGATGAAGTACACTAGATTTGGTAACAAAACTAGAAACCGAGAGTATTGAGCTTCAATTTAAAGGCTGACAAAGAACAGTTGAAAATATCTAAATAGGTTTGGACTCAGAATATTAAGTACTCTCGGAGTTCTGCCTATGGGTGAATCATGAGTGTATCCCATAATTCGTGAAGTAGTATTTGATAAAAAACTATTACGGAGATTCCGAGAAAGCTTGAAGATTTAGTTGTGTCAGCATGTCGCAACCATGGTAGTCTTCAATTCTTATGCCACACACCTGTGAGCAGCAAAGCGCCAAAACTTATTTTGGACCCTCTGCAACATCTCAACATACTGAATATATTGGAGTGACAAAACAATAGATGTATTGCAGGTTGGAATGCAATAAGAAGCAATAGCGACTCCTTATAGTATTAATATAAAATTCAGCAGAACTTTTCAGTACAAACCCAACAATATTCATACTTTTCATGAATATTTTAGAAATGTGTTTCATTAAGGCTAATGTTCTCTGAAAACCAGACTCCAGATTCTTAATTACCCTCACATTATAAAGATTTTCCCCATTGATAGAATAAGAGGTGTGGAATATTTTCATTCCCTAAGAAGCTAACAAAGTAGCACTTCCCCACATTTAGTGAAAGGACCAATCTGATAATCCAACTCTTTTTGGATCATCTGCGCGTCCCTCCAGCATTCAATCAGTCTGAACATGTTTAAGTCGTCTGCAAACTGACTAACCTTGCAATAATATTTGTTGTCACAAATGTTATTTACAAATAGATAGAATAGTAGAAGAGCGCAATGCGACCCTTGAGGGACACCTGAATAAACTTCAAACTTCTCAGAAACAAAACTATTTACCTTTACACTCTACGTGCGACCCCTCAGGAAATTTTTTTACCACCTAATTAGGGAAGGGTGACGAAACTGTCTCAAAGGGTGAAGATGGTGATAAAACTGTCTCTATTAAAGGTCTATATGTAGTCAAGATATACAGAGTCAATCTGGCCTCCATTCTCCAAGGCCCCCAATAGGTCAATCCCATAGTGGACCAAACTGTCTGTGGATGATTTATTTTGACGGTTTCCTGGTTATTGGTGATCTAACCCAGACAACATTGTACAGCTGATTGTATGTTAAACTGTCAAACAACTTAGATATGGCTGATTGATTACAAAATCGTCCGTAGTTTTGGACATTTTCTGGATCACCAAATTTGAAAATTGGTATAATGTAGCTAAGTTTTCATAAATTTGGAAAAATTTCACTCTCCAATGGCAAGTTAAAGAACCTCTCTAGAGGCAAAGAAATAGTATACAGTTCTTAACAAAAAAAAATTTTTCGTCTTTTTATCGTCGGGCCCAGCAGGTAATTTAAGTGGAAGGTTATTAATCTTAGTTGAACACCTCTAAAAGGTAAATTTTACTTAAAGAGACGTCTTTATATTTGCTTACATGGTAGTAATGAATGAGGCTTGTTGACTCATCATACACCTCAAAAATGAACCTTGAGAATAAATTGAGTATATCCTACCCAGAATCAGCCTGCTCCTCATTAAGATACATACTATTTGGAACAGAATATCTCTTTCTTTTGTTATTAACATAATTCCAGAAACGCCGAGGATTATCCTGAAGGCTTTCTTCTGATAATCTAACAAATTCATTATGATGGAATTGGTGGGTATTTTTACATAAACCTCGTAATCTAGAAAATTCATGGTATATCACTACTAGAAGACAAACTTTTTATGAGCAATTTTTTCGTTAGTTATGGTTTTTTAATTTAGGACTGAACCAACTTTTCTTATTCTCTTTAAAGGAATGAAAGCATAGACAGTATTCAATGAATGACTTCAGAAAACCTTTCCACACATTCTTCGATTCATTAACATCAGAATGTACAAAGACCCCATCCACGGCCCTAACATCTGCAGATTAAAAAAGGTGATAGAATTCATTATAATTTAAAGAGTTATAATTATTACGCAATAATTTAACACAATAACATAAGCAGAAAAAATGTTCCAAATCACTTATAATATTTCAAAACAATAAGTCCAACAGTACATTTCTACTATTAGGAGTAGAAATTGCTTGAAACAAACCGGAAAGGAAGCTAATCTCAGCAATATAACATAATCACTCACGTTTGAGCATTTAGAAAATGTAGAAAATTAGTTAGTGTAGAAAATTAATTTTCTATGTGTAGAAAATATGGTAGAATATTCAAAATTTTCTACCTACCCAACCCTGGTTGTGGAACCTCTTTACAATAAGATATAAACCAATTAGTTTCAGCATTATCTTTTTTCACTTTTAACTCCTTGAGTAAACCCCCAAGGTGCTCTCTTTGAGTAATAGTTAGGTCAGCTTTAATGTCAATGTTTGAACCTGTAAATTGTTTCCTTTGTTTAAGGCAGTTGGAACCTGTAGCTTGATCAGAGAAAAATAGTTTCATGAACCATAGTTTTATACCAAGTTTCCTTATTCTAATCACTTTAAACCACATGGAGGGATCCATCTCTAGCTTACTTAAGAAATAGCAAGCTGGACTTATCATCATTCTTTCTTTGGATATTTGAGACTTTTCAAATTCAAAATTCAGCTATTTAGCTCTCTTCATCCTTTCCTGCATTTCTTTGTTTAGTTCCAAATTGCTTGATTTTCGCACTTGAGCAATCTTCATTACCATTACTAGAACTGACAAAATTGTCACGCAGCTCGGTAACTGTTTGTTATTTTTAGATTTTAATCTAATTAGTTTTGAACATCTGGAGTAACCGGTCAGCGGGACTGGTAATTTCGGCGTATTTGACCGCTTGCGAATCTAGCTTTTTCGCGTGTTGTTATCGAACGACATTGTTTTGAATAAATCAGCTATAGACGGTTGCCTAGTGTCCCGTCCGGGTGGCATATAGTAACAGCACCCGTGCTAGACGAATCTGCCGAACCGAAGTTCGAAACAGTAAAAACACCTGAGCAAGAATTAGTACATAGTAACAGCATCTCAACTAGAATTTTTAATTATTGTAACATACTTTACTCCACCACGTCAGTAAACCCATTATGTTAGTGCCTTATTAAACAACTAAAACTCTAGTTTATTTGAAAATAAAAGAGAACCATTAATGTCAAAAAATTTCATGAACACATTTAAAAAAAGATACAAATAAATGGCCAAAATTATAATTACAATAAAAAAGGAAGCAGTTACTACAGCTCAGTTTAAATATTTATAAATATTAGACAAATTCGTAAATAAACACATAACCTATTATTTTTTAAATGTATTATAGCCAAGGCCCTTATACTCATTAAGGCAATTAACAAGAGCATGAGGATTTCTACTTCTCTTCTTTGAAAATCCTTTGGTGTTTCTATCAATTGTAATTTTATAGCCTAAATTTTATTTAAATTTAATTTACGGCTGGACAAATGTAGAAGGATCTTCATCAATTTTTTTGTACTATATCAAGATACTGTTATGTCGTTTGTTTCTTGGAATGATTGTACACTTTTATATTTCAACAGAAAGTTTTCTTTACCCTCTGAGATGGAATGTTAATAAAAATATTATTAAAAACTACTTATCCAATTTATCGCAAATTTTGCATAAAAATAAAGTATTATTAAGGAATCCAACTGGTAAAATTTTGGTATGAATCCAAGATGACAAAATAAAATGGCAGCTTAATAAAATATTTAAAAATTCAGCCTGAAAGATCTACTTAATGCATTGATTTCAAATTGTGTGCCATAACTAATCGTGATATAGGGATGAACTAGTAAACAAAATGGCGTTCAAATAAAATGTTTGTAATCCTGACAAAATCACCCCCTCAGGTTTTACATATCTTCACATTTTAGCGTCCCTAGATGGCAACAAATAGTTTTTCAATTGAAAATATTTTTCAATGGTAATTTTTGTTTGCTGATCTGACATATTTTTTCTTAGAGTTACTGACTTCATTATTTATTTATTTGACGTTATTTGCAAATGCGTACCATTTGGAATGTTTAGCATTCTGTAGTGTACGTTTCTGAAGGGCCGATGTCCGATGCGTGCATCGGCTACGTCTTTACATTAAACGGTAAACGACAATTCCGTCGGTTTGTCTGGCGGATTGTCTGATTGTCAGTTCGCAGCAAAAACGACTAAATATTCAGTTTACCTCAAATTTTGCACAAAAATCAAGTGTTACAGGAAAATGAGCTGGTAACATTTTGGAATTAATCCAAGATAGCACAATCAAATGGCGGTCTAATAAAAAATTTAAAAAATCAGCCTGAAAAACTACTTATAAATTAATTTCAAATTTTGTGTAAGCATTAAATGTGTTATAAAGATAAACTGGTAAAGTTGTACGAATTTAAGATGGCGAAACAAAATGACGGTGAAATAAATTTTTTTAAGTCACCATAAAAAAAAATTATTCAATTTACTTAAAATTTTGCAGAAAAATAGTATGATACAAGGATAAACTGGTGCGAATTCAACATGACGTAACAAAATGGTGGTGTGTGTCAATGAAAAACTATTTATTGAACTTATTTGAAATAATGTTCAAAAATTAAGTGCAGCATATTTAAAATCCAATACGATGGACTAAAATGGCGCCGAATAATTTTTTTTAAAAGACAGTATATGTGTTACTAAATAACTATGTACTAAAGTAAACTGAGTCACATTTCATTATTCCTAATAATAGGAAAGAATCATAACTGCGTAAAAAAAAATTATTTGAGTTTTTTTTTAATGTACGAGTAGTACTAAAGAACTAAATTCACAGATTAATATTTTATGATGATGTCTATGTCTCTAGCAGTCTAGCGTGGGTGTCGTTTTTGGTACATTCGCGTAGCGTAGGTGTCGTTTCTGACAAAATTGGGGATGCCAATTAATATATATATTGATCACCTCTGTAGGAAGTTAAGTGTATCCTGCTATATTGTAAGATCTCTTGTAGCTACTGTCTCTGTGTATGTTTTAAAGGTATTGTATTACAGACTGATTTACTCTCACCTTCAGTATGGTCTAATTTTTTGGGGGAACTCGGCTCAGATACAAAGGGTTATAAGCCAGAAAAAAATAATAACATGTATAAGCCAAGCAAGAAAAAGAACATCTTGCAAACCACTATTTAAAAAACTTGGATTTCTTACATTGCCCTCAATATATATCTAAAAATCACTAGGTACATCTCAACAAATCTAAGCAAATATGAAACAAAAAGTGTTATTCACCAGTATACTAGGAATAAAAGTGACTTACATTTGCCTTTCTGTCGAACATCACTGTCTCAGAAGTCTCCAGAGTATATGGGTATTAAATGTCTTAATAACTTCAGGGCGCTTATGAGCAACCAAAGTAATAAGAAGTCAATAAAAAATCAATTAAAAAACTTCTTAATTGAAAATGTATTTTATTCAGTGGATGAATTTTTGGAGCACCAGGGGAAACTTGTTTGTAAAAACCTCATTTTGACTTCCTGTAATGTATATATTGTACTTGTAATATATTTGATATTTAAGTCTTATTTTATTATTTATTCGTGCCCGATTTTTAGATTGTTTTGTCTAGTTTGGGAACTTCTAATAGTGAATGTAATCTGTTTGTTTTCTGTCTTGTTTGCAAATACGTATTTCTGTTTGTATAATTTTGTGCCTGCGTATTTGCCTATTTTTCAGTGAGGAATACATTTGTACTAGTTTTAGGTTGTAAACTTGACTGCCACTGTTAGCCATATTTATTTAAAAACTTCTTTTCAATTGACTAGCCTAATAAGTTTGTACTTCTTGTAAAAACTTCTATGGTGAATAAAATATATTTGAATTTGAACGGAGTTTCTAGCACGGGTGCTGTTACTGTATATGCGTCCGGGTATTTGATACTGCTGGGTCCTTCCGAAAGTCGTTTAACCCCACTTCTACTACTTTATTTTCAGAAAAAATTCATCAAAATCAACTTTGCAAGACCAGTGCACCACTTATCTATCCATGCAAGACAACAATATTCTACCTCACTTTGATTAGTTTTAACAACACATTCACAAACAGAACAAGTTGAATCGTCCGACGTACTATTTTTTATTTATTACTGTTTTTATTTTAATTGAAAAAGTAATTGAATATATAAAACAAATTACAAGTAATTTGTAATTGAATTACATTTTCTCATGTAATTAAATTATTTTTTTTTTGTAATTAATAATTTAATGTTTACTTTTAATTAATAATGTGTCCATCTCGAGCAGCACCCTGTTTTTTTTTTTTATTAGATAAGTGAAATATTCTGAACACACAACAAGTAACATAACCTAAACCTAAAGTCCATTATTTTTGAGAAAATGACATTGCAAAAAATCATTTTTAGGCTACTTACAGCTCATTATTGGTCAACTGGTTAAAGAAATGAATTGCACTTTATCTTAATTTTTCAAAATCTATTAGAGGAAATACCAAAATCCACAGTTTCCACTTATCTTTACCCATTGGTAATCAACAAAATACTTAGTTTTTTAGATTACATTTTTCAACATAAAAGTTTTGATTATTTCTAAGTCAATTAGGCATAACATTTTCATCAATAAAATGTATATAGTATTTTTGTCTACTGGACTTTAAAACTTGAATCTCCTTTATTACAATTTTCAAGGTACATGGCTGTTTTAAGCTAATAATTCTGAAATTATGGGAATTAATACGCTTCTTCAAAGCTTTTGGTTTAAAAGCACTCAATATAACATCAATGTATTCCTTTCCCCTGTCTTCTGTGTTTCATTAACGAGTATACATATAAACAAAAAATGATATTGGTCCAATGAGAAATCTCAAGATAATTCCAGCCTCAAAAAATTTTGTTTGATTTAGAGCACATCAGTCTATTATACTACGCAAAAATGTTTTAAAAATGCCGACAGTATTATTATAAAAGCTAGCTTTTATAACCGTTAGAACTGTGTCAAAGCCCTTACCAAAATAACTGACGATATTTTTCACTTTCAGAATTATTGAGTGTCACTTCCGGGTTTCCTGAGGGTATTCTTCTAGAGGCCATTGCTTTGTCTTAAGGACTTAAAATATTGTAAATACCATCTTTAATTTGATGACTCCCAACTTAATTTTTCAACGTCCATTTTTCAATTCGCAAATGACTGTACTAATGATAACCTACAAGCCATTTACGAAATTTTAATGGAACATTCTTTACAGAACATTGAAAAAAAGGACACGACCTCTTCTCTTTGCCAGTGAAGACTGAAGTATAATTTAATTACCGAAAATTCAAAATCAATTTTAAGGTCCACTTCAAATATAGAGATAATATTCAGCTCAAAGCTTATAACTAAATATTACATCACAACTATGCTATTAAAAATCATACTCTAAAATTACTTTTTCTACCAAATTACCAAAAGTACTTTGGGGATCTCTAACTATATTTTTTGCTTATTCTGGGGCCATGTATGTTGTTAAATTTTGTTTAGTATTATATCTTGGAATTTCAACGTGCATGTAAAATTTATTAATGTTAACATTGTAAAAAGTGTGACATGTGGTATTCATCACGATTTTATTTAAGAAATGCTGATTCATTAATCACCATTTTACACCCCTACAAGGACCTGTATATTGCATAGGTAAAAATTGATTATCGACCATAATACCACTTGACATTTTAATAACATAATAATAGCAATAACCTATTATATTCAATAACAGCAATACAAGTCACAATATAGAAAAATTAATTTAGACCTTTTGGTGTTTTGAAAAGGGCCCCTTACAACTAAGCAAAGGGTTGATCTTACACTTTTCCCTAGCAATTAAAACACCATAACAAATAAGTATTATACAAAACAATTTTTCTATTATATAAACTGACAATATTATAAATATATATTTTAGCATCCAAAGCTTGGAACTTTAAAGGTATTTTTGTTTACAAAAATCACCAGAGTGTATTAGGCAGATTGAATACCATTTGATATTAGATTCCTGTATCGGATAATATATACGAATAAATGTCTGTCAATTAAATCCATTCAAATTGGGTATTATTACCTTATAGCATTAGTTATAAAGTCTCGAATTTGGAAAATTTCAGCCAATCAATCCAACGAAAATCCAAATTAAAAGGTATGAAAACTTAAAATGAGAACAGTGAATAATAATTTATAAATGGAGTGCTGAGTGCATTCACTATTATTCGGCAATGAATTGAGACCCATAATATATTTTGACTGAGTATTTGGCCCACAAGGGCCAAACTGAGCAATACATGACTTTATATCTGAAAAACCTCCAATTGATCACAAATGTTAAACCTGCATTCCTAGGTCACTGTATAAAATTGCATTCTATATTGATGTTATGGTTCCCAGGTTGTAATTCTGCATTTTATTAGTGTAACCTACTAAGAAAACTATAATCATAAAATCAAATCCAAAGGATAAATAAATAAATATTGTGGAAAAGATATCATTATATTAATTGGTATATTTTCCTTTACCCAGAACTTCCCTCGCTATAAATCTTAGTTTTTACCAGGAAAAGTGAAGTACGACCCAATTTATTTCTGAACACATGTATTAACACTTATATAATGTGTTTTTAAACATTTTTGTTCGACGCCATTTTCTTCCACCATAATGGACTCATACTAAACAGTTTCTACCTATGCCACACTTGTCGAATTCGTACTGGTTTATCCCTATATCATATTTAATTTTTGTGCGAAATTTGAAATCTATTGAATAAGAAGATATTTTTTATGTTGATTTTTTAAACATTTTATTTGACCCTCATTTTGTTCCATCATCTTGAATTCTTATCACAATCTTACCAATTTATTGCACTGCAATGCTTGTACAAAATTTGAAATCAATCTAATAAGTGCTTTTTTCAGGCTGATTTTTTAAATACTTTATATTTTGTTTTGTTATCTTGGATTCCTATCAAAATGTCAACAGTTCAGTTGTAAGTAACATTTTTTTATGCAAAATTTAAAGTAAACCCATAATTAAGGACCAGAATTTGAAGTCAAGGTAAGTAGTTTTTTATGCCGCAAACTGCCAGATATACCAACAGACAGACTGAATTAAACATGTTTTTGACATCTAGGGCGTTTTCCATTTGTTAACTTTTTAGGACAAGCTGTATAAACTTATCCAATGGATCTTAAATTTTGCACAAAAACAGTCCGGTAATTTTTGATGCAAAGCCATTATGATTACAAAATCGGGGCCTAATGAATTGATAAAAAAAATCAGGGAAGAAAGGCTACTAATATAAATGATTTGACATTTCACATAATAGTCAAGTGTGAAGGGATAAAAGTGAAAAAAATTTCAGTGAAAATCCAATATGGTAAAACAAAATGGCGGCTTAAAAAAAATGTTTAATATATTCAACAAAATTCCAGTTTCTGAAATAAAGCTGGTTTTACATAAGATAAGTTTTTGGGCAACAAATTGGTCAATTTCTTGTCCAAGGAATTGTAGATATATGAGAGTAATTTTTCGCTAACATGTAAATCAAAATTTATTAAAACTTATAGAAAAAAAAAATTGTTTGCCATAAGTTATTACCTATGCCCTTTGAAGATGAGTTCAATATTCACTTTCGGTAAAGGAGCAATTAATCTTTAATAATCGATGAGCACCATCCCTTAATTTACAAACCTCACAATTTAAGACTGGTTATAAAGAAGAATACCAAATGTCACTAAAATTTCCCCAAACTTGTTCAAAAAATTAAAGCTAACTCCCAATTATTGGCAAGAAATTGAATAAGTAATTGGATTAAATTTAACATTTTACACATAAAAATTAATTGAAGGTCTTTTAAATTTCTTCTCCAAGAACTTGGCCAGTGTACACCCCACTTAAAATCTTTTTATAGAGGAAAACAATAAACGGCATTAACTATTTTGTTAGACTATCTAAATAAAGTTATGAAACATAAATATTAATAATAGAAAAATACATTAAATATATTAAAAAATTGGAAAATTACCTTTGCCCAGAGCTACCCTGGCTATGAATACTTTCTTTTAAAAAGGAAAATAAAACATGACACAGTTTAGTTCAGCATGTAGTTATTCAGAAATGTTATATTTTATTCCTTTAATGAATGGAAGGATTCATTAAGAGAGAAGTTCCAGGTAAAGCTAATTTACTAAATGTTTGAACTTTTAGAAACAAAAAATACAATAGTCTTTTTATTTATTGACAGATTACTATTTTATTGGTGATATTTGCAGAAAATAAATGTCTTTTTGTTTTCATTCCATGAACAGATCAAAAATACAAAGGGACACATTTTTTTAACCATATTTTAATTTATATAGCACTTGTGTTAAGACATGGTTTTAAAGATATATGTTAAAATTTTACAGAAAAAACTTTAAAGTATACATTAATCCCTTGAAACATTTAAAATTTTAACAAAAAGAAAAATATACAATTTTCAGTTGAAAATGAAGGCATCTAAGAATTTAGTTTGAATAGCAAGTTTCTTTTAGTTTTTTAAAGACTATTAATTTCTCACAAACTGTGAAAATTCGATTACAGCTATTGCACAATGATCTTATTTGGGCAACTTGATAATATCAACTATGCATATCTATTTACACACCCAATTTTGAACACTTTGAATATCTTTATAATTAAATTGTCTGTTTACATCTACCTATAATTTTAGTAATTCTTAACACATTAAACATGTTTTAATTAATAAATATAATTTCTATGGAGACATTATCAAGTTTTAAGTATAATAAAAGTTTTATTTTATAATAGACAACCCTGTAGGTTCCTATATTTTTCATCCAAAAAATTCTAATTGACTTTTAGCTAAAAATTGTAGTTTCAATTTTAGACATAGCAAAAATAAGGTTTAGCTTTACATATTTAGTAATTAAGGTAAGAAAATTAATTTTTTTATTTAGCCTCCTACATAACACGATGGGAATAACTATGGAAGGGTGCTCACCAATTTCTAATTAAATAAAACAAAACAATTACTTATACTAGATCTAAGAGAGAACAAAAAGAGGACAACCAGAAACAACTATGGCAGGTAGGTAGTTAGGATATAACGTTTTTATTTATACAATCAGTTAAGCAATCAATACTGTACTAAACAGCTTGATTTTTAGTTCTCGGGGATAGTTTTTTATATACATTTTGATTAAGCTTAAATTCGTAGGGGTTAGCATCTTTAGGGTTAGTTTTTACAAGCATAATTTCTTTTTGCCTTTCATTTTCCCTGTAACCATATTATAGATCACATCTATTTTTTGTTTATGAGATAAAACGTAATCTGAAAAAAATGTAGTTGATATTAAATCAAAAGGATCACGCGAATTTGTGTTTCCTAGAACTAATTCATGAGGTGTGTATTTAGTGAACTTTCATTTGCAACTGTATTGCATAAGGCACAAATTCAGGAATTGTCCTATTTTTGTCTGTATTTCTTAGGGTCTAATCAATATTTGTCCTCTTGCCAACGTTCACCTTAGTAATATCACAAAAAAGATTAAAAGAGTTTAAAAATACAAGACACCTTATATTTAGGTATATTAAACTTATTTAATTGTCAAGTTCTCTACTTAAATTCTCACAGCCTGACCTATCTTGTATCATATCATCCTAGGTATTTAAGATATTTACCTCTCCTGGACAATTAGCCATTGAGTCCCACATAAACAATTTCACTTTTTAATACTTTAATGCTATGTTTATAGGTAGGACAATTAAGGTCACCCAGTGTGTGATGTGTATCATACTGTAATTTGTCTCTGTCATTCGTTTTTATACAATTGTGACAACAATTTTTTGTTGCTTTAGGGATTCATTAATGATTACCACCACTATTCACAGACAACAGGTCTGGTGCAGTTATTCTTCTTGTGGTAGAACTCTTGGCATTGGTAGCACCTAGTTATTTCCAAACTTTCAAAAATGGGTTAACTTTCCCATTCCAAAAAAAACTTTTCTTCCATCAATTAGTCTTTAACAATGGCGAAAAACATTTACCAAAAATTGTCTTTATTTCAATCTTCTTACTAACAAATATGTAGCTAATCTTCAACACATCTTCCTCAATTTTGTTCTCTTAAGTGTTTATCAATGCTCTCTATATCCACGTTGCCTCGATACCCTACAATTTTGAATCTGAGGTTTTTCATCTCAGTCACAAAATTGAGTGTTTCATCAACCTCACTCTTTAGTTTGTTTACATCTACATTTAAACATTTCACCATTATCCCTCCATTTTGTATATCTTTGGTATTTTTGATGCCTATTTTTAATTCATTTAATTTAATTTTTGTCTCAGAGCAGCTTTGTTGAGGGCTACATGGTTTTAGTATTAGGTCTAGGAAATTTATTGTATAATTGGAATATTATTTTGCATTATTTCACTAAAAGTAGGAATCAGTAGAAAATGATTCATAAGTTACGATTAGTCTTAAAAACACACCAGTTATCAACAGTATATTATGCCCAAATTGGGTCTAGACTTAGCTATAGGATCTGCTTCTAGGGTGCCTCCTCGGCAGCTGGAGATGTTCTTCTCGGTTAAAAAAAAATCATTTGAAATATCCACTGCGAAATAAATGCAATCTCTATATTATCTCTATATATATATATTCTATAGACATTTTTAATACTATGATGGTACGTGAAAAAAAAAGTTTGAGAACTCTTGCTCTAAATGAATATTTTACATGTAATATTGATTGAGTAGGTTTACAGCTGACATTTACTGTAATTCATTACGATTAAATTTAGATTATACTCTTATTTTTAATGACAATTGCAGACATAAAAGTTTAAAATAAATAAATAAACACTTTTAATTTAATACTCATATTGATTTATATAAAGCATTAGAAGCAAAATTGATATGCATCCCGAGATATGAATCAATATACTGAATAGAGTATACAGGGTGCGTTAAAAGTTATGATAGAACTTTATTTACTATTATTAATACTTAGCTCTAAAAAAAATAAACAGACTGAGTAATTAAAATTAAACAAAAAAAGCCTAATTTAACTAAGCAAATCAAAATATATAATTTAAGAAAATAAAAGCTAATCTAACTATCAAAATCAGTGAGTTAAAAAATAAACAAAATGAACTCAGTTAACAAATAAAAGTAAATAACAATTGGCAAAAATTCTAAAATCAAATAAGTAAAACACTAGTGCTTGGTGTTTCTTTCATGATTTGCAATAACTGATTCAACCCTTCTTGGCATACTTGCTACCAAATTGTCAAGACTTTGTATGATATGTCTCCACAAAATTGGACGTATTGTATACGTTTTTTACATACTTTATAATTTTTTATAAAAATCAAAGTGAATACTAAACTAAAAGTACTTAAATCAATATCGATAATAATAAATGTTCTAAAGACACAATATTAAATTATGGCCCTTTGGACACTTTACTGGTGATTTGTAAATTTTTCTTTAATTTTCAATTTTTTTGACTTTACAGAATTGAAACAAATTCAGATATAACCAATAAATAACCAGAATGATATAAATTAAAAAGTAATTTTATCTGTTTTCAAAAGAGATAAAATTATTATTTATTGTTGCATTAAGGTAAGGTACCTGCCTAGTAAATAATATAACAAACACAGTTATTACATATTTTTGCTAATTATTTTTAAACTGCCCTGTGGATAACTACTTAATTAATTTAACATACATTTTATAACAGTTCTAAAAGATCAGAGAAACAAGCTATGCAAAGCTTATCTACAACTTGAGAAAGCTTCATAAAAAAGTTATGGAAGTATTATAATGGGTAACAATGTTCCTTAACTTTTTTTGCCCAGTGTTCTATCACCCCGATTTTTTTTCACGGAAACATAGCTACAATAAAAAAGTACCTACCTTTAATATTTTAACTACACATTTCTCGTTATTTATTACATTAATGGCTTCGAAAACCTCACTATATTTTCCTCTACCTAGCTTGCGGACCAATTGGTAATCGTCTTGTTGCCCCCAGTCGACAACGTAGCTCTCATAATCCCAATATTCACGTGGCTTATGAGAATTTACGTCTGCGTAAACTCTGGCTCGGCTCGGGACAGCCATGCTAATATTATTGTTAACTTGGGGTGTTAAAAAACATCTAACATAAGGCCGTATTCCACCAACTAAAAATAATGAATGAATTTATTGTTATTTACTTAGGCATATAATATAATATAATATTTGAGGTTATGAAGTGTTGTTGTTTATTTTCTACATGTGTGTAAAAATTACGTTTTTAGTGTGAAATTGGCCAAAAATAATTGTTTTTATGCAGTAAATTTTTAAAACAGACCTTCTTGTTCATCAGTGCATGTTTGCAGCAGCCTGAGTGTAGTTATTGAGAATGTTTTGAGGAAAATTATTTCCGACACCATAGTGTTTGTTTACCTCTTACCTGCTGGATAGGAAATCATTATTTGTTCAACTATTTATTCAATCATTTGCCTCAGCTTTCACCAAAAAATAGTGTTTATTTTAAATCTGCCTCTTGGGCTCAGTGTTGCCTGCTCTCTTGAAGTAATTTCTTAATACTGCAGCATGGTTTGCTGTTACAAATGCAAAAGAGATTGTATTATGAAGGAGGATAAGACACAGCTCTTTGGTTCTCCTTGTGACATCTGTACCAACGTGATTTGTGCAGAGTGTGCTGGAACCTCATCATCAGAAGTAAGAGTTCTTGTTATGAAGGCAAGATCTCTTTTTCACTTTTGCCCTGACTGTGCCACTAAATTCTATAAGAATATGACTGAATTGAGCAAAAAGATTGGCACCATTGAACAAGAACTATCTAGTGTAAAGTCTGAAATTAAGTCCCAACCTAGCGTGGAAGAAATCAGACAGAGAATGAAGGCAGTTGAAGATAATGTTGAGAAGCTCAAACAGTCGAGGCAAGTGAGCCTAAAGGAAACTAAGGAAGCTAAGGAAAGAGTCAAAGCAATTGAAGAGAAAATTACAGAACATACAATAGGGGAAAACAGTAGGGACGACATGGTAAAGCTTGAGACCAATTTATCCAAATTATTTACAGCAGCGCTATCTAGTCAAATGAACACCATGACAAGGAACATTGAAGGCATTGTAAAGTCTGTAAAAGAGGGAAATTCTAACATCATGAACTATCTTACAACCAGGAATGAGGGCAATCATTTCTCGACTCGTGAGCAGGACCCAAACAGGAAAGTAACATCACAAAATGTAGCACATGCAGTACTGGAAGCATCAACACAAAGCACTTTGAGCAAATATATAAATCTAGCAAGCGAAGAACCTTCTGGGTCACAGCTCTTCAAATCAACATCTAACAATTCTAGTAGAATAATTAAGGGTAACAAGAAGGATGTCTCCAGAATCTCAGCTGCGGAAAACAAGGTCTTCTTTGTGGGCAATCTGAGCTCCGAGTCTTCGCCTGAAAAACTGAAAGAGTACCTGCACGAGAATAATATATCTGTAATTACATGTGAGCAAATTCGCCCAGCTCAACAATTGGGATCCCCTACCAGAATTTCATATAAAATCACAGTACCACCTGCAATGGAAGAATCTATTTTAAACGCTAACTTATGGCCAGAGAATGTTACTGTTAAACCCTTCATATTCCCGAGAAATAAGAATTTTCATCAGAGGAGGCCTCGTGCATGGCCACGAAGCTAAATTCATCTAAAAGCAAAATGACCAATATTGTTTTCCATCAGAATGTCAGATCCCTGAGGAACTGTTTAAATGCATTGGAAGCAAGCGTTGAGGAGCACCAGTGTCCCTTTGTATGTGTGACCAAGCATTGGCAGAGCGAACAAGAAACTTAAACTTAAGAGGCTACAAATGTGCAAGCGCTTTCTGTCGTAGCCAGACAAGCCATGGAGGATCTGCTGTGTATGTTCTGAATGGAATAAAAACAACATCAATTAAGGAGGTTGAAGATTTGGCTGAAGATTGTGTTTTTGAATGTGCGGGTGTGGAGTGTATACTAGATAATCTTAAATGTCAGGTAGTAGCCATTTATCGTCCTCCTACTGGTGATATTAAGAGCTTCTTAGGAAAAATGACTTTGCTTTTGAATGTCTTGCATATTGCAAATAACATATATTTTATTGCCGGTGATATTAACATTGATCTTCTAAGAAGTTCAGCAGCTCAGTCAGAGCTCTGTAATTTACTTTTTAGCTATAATGCAGTTGCTACAATAAAAGATTTTACTAGAATAACTGAAAATACCCAGTCTTGCTTAGACAATATTATTACAAATTTTAATGGTCATTGGCAGAGTCGTGTAGTCGAAACAAATTTATCAGATCATTGTGGCCAAATATTGGCTTGTAACTTAAGCGTAACTATAAATATGCCCAAAATTATTAAAAGAGATATTGGCCAGGACAACATGTTACAGTTTTATGCAAGGATAAGTCAGGAAAGCTGGGAAGACGTTTTTGTTGCTTCTAACATCAATGAGGCCTATGATTCTTTTTATAGCATCTTTCGGTTTTATTTTGATACGTGTTTCCCCAGAATTATAGTTAAACATAGTTCAAAAGAAAAATTTTTATATAATAAACCTGATATTGCTGAATTAAAAAATCAATTGACTCTATATCAAACAATGGCTCTAAAGGATCCAAATTTCAAGTCAGTGTTCAATTATTTTAATATATTATATAACCAGGCTCTACAAAACGCTAAAAGAACATACTATGAGAATAAAATTGAGAAGTCATTGAATAAATCAAGGGCTATGTGGCAGGTCATCAGTGAGGTAACAGGTTCTGGGAAGGGCTCAGATTTCTGCATGATGGAAAATCTAGAAGATTGTTCAAATAACTTGAATACTTTCCTTGTAAATATTGCGAAATCGCTGTTATCACAACACAGTGAAATGGGTGTAGATGGGGGTTTTACGTCCTCCATACCTTTTAATAGGAGATCATTCTTTATAATCCCAACAACACCAGAGGAAATACTGACCTTAATATCTAAACTACAGAACAAAAAGAGCACTGGAGAGGATGAGATACCAAGCTCAGTGTTAAAACATTGTGCGAATTATATCTGCAAGCCTCTGAGTTTTTTTAATAAATTTGTCATTTTCAAGTGGTATATTTACTGATGGCTTAAAGCATGCAATTGTAAAACCTATTTACAAGAAAGGGGACAAAAAAGATTTTAACAACTACAGACCAATAAGTTTGCTTACATGCTTTTCAAAATTATTTGAATATGCAATGAATATACGCCTTCGTAACTTTTTTGTCAGCTGTAATTTATTTTCATGTCACCAGCATGCTTATTTGCAAAATCACTCAATAGAAACTGCTCTCTTTCAGTTTACAGATTTTGTTCTCAACAGAGTGGAGACTGGTGACCTGACTTGTGGAATTTTTTTGGACCTCTCTCGTGCTTTTGATTGCATTGATCACAGCATACTGTTAGACAAGCTGTACAGATATGGGATATGGGGGGAATCACTGGAATGGTTTGCTACGTATCTGTCAAATAGGCAGCAATCCGTGGAGCTAAGCGGTTCTCCTGGATCAGTAAGATCAGAGCCAATGAGCTTGACTGTTGGTGTGCCACAGGGTAGTGTCCTCGGACCGCTATTATTCATAATATTTGTTAATGATCTTAACCATATTGCTCTCAATGAAAACACTGAAACAATTTTGTGCTTTGCTGATGACACAAATATTCTGGTTACAGGCAAGTCTTTTGAAGCAGTTCAAGAAAAAAGTAAAAATATAGTAAATCGCGCCAAAAGCTACTTTAATGAAAATAAGTTGATTCTTAACAATAATAAGATAGAATATAT
Source organism: Kuschelorhynchus macadamiae (assembly GCA_030620095.1). NCBI lineage: Eukaryota > Metazoa > Arthropoda > Insecta > Coleoptera > Curculionidae > Kuschelorhynchus > Kuschelorhynchus macadamiae. The sequence continues at coordinate 2,384,369 of JAUTXW010001355.1, forward strand.
GGTTTTTAGTGGCGGTGTTAGGGAGCTTCCCAACCAGATGATGCTGGAGAATGAGATAGTTCAATTGGGATTCTCTACTAAATTTCTGGGAGTTGTCATAAATCATAAACTGAGCTGGAGTCACCATGTCGTATACCTTTCAGGGAGACTTTCTTCTGTTACATATGCTTTTAGAATTCTATCAAAAAGTGTTAACTCAGATGTCCTTAGGACGGTTTACTTTGCTAATTTCCACTCTTTGGCTAAGTTTGGCATTGTGATATGGGGAGGAACGTCAGATATGGATATAATATTTAGATGTCAAAAGAGAATAATGAGAATTTGGTTCAAGATGGGCTTTAAGGACTCATGCCGTGGTATATTCCGAGAAAACAAAATTTTGACTATATGTGGTGTATATATATATATATGAGTGTATGAAATTTCTCTCTAGCAATCCTGGTACTTTCAATGAGCTGGTTAAGAACCACAGCTACAGCACTAGATCTCTAAATTATAACTACCCTAAACATCGAACAACTTTGTATGAAAAGGGTACATTGTATAGTAGTATTAAACTATTTAATAGTCTACCATGCAACATTAAATCTATCTTTGATGATAAAAGAAAATTTCTCTATAACTTAAAAGAGCATCTGTGTTTGGTAGAACCTTATTCTATCCCAGAGTTCTTGAACTTTGGAAATTAGTGTGTTGAGTTGTTACTATATTGTAGACTTGATCTCATTGTAGCAACTGCATATTCATATTCATTAAGTGTTTTAATGTTTTGTTTAAGCTAAATATTGTCTGTTTTCTTTTTTTATGTATGTCTTTGTTTATATATTTGTTGACACCATAGCTTGACAATTTTATACAACAGACTACCATTTTGAATGACGTATTTCTCAGATGTATTTTTTTTTTCTCTCTTTGTATTTGTTATGTCTGTAGAAATAAAAGGATTTCTTTCTTTCTTATTTAGATTACTATTATTATTATTATTATTATTATTATTATAAAGCAGTAGGTGGCTATCAGCCGATGAGACTGCTCTGTAGTCTTTATTTTATCACAGTTGCTTCTTAACAGTCTTTATAAACTTTGGTTCACTATTACAGTTAGTTACTTTCACTTTTTAAAGACAAGTCGGTAATACATCACAGGTCAGGTTTATCACAGGTATTAAAAGTATCTCAGGTTGAGGTTTTGACTTTTGATTGGTTGGACTTAAAAGAAGTGTACAAGTGTGTTGTTCAGTTCTACAAGTTTTTTGTCCACTCTGTTCTTGAAGGAGTTGAGGCTGGGTGCATTTACAGTATGTTCATCCAGGGAATTCCACTTGTAGACAATTCTGTTGGCGAGGAAATTTTTGCTACACAGTCTTGAACACTTCTCTTTTGCTAGTTTTAGCATGTGGCCTCTAAGATTATTATTTGTGCTAAGGGTAAAAGGGGTAAGGGACACTGAGTAGTGATGATGCAAGATTTTGTAGGCCTCGATCAAATCACCTCGCAGCCTTCTTTCTTAAAGAGATGGGAGGCGACAGACCTTGAGTCTCCCTTCATAAGGCATATTCCTTATTTCCATTGGTATCTTCGTCATTCTTCGTTGCATGTGAATGTGGCTATCGGTAATTTGTACAACTGGTTCTCTTGTAACTCCTTATATTTTAATTTGAGTAAAACATAATATGTTAGATTTTAGATGAGACAAAGAGAGTGTAATGGTTTAGATTTAGAATTGAATAATACAAAAATAAATAGTGCAAATTGTGTAAAGTTTTTAGGAATTTATATGGATTCTTGTCTAGAATGGAAAGAACATTATAACCATGTAATGTCACTACTGAATTCAGCTTTTTATATCTTATTAAATTTAAGAAAGATATTATCACATAAGCAGCTCGTAATGTTATACCATGCTCAAGTCGAGTCTGTTCTTAGGTATGGGGCGTCCTTTTAGGGCATTTCTACTCAAACAAAAGATGTGTTTATAAAGCAGAAGAGAATTATCTGATGCATAGCTGGTGTCGGTTTTAGAACATCGTGCAGAGAATTGTTTAACAGGTTTATATATCCTGGAAACATGTTTACATATTTTTAAGAACAAATTCTCCTATCCAAAGCACAGTGACCTGCATTCATTGAATACTAGAAATGCAGATACATTTCATATACCTCCTTATAAGGCTCAGATTGTGTACAGATCACCTAACATCATAGGTTTGAAAATGTTTAGTGTGTTGCCAAATGAAATAAGGTATTTGACTAATGTTCATCAGTTTAAATGTAGGTTAAAGGCGTACTTGGTTGATAAATGTATTTATTCAATGGAGGAGTACATGACAGTCGATATTTAAATTATTTTGACTTTGTTTTGGATTAGTGTAAATAAATTGTTCGTAAATGGTCTTAATGTCCAAATTAGTCTGAGGTAGTATTTAAGTTTTATTTTGCTTACTTTTTTTATGACTATTCTTATACAATGTATCATTGTCTTACAGGAATAAATAAATAATATCATAGTCACAAAAGAATGAGTAGCAAAAACTACTAAGTAGCCAAGATGGTATAAAAATATTTGTAAGAAAAAATGTAAACCTATGGGGTGCCTATTCAAAACTCTGATTTATTTTACTGATATATTTATTTAAACTCACAAGAAAGAAAAATATAAAGGCTGTCCCAGGATTGATGACAAAAAATTAAATGGTGAATTCTACAGGTTAAAATAAAAAAATGTTTGTTCTATACGCAATGTCCTAAAATGCATTCCTTTCAATTTAAAACCCTTTATATTTTTTAAAAAAAAAATATTTTTATTGATTACTGGTTAACAATAAAGCAAAATTAACCCCAATATTGTAGGCTTAAGTTTTTAAGTATGCTCTATTCAACTCTTGAGTAAGAAAAAAATCAGGAAGCAGTTTTACAGAGGGTTCCTGACAACCTGGGCATAAGAGACAAATAAGAAAGTAAGGCTAAAAATATGTTTTTTATTTAGCATTTTTATTCTATAAGTCACCATTTTTTTTTGAAAATACAGCTTCAATTATTTCGTTCTAACGTGTTATGTATTGGAATTAAGTTGAATTAGAAAATTCATTTTTTACATCCTTCACTCCTTGGAGAGCCTTAAGTCTCTGAAAAACGCCTGCAGTATTTCTGATTGTTTCATGTCCATTTAAAATCGGATGACTTACAAAGTGGTACTTTGTGAGTCATCAACGTAAACATTCATATCCTGTTTGGTGTACCCAGGCCATTGTAAACGACTTGAAGGAGAAGGCACTTAGACATAAAAAATGGAGAGTTACTAGGTCACCTAATGATTATAATGTATTCAGCAGAGTCAGGTGATCAATAAAATTCAAAATTGATATTGCTTATAACAATTTCATTAATGAAACTGAAGGATCAATAAAACGGGATCTAAAACAATTTTGGATATTATTCAACAAAAACCTAGAAAATCAAGAATACCCGCCTCCTTGAAATGGAATAATACTACTATCGAATCACCTGAAGCTGTGGTAAATACATTTGCCGATTATTTTAAGAGTGTTATGTGAATTCTTCTGATCCCGATTTGCATGAGAGTGAGAGTGACATAGTTGGAGCCTTGTTAAAACTAGAAAAAAAAACACCATGTCCTGACAAAATACCCTCCTTTTTAGTTCGCGACTACGCACATATCTTAGATAAACCATTATGCATAATATTTAACCTATCTCTAACATCAAACACATTTCCTGAATGCTGGAACCACGCAAAAATTTGTCCAATACATAAGGCAGGTGACTGAAACAGGGGTCAAAAATTATCGTCCAATTTCAATCTTGCCCAACATTTCGAAGGCCTTTGACATACATGTGTGTATGAAAATTTTTTGGCTTTTTCGCAACTGAATAAAAATATTTAACTATAATATTTATATATAAATTCGCACATTTAAAAACTTTTTTATCAAGTTAAGAATTTACTATCCCCAAAGTAACACGGCTATTCGTGCCTACCGCCAATTACCAGAAAACATTAAACAAATAAATGTTATTAAGACATTTAGGAAAGCTGTAGTAAATATGCAAAATCCAAATGTTGCTATTCATTTACATTTTAAAAATTTTATAGGAAGGAAAACCTGCCATTTTAAGTATATATTTTGCCTGTTGTGTGCTGTATTTTTATTGTCTTTTTTTAAGTGATTATAGAAGTATGTAATTTTAATGTCATTAATGAGCAATGAATCAAAAGACAAAATATTCCTAAAAGATAGGTCTAAATTTATTACTTTTCTGAAGTTAAGTTATTCTAGAGGGCTTTTCAAAAATTTGCAAAAACAACATTGTTTCATATTACAGCCAGTATAAAAAAGCAATGAAACAAGTTGACAAAAACAGAATGTCTATGAAATTTCATTTCAACTGATGTAAAGTGCAACAAAATGCGAACATTAAGCATGTTGTTAATATACTGTCAACATCAAAAACTTTGACCAATTTTTAAAATGAAATGAAAATTATATAAAAAAAATTAAACAGCTTGTGTAAAGTTTTACATATTATGTAATCAAAGCTAGAAACTGGAATGCCCAACTTTTATTTGGACTTTATCATTCTACTATACTAAAAGTAACATTGAACTCTTCTCATAGAAACACACTTAAAATTGACCATACGTGTAATAATTTCCTAAGGGAAGTTTCATAAATAAATACCCATAATTCAGGATAGGATTCTTTGACTAATTTTAAGTATAAAATTTCATAGAAATATTGCTTTTCGTAGAACCTATAAAATAATAACATTGGCATTTAAAACAGGGTAATTTGATTTTTTTTGGAGCATGACCCCTTTCTTTCAAAAAAGTCTCAATACTGAGCATACTTGGTAGAATTTGAAAGAGTCAGAATCTCTGTTCTATTGAGAAACTTTCTTGCCTCTTATGTTTTTGACAAGGGGCATTGTTTAAGAGTTATTTAGAAAAATATTCTTCCATACATACAAAATTTTAGTACAAAAATCTTTAAATAAGAACAAAATCTAAAATTCCTAGTTATAAGGCCTTATCTGCTTCAATTTGTATTGGACAAATGGATACCTTACTAAAATAGCATCCAAATAGTGCTCAATATTGAAAAAGTGCAAAATACAAATATTTCTAAAAGAAGCGGGAAATTTGACAAAGCTACTAAGTTGGGTCAGAGGCAACATATAAAATTTAAGGCACTAAAAGCAGACCAACCCCAAAAATTATTACCCTGAAGATTATTTCAAATGTAAATGATACTTTACTTTAGGTACAACAAAAAGTAATACCTATGTGTAATAATTTTCATTCAATTATTGTCATTTATTGGACATGCGAATATGCCACTGCCCGAAGCATATATACTGGAAAAACTAAAATTAAAATAAAATGTTACCCCCTGTATCTTGAAAAATAAGTATTTTTGGACATGTTTATAAGAACTTTTATAGCAAAAATTAGTCCAAGAGTCGCGACCTGGATTATTAAGATTAAATTATGGAACAACACAACATCAAAAATATTTAGAAATTTAATGATAAATGTAAAAAAGATAATGAATTCTATAAGAATAGATTACATTAAAATTCCTATGACCAGCCATTATTGTTATATGCTATTTTTTGCACATATTGTTGATAAATAAACAAACATTTTGTAGTACACCATTCACTTTAAAACTTCAACAAATCTATTTTTTTAGTTTTACTAATTTCATTCACACTTACTTGACTCTTCAGATCTAAGCAACAGTGTGATTACTTTTTTTTAATTTATTTAATTTTTAAAAATTTAGTTATTTCAAAAAAAAAATTAAATTCCCAATATTCACAGAGAGTTATATTAATTTTAGAGTCAGATTGTCACACCTAATTATGCCTCCACTGATATTACAAAAGAAGAGAGTGAAAGAAAATCCACACACCTTAAAAAAACGGAAGTAGATAAAAAACTATAGAGGAATTCATTGTGAAAAAATTGATGTGAAAGAATATCACTTAATAAAGACATTTCGGAAAAGCAAAAATCCTAAAAACTGCATTTCAATTTTTCTTTCCCAAATCTTAAAAATAGGACTTTTAGGGTTCTTTAAAAAATTACTTTTAGGGTCCAGAGCAAAAAGTAGGCACAGAAAAAGAAACAAACATGGTGAAAGGTCAAATTCCCAAATAAACAGAAAGAAATCATTACAATAAATTCTGGTCTTTCTACAGAACTTGATAACATGCTGATGACATTTCCATTGTGCTCACTAAGCCTACCTGGGAAAGTCTAATCATGGATTATTTCAGGGCTTCGGACCAGATCCAGCAATGATGTGAATAGAATAACATTAACTCTAAGTTAACAAAACAGATTTCTAGATTTCTCATGTTCTTCTAAGCAATATGTTGCGAGTTCTTTCATGTATGCAATTCTATATATAGAATCAATATAGATGCTAGAAAAGGTTCAGTTATTAGCTGTGTACTATGATTCCTACCTCAACTGGAAAACTAGCATGTTGGAATTAAAGTTGTAAATGTGGACTAATCCGAAACCATTTGATGAAACTATCAATACAATAAAACTACTAATGTTTTTCATTTTGTTCCAGTCTTAGCAAAAATCTGACTAGCACAAATTCTAACATATACAGATAGATATCTTTTACCACAAAAAAGGGAACCAATAAATATATAATTCAGTCACCACATGAAATAAACATAAGTAGGGTTAAGTTTTTACCCTGTGGAAGGTATATATTTAATAGAAATAAGTAACTAATTTCCTGTAATTTTTTTCCTAATATATTAAAGTGCATCAAATCTATAGTTTAAAATTGTTAATTCTTTAGAAAAATACTTGCTTATTAAATATTATTTTAAAATATATCAATACAAGGAGCCCTTATTTTAGTAAACACCCATAGGTACTAATGTGCAAATGTTTATTCAGTCCATTTGTATGGTTAAAACTTGTTAATTTGTCAATAATTTTATAAGTTGTACCAAAAAATTCTCTATTGAAAAATATTATGGTTAACCATCGGCAAAGAATATGGATTGTCTGATACCCATATAATGCTAAATAAGTACCAATGGTAAAACATTATCCATAACCAATCCAGAATTGTACTAAAAACATCTTATTTGATGCTAACCAGGCAGGCAGTAATGTACCTCCTTTTGATAATTTTCCTGAAATAACTAGCTAATTTATAGACATTGATAATGCAATAATTAATTTCATTGGTATCAAATAAATTGACTAGTAGCAAGTTGCCCTTACACTTAACTAAATAGGATTTATAAACAAAACAATTATTGGTGAATTTTGGTAGTTACGTGATGTATGTTTAATATGATTCTTTTAAAGAGATAGTTACATGGGAAAGAACCTAATGCATATAGCTAAACTTAGCTCTGTAGTTACCTTGTTTAAAACCCAGTTTTGCTAATCTAGAACATATAATCAGCATAACTACATGACAGATTCCTCAAATGAATTTTCATAGTCAACAACCTTGTATAGGTAGGCACAGGCACACGCCATTCCCCACATTTATACTCTGAAAAAATAGCCTACCCTTATAAACTTCCTACCTAGTTAATTTTGAAGGCACTATTGGAATTGTGGATACTTTTACACATTGCAATTTTTAAAATTTGTCAGGCTCAAGAATAAAAATGTGTATAACTCTAGCCGGCTTCACACGAGTCAAAAATCAACCAAGATGGAAGAAACTTTCATACCGCCCGACCAAACTGATCAAAGCGATTCGTAAGCCACTTACTACAGTATAAGCTATACCCCTCTAAAACTACATTGTCTGCTCAATGTTGCCAAGTCAGCATAAAAATTGTACGTAATAACAACAAAAGCAATAATAGGCACTTTATTATCATCTAGAGCAATTAAAATGAGTTAAGGTAATATTGTTACTCACCTGTCATGGTTTCACAATATTTATAATGATAACATTTCTCGTTTGCATAGGGAACCCCTCATTATGTTCAATAAAGCACGTTTTTATTCACCATACAATTAGAAACGATGAACAACTTTATTTTCTTATAGCTGATATATGTATAAAAATTGATAATTAATGCACAACTGAAGAAGCACTGTCTTAAAACTGAAATAGACAAAAAATACACATATATGCAAGTTGTAACAAATCTGGCAACGCTAGTATCATTTTTCATAGGCGTGCACTCAACTCAATCTAACTTATCGGTATAGCAATTTTATCATCCAAACACATATTGAAAAACCCTGTTAAAATAGACCTGATATTAAACTCACCTCCTGCCACAAACTAAAAATAGTTTTTGATAATGATTTGTCGTGGCTCGTGGACACCACTGTTGACAGATGACAGAAGACAAAAAAACTGGTAATCTGTGACACAAAACATTCGAACAAAAAAGATTTTTTCCTTGAGCTTACCCAAGCTTACCAAACATCATCACATGTTAAGCACCTGTCGCAATTTATAGAAACGGGGCTAAAAGCGTGTGATTGAATTGTAGTGTAGATTTATTTTGATAAAAACAAGGCGTATAAATTATTATTGTGTATTTGTTGAGTAGTCTTTCCTCAATAATATTCAAAAAGCATGACGTCATCTTAATTTGTTCGAACACTTCTTTCGTTACGAAACGGTAGTATGCCTTGAACACCGTCTGCTAAGCTAGTAGAGATGGGTAGGTCCGGATGGATATGAATCCATGGACCTGTATCCGATATCGATACTGATGGATGTAGATCTTGCTGAATACGGACCTCTATCCTTTCGACCGATATACAATTCTGCGACCTATCTGGCAGGGCGTCAGCGGAGCGATTGACAACGAACATGCAAACGAAGAACCCGGTCCGATTACGCGAACATGCATCGTACGGCGGAATGAACCGGTATCGTTATTGATATGTAAAGAGGGAGCTGCATCCTGGAATTGCTGCTGAATTTGACAAGGTATTTAAATGTTTATAATAAATAATGTTATGACTATCAGTCCAGTTCTCTCGTTTACACTCAGTATAAGGAACACAAATTGACAGATAACTGATAATTTAACCTGTAATCTCTGTTAGAAAAATAATGTTCCTAGAAACTGTTTACAGAAATTAGTAAATATTACAGTAATTACTGAGCCGTTTGTTAACTTTAAGTTATCAATCAGACAAAAAAAAATTAAATATCTATTTTTGCCGAAGAGAATAAATGAAAAATAAAAACGTGTATGGAGTATTGTTGTAATGTACTGTTTATTTGATCCGAGTTAAATATATTAGGTGCTTAAATAAACCTCATAAAATTAACACATTATTATTTGTACTTTTTTATTTCCTGATAAAACTTTAGTATGGTTTTGCACTCTAACAGTTTCAGGTTAGGTTACAGATCCGGCAGAACTGCAACCTGGATGCAGGTCCGCAGAGTTGGGTGTAACTCCGGACCCGACTCCTTCGAAATCCCGGACCTACCCACCTCTATAAGCAAGGTTAATCTGACGCTAATATCTTGCAAACCTCATTTTTAGTTAACCGGTAAATTTTCTTTACCCGGAACTTGTGTGATGTGATTCCGATTTCGCGATTCCACTTTGCCTGTATCCCATTGCAACAATTAAAAAACAAAAGTCTTCATATGTATTTCTACAATGAAAAAATCTACTAAACACATTTTTGATACATGCGGCATATAGCTTGTGCCAACATTTAATTTAAATAAGTATTTGCTTTTTTACCAAACTTATGAATAAAGTCAAATTTTTTATTATTCTTTTCAGATTTTTTTTCTACCTAGATATATTATATATAGTATATAACAGGTATACAAAAAATACAAGATTATCGTAGTTTTTTATTTTTCTCAGCAATTAAAAACTTACCACATGTCATATTAATCATTCACTACCCTCTACTTTACCAATCAGCATTAGATGCATCATGATTCGCGAATCGAGACCTAATTCAGTAACATATTGACTAAATGCGAATGCGGTCGCCGTTTCCAGAATCTGGCAAAAAACTAAAATTTCGATATAGGCGGTACGGTCCATGTCGGTAAAAACTACTCTGCTCGTCTGGACCACGTTTTAGCGGTTCCCAGTTCACATAACACGTTTATATATGTCGCAGTTTACTTTTTCAGTCTTTCAATTGCGATTGAGATTTCTCATTTACTGTGATAGGTTACTTTACCCGCAGCCCTAGCAATGAAAAGAAAATATAAACTAAATCTAATTTTAAGAAAGGTTATATCTACGCAAAAAACCCAATATTGTAATGGATCTTAAAGTGTATGTTCAATGAGAAAAACAACATAATGCAACGGAAATGGAACGGTTTAATAAGCTTTTATAATTTACAAGCTATATAGCCGAATTCCAAGTCGGTTCATGAATTTTAAAAATACGATTTATGTCATACGTAATAACTTTCTTTGACCGGTGCCCTGCTGAATTGTATTTTGATAGGTTGCTAATTTGTTAACGTTTTACCCTTGTTTATAGATACATAAACAAGGGTTTTACTCTTTACCACGTGTAGACGGATGTATTTTGCGCATGCGCACGGTTCGGTGTTTTTCTCAGGTCTACTATAATAGCATTTTCTACTGAGATAAACATAATATACCATTTTTCTGCGCAAGAGACGTATTGAACGATTTGCACTATTTGAGTATCCGTGCAGTGCTAATGTGTTTTCATCTCAGTTGAATAATATTCATTCTCAATTCCCACAGTGCAAATTTTCATATAATTCAACTTGCCCCAGATTATTAAACCCCAATGCCGTTTGATGAAGTTATCAAAAAAATCGACGGCTTGTCTTACTTGCTTAAAGTCATATGAAAAGTTATACTTTAGCTCGTTGTTGTATTCCTCAGAGTAATTATCATAATTCAGAAAACAATTTTGAATTCACTTTCAATTCCTAGTTAGTGTTAAGCAGATTTTGACGCAGCATTGCTTCAAATGGTTTCAAACGTGTGACCCTATAATTTACAGAAAGAAGATATGTAATTCAACTGTCAATTTTATTAAGATCTCTTAGAATAAACTTATATTTTTAAAAAGCGGGAAAGTGCGAGGTTACTCTTTATAAAATTATTATTTATAAGGGAAATGTAAATTTTTGTTTATATATATAATTAATATCCGGGACTCAACGTGCAGTGTAACCAATGTTCCTTTAAAATGTTTAAAGTGTTTTAAAAGTGCACCAACACCTCTTTATCAAAATCGAAAAAAAAAATTCTTAAAAATAGATTACAGAATTTAAGCACACTTACCTTCATTAATAATATACATAATTACTTTCAGCACTAAGTTCACAATTTCTTATATAAGTGGCTAGATTTTTAACTTGGAGAGGTTCCTAATTTTGACAGATGACTGAAAAAAAAGGAGGTCCTCACTTACATATAGTTATGGAACCAAATATATGGGAGGGGGCACCCCCTTGTTGTACCACTGGATGCATTAAATATAAGGCAGTAACCAAATTAAGTTATTTTATTAGATATAGGTCTACAAACTTTCTTTAACGGATTTACGTATTTAGGATTCATGAATGGGCTTTAAATTCCGTTGTAAGTATAACAGCCAATCAAAGTACTTTATATCCGTTTCGTTCGTTGATTTTCTTACGTGTAATTAGGGCTACTCCCCACACGAAGCCTATGGGTTTTACTACACGGTCTCTGGGCTCCGGTTTAAACGCCTATATCTCCAGGCTAAATGTCTTTGGGAAAGATAAAGCTAAATTCCGAAAATTTTTAATTTCAGTCTTTCGAAACGCCTCGTGGAAGGTAGTGTTTTTCACAAAAGTGGTTCCACGTGTTCTTTCGGGAGGAAGCGTGTGACTCAACCGTTTAGTGTGGAAATCAACGGCGCCTGTGGAAAGGGAGCAGAAGCTGTTAACATGTGAGGCCTAGTTGTTCCTGCATTTTATCCTGTTCGTCTTCCCAGTTCTATATAGAATATTAGCGTAATGGCCGGTATGTAGCGTGATAGGGAGGGGTAAGTGTATAGCTATCTAGAGGAAGCCAAGATGCAGTACAAAGATTATAAAATAAGAACGAAATTAAAAAGATATTTGGAATAAACAGAGAGTACCGGGAGAACACGCCAGCTGGACATCTTACCGATAACGTCTCCAAACTGGAATAAGGTGTAAATTATCTAGGTGGGCCGCCACAGCTATGGCTAAGCCCCGGACGAGAAACAATTTGACAGATGGACTAGTATTTGCGCCAACAATCTAGAAACAAACTACATTTTTAATTATTTAGCGACATAACAAAACAATCCACGCAACTACGTTTAGCATCGCTGGTAGATGCACGATACGCTCACAAGTATCGATATTTCGGATCGAAGTACAGAAAAATTGCATTAAATTGAACCGATACTACAAATACCGGTACATTTCCGAAGTTAAGTTAGGAAATCTTAACCTTACCTTTAGGCGAGCCGGTGGCTGAGAGAGTATAGCTTTAGGTTTACACTGGAGTTGGTGTCACAGGTCCTGGGTTCGCATCCTAGGTGGATGCACGACTTTTCAAATCTGCAGTTAATATTAGTGGTTTACAAATCCAACAGGGAAAAGTGTAAAGTGAATTTCACTGTCCATGCTGCCATTCACGCCGGTAACCAGGCCAGAGGGAACCGTATGATCCCGTGGTAGTTTGGTGGTAAATTCACACTCCCCGCCATCACGTACCCTCTCAGGTGGCGAGGGTGGCCGAGGTTCAGACTCCTCGATAAACTGTAGGGCTTGTCTGGCTGACATTCCTCAGAGGTAAATTCCAGCCTCCCTCCTTGAAGGGTGATTCTTGTCCTCCTTTCTGCGCACCCTTCCATCCCCTTATATCTATTTGTCTCAACAAAAAGCAAAAAAACAAATAGTGTACCATTTGTAACAATTGAATGTTCGCAGGGTCACGTTACCCGATTAGTCCCAAACATACACGAATAATTAGAATAAGGGTATTATGTACCAGTTTAGGAGCCCACAACGAAACAGTCAGTCAGTTAACCTTACCTAGGGAGACGATTAAGAAGTAAACAAAGTACTTATACCATACCATACTTTTGATATAAGATAAGAAAACCAAATTTCTTTTAATTATTATTTTTTTGCAAGCATGTTTATATTCAATTTACTTTTTATAGTTAAATCGTAATTTACACCATTTTTGAATAATAATACAAAAAAACTTGAAATAGTAACTTTCCCCTGGTCATAAATTAAATAGCTTGAATTTGCCAGAGTTTTAAAGATTAGTACAATTTGAAATAAACACTTACGGCCTGGTGCAGAAAGCTCAATTAAAGTTTAGAATGTTTAAGGAAATTTCAAATTTGACAGCGGGTTCCTAGATTTCTATAAGCAGCTTCTCAAATCCGAAAACACGGTTAAATATTCTAAACAAAAATTAAATTTTTGTGCAACCGGTGGTTAGGAATTTAATCAGTACAAAATATGTACATAGATGGTTTGGGACATTCCCGGCCATGAATTTAATTGTCGCTGCTACCGCTGTCAGTTAATCCCCCATCGGCCCTAACCTTTTTAACTATAACTATACTTTCAAAGTTCTAACCACCTGTAACCCTCATAGAAATCTGTGATTTGCAACTTAATACTAAGAGAGCTTTTGATACCAAGAGATTTTATGCTTTTATATGGCAAGTCGTTTTACTTATTATTCTTCCTTGCTCCCATATAATTGAAATCACATTAATTTTTTTAAGGTGTCGTGAAAATCAAGTGTCATTTTTATAATAGTCAATTCTCATTATCTGATAAAGAATATCCAATTTAAATTATCTGTTTGTCAGCGAAATAAACTATCATTTTAATTTGTTCGGTTTCCATTATCTGGTAATGTAAATGCTGTTTAAATTATCTGATAATTGAAATTGTATTTCCATTATCTGAAAATGAAAATACATTTCGTAAAACTATGCGGCCGTTTAATTTTAATTCATGTCTTCACTCCATGTTAGCGTTAGGTTAGCCGAGGTTCGTTCATAAAACTCTCAATAAAACCGTACAATCGCAGCTCAAATCATTGAAAATCAGATTTGAAGAGCGCGCGCACTCCAAAGTGTTGTGATTGGCGGGCGTCATCTAGGGTTCAATGTCCTGTTGTGCCAAGACCTTCAATTGCCAGAGGATCATATCAATGACAACGCGTATTGTTCAACATGCTTCCTGTTGGTTCGACGTTTATTTCCGCGGAGTATACAAGTTTTGCTCAATTCATTAATTCTTGTTGTGTAAGGTTCCTGACTCAATGATAGGGATTAAATTGAGTTTTATATATTAAGCCTGTAATTTGTGATGTAGCTTAGTATAGATAATATTAGCTTTATTTATAGAGTTATAAAGAATATAAACGCCCAAATTAGAACATGTATTTTGTTTTATGCTTTTTATAACTTGTTCAGGGTATTTTAGTAATAAAGGGCGTCCGATATAGCTCGGGAAACGTTAATGACAGAACTTAAGGCAAAAAATATTTATAGGTAAATCGGCCAAGAGAAATTGCTGTTAATTATTTTCAAATTCGAAAGTTGGCCGCTAGGGAGCGTAACAGCGGCATAAATGTCTAAATGCCAATTTTCACTTAAATATCCATAATTGAGGTATGTTGAAAATATAATCATTGTATTCTTCAACCAATTACCAATTTTATTCAACTTGATGTCGAAAAAATTCTATTCTCTATTATTGGACCACCCTGTACAATTATACAATGTACACTTTCTCGTTTAAATATCACTACTTTTATTTATTATTTAATTGCTAGTGTAAACTTTTTTTAATAAGTTGCTTTTGCTCTGTAATATATAAGTCTAGTAAGCTGCGGTAGCAGAATCTACCAGATTTCTACTAGATATTTACAGGGCACTTGATAACGTACCATTTTCACGATTATGTTTTTGGGAATTTTAATAAAAACGTGGAATTCTGCACCTTGTTTTTTTGGTAATTATCTCGTTAAGCTTGCAAAGGGAAGCCTCACTCTTTTCTAACGGTGCGTCGCGTTCCACAACGGCGCGGTGACGTTTCTTTGTAGCAACAACGCCGCCTTTTCTAAACGGTCGAAGATTAAAACGATAACGAGATTCTCGCATTTTCAGTGGAAGCGGCACTGTCATAAGCCGTTGCGCATTGCTACCTTGTACTGTTGTCGTTCGCTCCATACGTTTCGATGCAAAGTAACACTAGCCATTATAAAACAAAGAAGACCTATCTTTATTATTTTGTCTCCTTAATAAAAAAGTTTAAACTAGCAACTAAGGACGTCGGCTGTAGCTCAGGAACCGTTAATGACAGTACCTAAGGAAAAAAATATTTGTAGGTAAATCGGCCAAGAGAAATAGCTGTAAATTATTTTCAAGTTTGAAAGTTGGCCACTAGGGAGCGTAACAGCAACACAAAAGTGTAAATGCCAATTTTCTCATAAATTTCCAAAATCGGGGCATGTTGAAAATATAAGCATTGCAACTAATTTCGCACTTTTTTACTTTAGTGGTGAGGGAAGGTCAAACATTTTTACTTTCAAATGTAGATATCTCTGTTTTGGATGAACCGATTTTATTCAACTTGGTGTTGAAAAAAAAGTTCATTTTTTGCTCTACTCTTGGAGCCATAAACTGTACCGTAGGGATGTTGTTTCGGAATTCTCCAAATAATGCTGATTTTCTCAAAAAAATCAAGGAAGAGTATTGAATAGTAAAAAGAACATTCAGATCCGTATTTAATTTAGGAAAGTTGATGATGGCCTTTCGAATCCGAAACGTCGGAGTGGAAAATTAACCTTCTCGTTTAGTAGAGAGAAAAAATGACAATGACAGAGTGGACATTATTTTCATCTCTCATTTCAACTAATTCAAAAATTATAGGAAAACCAAAACACTAAAAAAACAAGGCTCCAATAGAAACTTTAGTAATCTTGCATAACCGTAAAGAACAAAACATAACAAAGGAACAAAATAAAAAATGCCGAAACACAGTCTCATAATCACATAAGCTTAGCAATAAAATAACTAAAGCTAGGGCGAGGCAATACAATACATATACACAAGCAACTTGTGTTATAAACATTAGTTAATTGTAAGAGGTTGGAATGTTAATTTGTACAAAAAGGGAAGAACTGATAAATATAATTCCAGATACAAAAAGAAACAAAGTTGGAAGGAAATACAAGTGATACTGAAAAAAAAAACGGAGAGGAAAACGAAAAAGTGCGTAAAATTATCTAACAAGTACATTTAAGACATCTAATATAATTTAAATATAAAATGGAAAGGTATCATTTTTTTAAAAGTACTAATGGAAAGCGTCAATCAGATATTAGAATCAGAGATTAGATATAGATATTAGATATTAGATAGGTAGCACTGTATGGATATGAGCGTTTGAATATTTCTTTGTAATGAGTGGGGATATTAACAAGATACCTTGTCAAATATTTACACTACGAGCATCAAACCTGTATTGAATTTTATTAAAAATATAAGACGGCGAACTATTTTTAATTATTCTGTAGTAAAATACCTTATAATGAAGTTCTCTGCGATTGATGAGCCATATTGAGTCAGTTAATATCTTTTAATTTATGAGATATATTTCGCTATCTACGAGTTTCAAATCTGAGAACGAATTTTGGCGATATTGCACTCTAACTAAATCCCTCAACAGAACTTGAAGATTTGCTAACTTCAATTTCTTTTGAAGCTGTTCATTTTCAAATGTTGTTTTGCTAACTGTTTTAATATCAAATTAGCAAATGGTGTTAGCGGACCATATAAATATTTTCTTAATATCCTAATTTTCACGCCAAAAATGTGGCAGCACCGTACGTGCGCATGACGTGCCCTCTCTCTCTCTCTTGATAAATGGAGGTGGCCCTCAGGCCGTCCGTTAAAAGGCTCCAGGAAAATCAGCTGAATTTGCAAAAGCCATCCGTGTTTTTGCCAAGTAAAAAGTGTTTTAAGTTGTCGGTGGGAACATTGGGAAGTAAATTCCAAAAATAAAAACGACCCCTGATAACATGGCGCCCATCGTGAAGGCTAGAGTGTCTGATTCTCTGCTATATTAGTAGATCCACCTAAAAAATCCCAATAAGTACAAAGCTTTTGTGCATGGCTAGTTTGCTGATAGACAACATATAACGATATATAACTAAGCATATTAGGTTGAAAATATATATTTTTTAATGTTAGAAACACTTAAGTTTTCTTAAGGTGCTAGTCTAGTACAGTTTTACTTATTTACTTATATAAATTTTTTATAATTTTTCCATTTGTTAGGTATAGTGAAGTGTGATCCAATTTTGTTCAGTACATAGTCACAGTATATATATATATATATATATATATATATATATATATATATATATATATATATATACAGGGTGTTCCTAAACATCATGTACAAACGAAGAGGGGTGATTCTTTGGCCTATTTTAGGGTGAAAGTTTCATATAAACATGGGTCCGCAAATGTTTGGTTTTTAAGATACAGGGTGTCAAAATTTTTCTAAAAAACTTTTTTTTAATAATATCTCAAAGATCCTTTTGCTGATTTTGTTCAAATTTGGCAGTGTTATTTAATGTGATAAGAAGCTAATTTAGCACTAACTAAATGGTATTTATGAATTCCAGTGACGTCCCGGAGGGCACGTTCACAAATAATATTGACAGAAAAAATGTACGCCACTGACTTTTTGACAAATGTTATATTATTTATATTTATATATTATATTTTTTTCAGATTAAACATCTAAAAGTACGACTTTTTTGCCTCTTGATAATTTTTTGTATCTTGTGTCGTTTTCGAGAAAAAAAATAAAAACTAGTTCATTGCATGCCCAAGAAGAACAAAAAAATTTTTTTTTTCGAAAACCAAGCCTAATAACATAAAATATCAAGAAAAACAAAATGTAGTTTTGATTGTTCAATCTGAAAAAAATGGAAAAATTTAAAAAAGTCAGTGGCGTACATTTTTTATTAATAATATTGAGACTGTCCGTGGATCTAGGGAACGCCACTGATAATAATTATTATTGTTTCCTGTAGTAGGCTCAAGCTTAATTTGGTTAAATTTTGTTTCATTGATGTTTTTTTTTCGCATTATACTTGAAAATTGAAGCGGGAATGACCCAGTTTTTGTAGCAATTAAATGCAGTTTAGATTTTAACAACAATATTTAATGACAAAAATGATTTGACATTATATGACAATTATTATATGACAAAAAACAACATCACAAAAATTGTTGGAAGTGACTTCCTCCAGCCCTTATACAGGCCTCCGATCTTCTTCGCATCGACTCTCGTACTCTTTCAAATACATCGGGAGTATTTCGTATGGTTTCAAATCCACCTATTATTCGATGTCGTAGGTCATCGACTGTATTCACCGGTGTTGTATAAACTAAAGATTTAAGATGCCCCCATAGGAAAAAATCTAGACTATTGAGATCAGGGGACCTAGGGGGCCATGGCTGAGGTCCACCTCGGCCTATCCATTTGTTTGGATATACGTCATTCAAATACTCCCGAGCCAAAATAGAAAAATGTGCAGGAGCACCATCATGCATATACCACATTTGATTTCTTAGTAAAAGAGGCAAGTCTTCTAGTAATGGAGGCAGTTCGTCTTGTAAAAAGTGTCTATATGATTCACCAGTTAGCCGACCAAGTAAGAAGACAGGACCAATTAAATGATCCCCGATTATACCACCCCATACATTTAAAGAAAACTGTTCTTGAAAATGAGTTTCGACAATTCCATGAGGATTCTCGTCTGCCCATAGATGGTTGTTATGGAAATTCATAATGGAATTTCTCGAAAAATTGGCTTCATCAGTAAAAAGAATGATGGAATTAAAGTTGGGGTTGGCTGCTAGCCTATTGAGAAACCACCTGCAGAAATTAATTCTTAAAGGAAAATCCCGGGGAAGCAGCGCCTGCACTCTTTGAAGGTGGTAAGGGTATAGCAGAGAATCATGCAAGATACGCCACACAACTTGACGGCTAATATTCAATGTTATTGAAATTTTTCTTGTACTAGTCTCCGGATGTTCTTCTACTTCATTCAGAACAGCCTCTTCGATCTGCGGTGTCCGAACAGTACGTGGTCTACCTGTTTCATTGCTTTTCTTATTGACACTTCCAGTTTCGACGAGACGCCTATGAATATTCGAAAATATTCGGTGATCAGGTATCAATCTATTTGGATAACGCTCCATGTATAGACGTCTGGCTTCTCTTGCATTTCCGTTCGCAAGACCATAGATAAAATGCATTTCTGCCATTTCAGAATTCGTATAAACCATTGTAATGAATATTTAAAACACTTTACACTTTTTTGTAGGGAATATTAAAAGACTCTACACCTTACAATAACTATAATGTTGACATAACTTACGATTTAAAATGGTAAATGTCACGAATAATAAAAACAAAAGATTATCCAAACAACGCCATAGCCTACTACCATAGTTACTACTTTTTTGATAGAAATTTATTTCGTCTGGCTAATTACAGAAAATCGTGTTTATTTATTTTTCTAGATAACGGTCAGATATAAAAGGAACTACAAGAAGACAATAAACTACTAAACAAGATAAAAAAAAAGATAATTATAATGGCGTTCCCCTGGACAATTACGAATAATATTAATAAAATACGTAACGCCACTTTTTTTCTTAATTTTTCCATTTTTTTCAGATTGAACAATCAAAACTACATTTTGTTTTTCTTGATATTTTATGTTATTAGGCTTGGTTTTCGAAAAAAAAAATTTTTTTGTTCTTCTTGGGCATGCAATGAACTAGTTTTTATTTTTTTTCTCGAAAACGACCAAGATACAAAAAATTATCAAGAGGCAAAAAAGTCGTACTTTTAGATGTTTAATCTGAAAAAAATATAACATTTGTCAAAAAGTCAGTGGCGTACATTTTTTCTGTCAATATTATTTGTGAACGTGCCCTCCGGGACGTCACTGGAATTCATAAATACCATTTAGTTAGTGCTAAATTAGCTTCTTATCACATTAAATGACACTGCCAAATTTGAACAAAATCAGCAAAAGGATCTTTGAGATATTATTAAAAAAAAGTTTTTTAGAAAAAACTTTGACACCCTGTATCTTAAAAACCAAACATTTGCGGACCCATGTTTATATGAAACTTTCACCCTAAAATAGGCCAAAAAATCACCCCTCTTCGTTTGTACATGATGTTTAGGAACACCCGGTATATATATATATATATATATATATATATATATATATATATATATATATATATATATGTGTTACATATACTGTCTTTTAATTTTTTATTTGTTCCATAATACTGGATTCCTGCCAATATTTTACCATTTTGTTTCTACCTATGCCACACATGACTTTTGGGCATAATAAAATAAATTCAATAAGTTTTTTAATTTTTTAAAAATTTTATTGGGCCGCCATTTTGTTTCGAAATCTTAAATAGAAACCCATATTATCAGTCTTTACCTACTTCATTGGTACCCAGATACTTCCCAAATATTAAGTTTCTAACTGGTTTTCGTTAACGATCCTCTTGTTGTTATGTTAAACTGGTGTATTATCTAAGGTTAGGTTCCTACTGGAACCTAACTTTTTTTAAAATGTCGACGTTTCGCAAATTTATTGTTGCATCCTCAGGACACAGATTTTACATCCTACTTGAAACCCATATTATCAGTCTTTACCTACTCCGTTGGTCTACAGATATTTCCTAACCCCAAATAATACAGTACTCTAACAACAAGAAGATCGTTAACGAAAACCATTTAGAAACTTAATATCTGGGAGATATCTGCGAACCAACGGAGTAGGTAAAGACTGATAATACGGGTTTCATGCGTGATATAAAATCTATATATGTGTCCTGAGAATGCAACAATAAAGTTGCGAAACGTCGACAATTTAAAAGAATACTTTAGTATTTTTACTGGATCCTAAGCCCAAATAATACATTCATTCTTAGAAACAAGAGGATCGTTAACGAAACCCATTTAGAAACTTAATATATGAAAAACATCTGCGCCCCAGGTAATAGGTAAAGACTGATAATATGTGTTTCAGGATTTAGAATTTATATATGTGTCCTGAGGATGCAACAATAAAGTTATCAAACGTCAACAATTTAAAAAGGTATTTTGTTTCTTTACTGGACCCTAACCCCAAATAATACACCACTCTAACATAACAACAAGAGGATAATTAACGAAACCCATAAAAATATAATATCTGGGAAATATCTGCGAACCAACGGAGTAGGTAAAGACTATTAATATGGGGTTCATGCAGGATATAGAAACGTCGACTATTTAAAAATAGACCTTTTTTTTTACTGGACAACTAACCCCAAATAATACACCACTAAAACAACATAACAATAAGAGGTTTGTTAACGGAAACCATTTAGAAACTTAATATCCAGGAATTAATATGGGTTTCATGCAGGATAGGGATCTATATATGTGTCCTGAGGATGCACAAATTAAGTTCCGAAACGTCGATAATTTAAAAAAATACCTGTTGTTTTACTGGATCTTAACCCCAAATAATACACCACTCTAACATTTTTTTGACATTTTTCAGCCCTATTGGATTTTTATCAAAATATTACCAGGTCATCCTCATATGACCCTTATATCAATCGGGTTAGTTTTTAAGCTATGCCGCGAACTGACAGACAGACCGAGAGGCGAGCCAACAGAGTTGGGAAACATATTATTTGGCCTCTAGGCACGCTAAAACGTGAAGATATGTAAAACCTGAGAGGGTGATTTTTTCACGATTTATTTGGCCGCCATTTTGTTTCGCCATCTTGAATTAGTACCACTATTTTACTAATTGATCCCTATACCACAATTACTTATGGCACACAATTTGAAATCAAACCATTAAACAGTTTTTTCAGGTTGAATTTTTAAATATTTTATTAAGCCGACATTTTGTTCCGCCATTTTGGATTCGTACCAAAATGCTACCAGTTGATTCCAACATAATACTTGATGTTTTTGCAAAATTTTAAATAAATTGGATGAGTAGTTTTTTAATAATAATTTTTTTAACATATCACTAAGCCGCCATTTTGTTTCGCTATATTGGATTTTTACCAAAATCTTACCAGGTTATCCCCATATGACCCTTAATTTTTGACCAAAATTTGAAGTCATGTGGGTAAGTCTGCACGTCCGTACTAGAGCCTGTCTGACTGAAAATTTATGAGTGGTTTTCTTTTTGGTGTTTCATCTAAAATTATAAAGATAGATGAGTCCATGTTGGTTTTCTACTTCCCTCGTAAAAGAAGTATTGTAATCGTGAAAAAATCACTCTCCGAGATTTTTTCAGATCTCCGCGTTTCAGGGTCCCTAGATGACGAAAAACATCTTTTTGCAATTCCATCTGTCTGTCGGTTTGTCTGCCTGTCTGTCTGTCTGTCTGTCTGTCTGTGTGTCTGTCTGTTCGCGGCATAGCTAAAAAATAAATAAAAATGGCGGCCAAATCAAATGTTTGTAATCATGAAACAGTCACTTATTAGAGTCACTTTGCATTATTAAGTGTGATATAGAATTAAAATGGTAATGTTGTACTAGGAATTCAAGGTGGTGAAACAAAATGGCAGCGAAATAAATTGTTTCAAAAACCAATGTAATAAGAAACCGTATTCAATTAAATATGATATAGAGATAAACTGGTACGAATTCAAAATGACGGAACAAAATGGCCGTAAAAAGTATTTAACTTATTTTAAATTGTGCCCAAAAATGAAGTGTGGAATAAATATTAATTGGTAAAATATTAGTAGGAATTGAAAATGGTGGAATAAAATTGCGTCCAATGACTATGTTTGAAAAGACAGCATATGTGTTACTGAACGGAGCGGGCCTCCCAAATGATTTACACCTTATTCCAGTTTTGAGACGTTATCGATGGGATGTCCGGATGAAGAGCTCTAAGATCCCGGAACACCTCAATTTTTTCAAATAACTTTCAAAATTATTCCTTTTTTTGAATTGCATCTTGGCTTCCACTAGGTGCCCCTTGAGAGTACTACTGGTATCATGAGATGAGCTTTTCTTTCAAGCTGTCCTCTCACCCCTCTTTCTCCCGCCTTATAACGGCTATTACGCTAATATTCTATGTAGTGCTTGGCAGTCGAACAGGATAGAATTCAGGAACAACTAGGCCTCACACGTTCACAGCGTCTGCTCCCTTTCTAGCGGGGCCGTTAGTTTCCACACTGAGCAGTTGAATCTCACGCCTCCCCCCGAAACAAAGTAGCAAAACAGAACACATGGAACCACTTATGTTAAAAACACAGAGGTCTGCCTTCCGCGACCGCTTTGAAATACCCTATTTGGTACGCATGATTTGACTTTTCACTAGACTTGTGGATGAAAAGTGTTTTATTATAGAATCGGAATTAGGCCTGGGCAGAAAATCGATATATCGATTCGAATCGATATCTTGTGCAAACCGATTCATCGATTTAATAAAAAAAAATCTAATCGATACATCGAATCGGAAACAATTTTTTTTGGCCCTCAAGTTTTGATAATTGAATCGATTCTGTTTCGATTCGAGTCGAATTGATTCGGTCCGATAAATCGATCCGAATCGATTTATTTTTCGAATCGAAAATTGATTTGCTATGGGCCGAATCGTACAGGCCTACTCGGAATATTATGAGCGCGCAATTCAGCGCACTCTTGCGCGCGTTTTTTACAGCTAAACGTAACCAATACTAACCTAATCTAATCCGCATTTTTATTTTTTATTGGTTTCTTTCAAGAAAAACTAAAAAAAATCAAAAACTTACCCATTTAGAAGGATGCATTTTTTATAGTTTTTGACATTTTTTAAGTTTTTCTTGAACAAAGCTAATAAAAAATAAAAATGCGGATTAGGTTAGCTTAGTATTGGTTATGATTGCAGTAAAGAATGTTACAATATTCCTAGTCTATAAAATACCTTCTATTCAAGTCTAGTGCAAAGTCAAATCATTCATTTATAAAATATTAAAAATTATGGGATATGGCCATTTTTAAGAAACTGTTTAGATGGTAACTTTGAAATAGTTTTAGTTATTACCTTGGAATGTAGAGTGAAACTTTTAGCAAAAAAATGTTGGAAATATCTACATTGAAAAGTACATCTCCCAAACTAGAGAGGAAGAAAATTTATTTTTAATCAATTTTATTTAGAGAAATATAAATCATAGTGAATGTCCATAATCTTAAATGGCTTCTCGTATTCCCAGCCAATCATGACGTCACTTTCATTTGCTTGTCATCAGTCAGCCGGAATTGCTATGAATACCGGAACTGGGAGGCTAGTAACCACGTAAAAGATAAAAGATAGATAACAAAAAGTGAAAGTTCAGTCTTCCGGTTCGTCTCGTCTAAGTCAGAACTTTGTGTTATTAACATAAGTGGTTCCACGTGTCCGGTTTTTGCTGATTTATTTCGGGGGGAAACGGGAGACTCAACCGCTCAGTGTGGAAACTAACGACCCCGCTGGAAAGGGAGCAGACGCTGTGAACGTGTGAGGCCTAGTTGTTCCTGCATTCTATCCCGTTCGTCTGCCGCAGTTCTACATAGAATATTAGCGTAATGGCCGCTACGTGGCGGGAGTGGGAGGGGTAAGGGGATAGTTTGAAAGAAAGGGTCATCTCGTGATATCAGTAGTACTCTCAAAAGGCACCTAGTGGAAGCCAAGATGCATTTCAAAAATTTAAAGAGGAAATATTAAAAAGTATTTGAAAGATTCGGGAGCTTAGAGCCCGCCATCCGGATATCCTACCGATAACGTCTCCAAACTGGAATAAGGTGCAGGGTCGACTTCGAGGGTCGCCGATTTCACGACTCTGAGCCCCGGACGGAGAGCAATCTGGCGACTGCCTTGTAGCAAAGCAATAAGTCCTGTTATGTAACAGGATAAACAGGAATGAAGAAGAAGAAAAGTGAAAGTTTTGGTGGAACTTTAAGTACTTCGACATAT
Organism: Kuschelorhynchus macadamiae; assembly: GCA_030620095.1. Taxonomy (NCBI): domain Eukaryota; kingdom Metazoa; phylum Arthropoda; class Insecta; order Coleoptera; family Curculionidae; genus Kuschelorhynchus; species Kuschelorhynchus macadamiae. The sequence goes on from JAUTXW010001355.1 coordinate 2,409,437, forward strand.
CGATTAAATCTCACTGCACAAGTTCTGTTTATAAAGAATTTTATATAAAAAAATCTTTGCTTAATCCTAAAACTGTATAAAAAAGTATTTTTTAAAAGTATATCATGGAACACAAAGCCGCTGAGATTCTTTGTGGTTCTAAATGTTGGACTCGCATTTTTTATTTGGTATTATGTCTTTGGTACCTATAAGTGCAGCCGACGATTGCTAAGGTGTCATTTTTCATTAATTTAGTTGCAAAAGTGCGTTGAACTGCATCTGAACTCTCCAAGCAAGAAGGTGGAAATCATGAGGTATGACATTTTCGTAAAAAAAACTTCTGCTGATGTTTTTTTTTATCTATAACATCAGTGTGTTGAGGTTTACATATAATTTGCATATTCTGAATGTATGATTGTCTTAACTACCTTTTGTCAAATCCTTACGACTTTTTATTTATAAAGTGATAGATATATCTAATCATCCAGTTATTCTGAGTAATTTATATGTGTGGAGCACAAAGAAACTTATATTTATCTGTGGTTAAAGTTAGTCCTATCATTTTTTATTGTAGTTTTATCCCTGAATTTTGTACTCCGTAAATACCTGAGTGGCTACAGGATACCGATGTTTAGGTAAGAAATTTTCAATAGGTATATAATAGCAACAAGGTAAGGAAGGTTATTAATGGATTTAAAAATAAGAAGAGCTCTGATATCTTTAGTCTTACGGTACCTATAGTAAAGTCAATAAAAAATCTCATAATATCACCACTTACCTAATAAATCATAGAGCACTGTTTTCCTGATGTCCTGAAAAGAGCCATTTTTTTATTTTTTAAAAGGAGTGATAAAGATGTTTCAAATATTTATACTGCCTATAATCTCTAAGATCTTTGAAAAATGTATTGCCAAAAACATAACATTCTATTTTGAAAATTACAACTTATTTTGCAAAAAGCAGTTTGGCTTTAAAAGGGGCAGGAATACAGTACAAGGTATGCTGAGCCTTGTTTCTGAAATCTATGATTCTTTTGAAAATACGGAGTATAATTGTGCCTCCATGTATGATCTGAGTAATGCAAGTTTCATTTTTATAGGTTTGATAGCAACAGCATTTCCTTTATTAAGTCCTACTTTAAAGATGGAGCACAGATAGTCCGAGTGAGTGGAGTGGCATCGGCAGAAATTGTGATAGACATTTTGGTTCATCAAGGTTCCATCTCAGGTCCACTTCTTTTTTCAGTTTTTATTAGTGACCTCCCAATGCGAGAGCCGGTGGCAAACTTTGTGGTGGAACTCTTCATGATGTTCTGGCGGCATCAGGCAAGGCACAGGTAAGAGCAGAGGCCTGGTTTAATGTGAATCAGTTACTAATTAACAGAGATAAAGCTCAGCAAATAATTTTCTCAATGAGGGATATGGGGGATGAAAACACTCACTATGACAATGTTAAATACCTGGGTATTCATACGGACAAAAAATTAGGTGGGATGTTCACATCAACATCTCATCCAAACTGAGCAGTACTGCCTTTGTCCTTCGCAACCTAAAAGGATGTATAAGCATGGTGACAATGAAGTCTGCATATTATCCCCTTTTCCACTCGTTATGTCATATTGCATTTTGGTGTGGGGGAGTGCATCAGATGTAGATAGAGAGTGTTTGGTTTGCAGAAAAGGATTGTGAAAATACTTGCGGGTCTGAAGTACAGAGATGACTGTAGGCAGGCCTTTATGGACCTGAGAATATTGACGTGCCCTTCTGTGTTTATTATGTCATGTATTTTATATATTAAAGAAAGCTATCACTTGTATACACAGTATAAGCATGTGTTCGAATATAGTACCAGACATATAGAGATTTCCTTTTGTAGGCTACAAAGATGTCAAAATAGAGTAGAAATCCAGGTTGTTAAGTCTTTTCATAAACTTCCAATCAATATAAGAGAATTGCGATTAAATAAGTTGAAGAATAGGGTGACAAAAGTCTTATGTAAAAATGGATTTTATAGCTTTAATGAATACTTGACTTCTAATATTGATTTTAATGTGTAATTTGTTATGTCTTTTTAACATTATTTAATCTGTGTTTGAGTGATCACAGGTGTTTGTTATTGTTGATTTTGATCTGTAATTTGTAATGTATATTGATAAGTATCTGAATGTTTTTTTTGTCTTTAGCTATAATTTATTTCTCATTGACTTGGGGACAAACTTTTTTTTTGACACTAATAAATAATTTGAATTTGAACAAATGCCCGAATTAATTATTTCATATTAGACCTACATCAGCTCATTATAAATAATATCTATTTAACTGAGGTCTTTGTAGAAAGTACAAGAGTTCAAGTAAGTTGTGGCAAAATAAATATAACTTGAATATTCCGTTTTTCAGGTGGTTGTAATAGCAAAATCAGCCTAAATACCTGTCTGAAAGGTTTTTTGGTACTTATTATCTGGGGAGCTGAAAGTTTGGACCTATTTATGCGAGATATAAGACACCATAAGATTTTTCAGGGGTCTGAAATTTTCAATTTCTAACAAATAAGAAGGTGACGAGCTAGTCAGAGAGTAATTTTTCTGGCAATCTTTAATCTTGTGATACTGTAACTAGATAAAAAATTTGAATTCCAAAATACCTTTTTAGGCAGAACTTTAAATTTCGCATTTCTGTTCATTTATTATAGAATAGAGATAGACATTTACTAAAAAAATAGGGTTATGGTACGATTACAATGAAAAATACCAAAGCAGCAAATTTACATTCTTAAATATTGTGTTGAGTATTATATTGCTATAAAAACCTTTATTTAATTCTATTATATTCTCTCTCTATGTATGGGATGCATACAAAATATGGAATATAAATAAACTGCTGTGCATAATAACTGCAATTCTAAAATTTTTGTGTAAAATTCAAATTGCTGTAACTTTTCAGGGATGAGAGATATTGGGCTACGGTTTTCAGCATCTTATGGAGATATGTTTTGAAAAAAATCCCAGTATTATGTATTTTTTCAAAGTGCGTTTCATTTTATTATACAGGGTGTGAGATGACACCGTCTTATTTTTTTAAATGTTTGTTAAGAGCGAGAACTTGTTACAGCAACTCTTAAGTTTTCTTTTTTCGACCAAAATGATCTTTGGCAAGATGCAAAAAAACAATTTGTAGCGATTTGTCGTATCTTCACTTGTTTTCAATATACAGGGTTTTTTCGAAAAAAACGACATCGTTACATTATTAACACTTCAACACGACACCCTGTACATTAGTCGGACATTGGTCACTTGATTTATTATGGGTATTTATGCCTGTAATCATATTCATAGGAGCAATGTATACATGGTGTAACATAAGTAAAAGAGAAATAACAAAATTGGAAATTAATATTTTGGTTGAATTTCGTACACTCCCTCCTTGAATCTCTTGTCAAATCTAAAATAATGAAAGCTCGCCAGTTTTGTGAGAATTTTTGAAAATAATTAATCCTTTTGTCGAAACGGTTTTTTAGGTTTTGTCTTAAATGCATTTATTATTGAATATACAGGGCGTTATTTAATAACTAATTAAGAAACGGCTACATTCTGATATTCCAGTAAATTTTTCACAATTTTTGGTTTGTTCAGCCAAAAACTAAAAAGATATGATTTTATTTATTTATTTATTTATTTATTTATTTATTCGTACAGTAAAATACACAATTAACAAATGCTTAAATCTAAACAAAATAGTTGCCTTACTTGTGTAGAGGGTACCTAGATGAAAGGATCATCTGTATGTACCTCGATATTAAACTCACATTATTGCTTAATTGTAAAGAAATTATATATTATGTAATTATACCTTTGTGTAGCCTAGCTTATATAACAACCTAATACATACAACCAGAATTAACTAAACAACATTAATAAGGTTATTTTTATTTTTAAAAATAAACGACCGACATTCTATGATGAAACGTTTTATATTTACAATGTTTTTAATTTCATTAGGAAGCAAATTATAGATCTTAGGTGCTATAACATCAGCAAATCTCTGATTACCATCACATTTTCTATAAGGAACTGATAGCATTTGATTAGTGTTGTTTCTGGTTAAGTAACAGTGATCAATGTAGTTCTTGTTGGATTTAAAGCAAAATATACAATTGGCCAACAAATACAAAGATCTAACATTTAAGATATCTTCATTGTAGAGGAGACTAGTTGAATATAATCTGTTTTTAAAATTGATTACTTTAAGAATGTAATTCTGAATTACAGAGAGTGGACATAGAACATTATCATAAAGCCCCCCCCATACAATTATGCCATACCTTAACAACGACTCCACCAATGATTTATAGATCAATCTTAATATTTTGGCAGTTAATATATTTCGAATAACATAGAATTTATGAATTAAACTTCTCAATTTGTTAGTTAAATTATGAATATGTTTTGACCATTTTAGATGGTTATCTATAGTAACTCCGAGATATTTTGCTGAATCAGAATCTTTTATAGTAAGTCTGTAGTCAGGCAATGAAATTGAGTTATAGTGTGGACGATTTGCTTCGGTTAGTGAAAAGGCAATATAGACAGTTTTTGTGTTATTAAGAGTTAATTTATGTGTATCCAGCCAGTTTTTTACTTTCTTCAGTCCTGTCATAACTTTGGTTTTTACTGACTCCCAAGTATCCCCCTTAAAAAGCATAACAGTATCATCCGCATAAGAAATTACAGTTCCACCCGTGTTTAAATTTAATAATGAATTTATGTAAGAAATGAAGAGCAAAGGGCCAAGCACTGTACCCTGAGGCACTCCTATTTCTACGGTCAGGGGATCACTAATGGTATTCTTAATTTTAACCATCTGCTTCCTATCACTCAAATAGCTACCAAAGACATCCAACACTGTACCCCTGACTCCATATTTTTCAAGTGCCTCCAACAGTTGTTTGTGGGGCACAGTATCAAATGCCTTTGCCAGATCTAAGAAAACCACAATACTTTTTTTTCCAGAGTCAAGTTGTTGTTTTATTAGACTAATAAGCTTATACATGGCATCCGCAGTGCTAATATTCTTCATGAAACCAAATTGATTATTATGCAAAATGCCCATCGATGTAAGATATTCATATAATCTTTTTTTCAGACATTTTTCAAAAATTTTTGTAAAAGTGGAAACTAGACTAATTGGTCGGTAGTTTGAGATGTCATCTTTGGGACCATTTTTATAGATTGGCGTAACAATTGAAACCATAAAATCAGAGGGAACCCTGCCAGATAAGAATATAAGATTGATAATATGAATTAATGGATCTTTGATATACATGTGTACTTTTTTAACCAGTTTCGTTGATATGCCATCAAGTCCAGGAGAACAATTATTTTTTAAGCTGCTAATATGTACTAGAATTTCATCATTAGTTACAGGAGTCAGTGACATAGAATTGACTGGGTTAGGATAATTTAACTTTAAGCCAGATGATGGATGAGGTATTTTAGCAGCCATATCTTTACCTATATTTATAAAGTAGTTGTTACAAAAATTTGCCATTTCATTATCATTAAGTGTTTTTTTTTCAGAATTGGTAATATTTAAATCATTGCTAGCCTTGTTTGAAACTTGATTTGAAGCATCATTAATTATCTGATATATTTTTTTTATATTTCTACTATTCTGTATAACTTGATTCCTATAATATGTGTTTTTTGCTGATGTTATGGTTTTATTAAGAATATTACGAAATGTACGGTATTCATTTAGTAAATTAATATTATTTTTATTTCTTAAAGCACGAATTTTTAATTTATCTCTGTGTTTAATTGAGTTGATAATACCATAAGTAATTCATGGTTTTATTTTTTTGTATTTATTTATTATCACTTTTTTTGTGGTGGTACATTTGTCACAAAGGGAGACAAATATATCAATAAACTTTTTGTAAGCCGTTTCTGAATCATTCAAGCTGATTACATCATTCCAATCAACTTCCTTAATCAAGTTTGAAAATTTTTCTTCATCAAAATTATTTATCAATTTATCTTCAATTTTTATAGGAGTGTTATTTTGGTCAATATGCAGGTTTAAATAAATTGGAAAATGATCAGATACATCGGTGTCTAAAACCATTGTTTTGTAAATTAAATTATTTAATTCCAACTTTTTCCTAATAAATATATGGTCAAGACAGCTCTCGCTATCCCCAGTAACTCTAGTAAATGAATTAATATGAGATTCAAAGCCAAGAGAGGACATAATAGAAAGATACCTATTTACTATTAAATCATTACCATTTACAATGTCAAAATTTATATCTCCCAAAAATACTTCAATATCATTGCCCTGTTTAAGATTTGCAAAATATATTTCAATATCCATTAAAAACCGTTCATCATTGATGGAGGGTGACCTATAACAAGGCATCACCAAAAAATTTACATTTTGCAGCCTAAAAGTTATATTACTTATTGTTACCTTACTTAGGGGTAAGATGGTATGTGTCACATTATAATTAATATGGTCTCTAATAAACATAAGAACACCATCATTTTGATTAATCATGCTGTTATTAAACATTGTATGAAAACCAGGAATAGTAAAGTTTTTTATTTCATAGATGTTACGTGTTTCCCCTAGAATTATTATATCCAAGTTGCCAATTCCAAAGGCTTCAAGAAAAACTAAAAATGAATCAAAGTTTTTACGGGCACTTCTAATATTAACATGTAAGATATTTAGTATTTGTTTTTTGAAACTAAAGGTCTTATGTATAGTCTGAAATTCATCTACGTCATACCTAACTTCCTTCACACTTTCTAGTTTTCTTTGTTCTTGTTCTATGTCCTTAAATAAACCTAATTCTAAACTACCCATTAACATTAACACTATATGTACCATAGTCTATTTTACTTCTTAATTTTTGGAGTTGGTATTTATAAGAGGGGCAATTTTCATCATTAGATGCATGGTTAATATCATGTTTTGTTTTGTGTGTTAAATTTGCAGTTACACAATTCTGACACTTTTTCAATATTTCATGACATGAAAGGCTATCATGGTCTTCCGCACACTTAACACAGCTTCGTTTATTTTTACATTCGTTACTTCTGTGGAAAAATCCTTGGCAGTTGTAGCATCTTGGGACTGATAGTTCTTCAAATACCAAAAATCGTTCCCATCCAATAAAGACCTTACCATACTGAATCATCTTGTAAAACAAAGTTGCACTGCATTCAGCAAAAATTGTTGTCGTTTCTTTATATTTTATAAATTTTTCGTATGTTATTGTAAATTTGTCCTGTTCTTCTATCCACTTGTTTTGATTTCTGATGGATTCTTCAATCTCTTTTCCTTTCAGTGGACCCTTATACCCAACTACTTTTATTCTTGGCAATTTCATTTTAGGTACCTGTATATCATATTTTTCATTCATTTTATTTTCCACAGCCTTTTTTAGTATTTCAGTGTCTTCTTTATTATAACATCTAATCAACAAGTTACCCCCTTTAGCTGTTCGAAAACTCTTTATTCCGACCTTCAAGTCCACAGGATTTATGTTTTGTTGAATATCTTCCTGAGTAATTTTAGGGTCCTGTCTTTCTTTGGGTTTAATTATTAGGGGAGGCATATTGTTTATATTTTTATTTCCATTATTATTTCCACCTACAATTTCTGAATATTTTGGTTTAGAAGTTATATCCATTTGCAGTCTCTCAGTCTCAATTTTTTCCTGCAGCAGCTGAATTATTTGTTGTTGGTCTTTGATAATTTTTTCTTTGTCATCTATACTTTTTTGTAATAAATCAATGATGTCAAAATCATAATTTCTACATCTTCTACATTTAAATTCTATTATGCGTTTTTGCAGTGTTATGCATCTTAATTCAGATGCACTTAACTCACTACATTTTTCGCATATCAAATTTTTACATTTATCACATGGAAAACATGGATTTTTACTTTCTTTTGTTGGTTGTTTGATCGACTTACACAATGTGCATTCCATTTTTTATTATGTAGCATGATACAATTACCAAAAGTTTGTTCTTTTTTTTCGAATGGTTGCGAAGAAGAAAAAAAATCGGACAAAATGTAGCGAATTTTTTCGAAATATATGTCTCAACACTTCACAGAAAGTCTACTTTATGTTTCACAAGAGTTTATTTTTGATACATGTTATGTTTCGATATTGATATACTGAGTGTTTTATATTAAGAAACCATACATTTCAATTTTCTGCCAAGCTATTGCCGTGCTATAAAATGGAATAATTAAAATAGCCCACTAATCACCGAATTAAGTCGAAGCCAATTTGGCATAATAAGACAATTTTAAATGCATTGGCACTATTGCCAGATTTATACACTTTTTTTTTTGAAAATAATAAGTAGACCTTTCACTTTTTTGATACCTACTTCAAATACCCTTTGTATTTTATGAAATAAAACAAGCTTATTTAAACACCTTATAAATATTTTTAATTAATACGTTGCGTACTAAGGGTGCAAAAAAAAACAAAAGAATAAAAAAAAAATCCACACTTTGCTATCAAATATTCAAGCTCTAGACATTGCAAAAGAACCCTACTAAATTACTAAATTATATAAAATTTTATTTATTTTAAAGAAGTTTCCTTCAAGAAGAAATGTAAAATAAAATATTTAGTTAGTATCTTGTGGGTCCCCCCCTTTTATTGATAATCTCCTGACACCTTCGAGGCATTGATAAAATAAGATTATTTATAAAATACTGTGGAATGTTTTCCCACTCTTCCCTAATTGCAACTTCAAGCTGGTCTAACGTTTGCGGTGGATTTGCTCTTCCGCGTAATTTAAATTTTAAATGACTCCAAACATGCTCAATTGGATTGAGGTCTGGAGACTTTGCCGGCAAATACAATGTATTAATTTGGAAGGCTTCCAAAGTCTCTATAACGGTTCTAGCTCGGTGGGGCCTTGCATTGTCATCAGCTAAGATAAAATCGTTTCCAAAATTATTTGCAAATGGTAGAATGATATTTATTAGACATTCATTCCTATAAATTTCGGCGTTGACAGTCCCACGAGTGATAAATAATTCTGTTTTGCCATTTCTCATAATACCCCCGAATATGGTTAAACCTCCGCCACCAAAGGCCTCTTCAGCAGTCATATTTTCTTCGTTATACCTTGTATTTCTTTTATCGCCACACCGTTATTCGTCCATCCGAATGATATAAAGTTACTCTGGATTCATCAGTAAATAGACAATTAGACCAGTTATCCAAATTCCAATTAATATGTTCCGTGCACCATTCGAAAGTCGGGAAGCTCGATGCTGTGGTAAAAGTCGCACACATCTGGCTCGTTTTCGATTCCTGAAAGCAACAAACACGGTTGACAAAAGTAAGTTGTCTTAATAAGTCATTACTAGTAGTAAGCTGATTATAAAATAATAAAATTATGAAGCACTTGGGAGTTATACGTATAAATACGATTTTTCCCGATTTTGTTTTTATTTTTTCCTTTATAATAAGTAGTATTAAAAATTACATATTTATTGTCACTTCTTCCCCTTTACAGAACCTCCGAAATCGTTTAAAATTTTATCAATTTTTAGACTGCATATTAATTAGCACCAAATTACGGAATTTTCCCTTAATTTAACAAATTTTGTATCTTTACGGTTTTTGAGATCCTACCTCTGCATACACTCGAGTTTGTAATACCCTGTATAAAACCATCCATTTAAATCTCAAATAATTCATTTAAGTAAATTTTAATATCTAAATAAGTATTTATTTATTTACCTAAGCCCGTTTTTGTTGAGTTTTCTTCTCACCGTGGAATTGTTTACGAGAACACCTGTTTCTGCTCGTAAATTTGAATTAAACCAAGAAGAACTACGTAAGGGGTGAATTCTAGCTTGTCGAATCAAGTTACGTTCCATTGGGAGAGTAATTTTCGGAGGCCTACCACCACTTGTTCGGTATCTGTGAGACCCAGTTTCATTCATCCTTTGTTGTAAACGGGTTATCACACTAGGGTGTACATTGTATAGTCTTGCAACCTCAATCTTTTGCATTCCTTCATAAATAAGCCTCAAGCAATTTTCTCTTTCGATCTCGGAAAGTCTTCGCATTTTTCACATTTGTATTTAGTCTGACAGATTACCAACGATAAACATTCAGTTGACATGGCTATTCAATTATGTCATTTATTTTTTCATAGCCGCCTTGCAGGAAACTTCTCTAAATAAAAGTTATTTATCACGGTTTTTTGCAATGTATACAACTTAAAATTTTGACAATAACGTGTTCCTAATAAGGGCGGATCTAGGATGATGTTAAGGGGGGGGGGGGGCGAAAATAAATAAAAATATGAAAAAACGTCAGGTTGCAAGACTATTCAATGTACACCCTAGTGTGATAACCCGTTTACAACAAAGGATGAATGAAACTGGGACTCACAGATACCGAACAAGTGGTGGTAGGCCTCCGAAAATTACTCTACAAATGGAACGTAACCTGATAGAACACACCCCTTACCCACAAACAGATGTTCTTGTAAACAATTCCACGGTGAAAAGAAATCTCAACAAAAACGGGCTTAGGTAAATAAATAAATACTTATTTAGATATTAAAATTTACTAAAATGAATTACTTACTTGAGATTTAAATGCCGCTGTAGGATATATACAGGGTATTACAAACTCGAGTGTATGCATAGGTAGGGATCTCGGAAACAGTAAAGATATAAAATTGGTTAAATTAGGGGAAAGTTCCGTAATTTGATGCTAATTAATGTGCAGTATACAAATTGATGAAATTTTAAACGATTTCGGAGATACCGCAAAGGAGAAAAGTGACAATAAATATGTATTTTTTTTATTACTACCTAAATAATTATAAATAAAGGAAAAAATAAAAACCAAATCGGGAAAAATGGTATTATACGAATATCTCCCAAGTGTTCCTTAATTTTAAACAGCTTACTACTAGTAATGACTTAAAGACAACTAACATTTGTAAACCGAGTAGGTATGTTGCTTTCAAGAATCAAAAACGAGCCAGATGTGTGCGACTTTTACCACAGCACCGAGCTTCCCGACTCAAGTGGTGGACAGAACATAATAATTGGAATTTGGACAACTGGTCTAATTGTCTATTCACTAATGAATCCAAAGTTACTTTATACCATTCGGATGGACGAATAACGGTATGGCAGCAAAGGAATACAAGGTATAACGAAGAAAATATGGCAGCTGAAGAGGCCTTTGGTGGCGGAGGTTTAACCATATTTGGGGGTATGATGAGAAACGGCAAGACAGAGTTATTTATCACTCGTGGGACTGTCAACGTCGAAATTTATAGAAATGAATGTTTAATAAATATCATTCTACCATTTGCAAATAATTTTGGAATCGATTTTATCTTAGCTGATGACAATGCAAGGCCCCACCGAGCTAGAACCGTTATAGAGACTTATTTATAATGTGTTTAAATAAGCTTGTTTTATTTCATAAAATACAAAGGGTATTTGAAGTAGGTATTAAAAAAAGTGAAAGGTCTACTTATTATTTTCAAAAAAAAAAGTGTATAAATCTGGCAATAGTGCCAATGCATTTAAAATTGTCTTATTATGCCAAATTGGCTTCGACTTAATTCGGTGATTAGTGGGCTATTTTAATTATTCCATTTTATAGCACGGCAATAGCTTGGCAGAAAATTGAAATGTATGGTTTCTTAATATAAAACACTCAGTATATCAATATCGAAACATAACATGTATCATATCTTTTTAGTTTTTGGCTGAACAAACCAAAAATTGTGAAAAATTTACTGGAATATCAGAATGTAGCCGTTTCTTAATTAGTTATTAAATAACGCCCTGTATATTCAATAATAAATGCATTTAAGACAAAACCTAAAAAACCGTTTCGACAAAAGAATTAATTATTTTCAAAAATTCTCACAAAACTGGCGAGCTTTCATTATTTTAGATTTGACAAGAGATTCAAGGAGGGAGTGTACGAAATTCAACCAAAATATTAATTTCCAATTTTGTTATTTCTCTTTTACTTATGTTACACCATGTATACATTGCTCCTATGAATATGATTACAGGCATAAATACCCATAATAAATCAAGTGACCAATGTCCGACTAATGTACAGGGTGTCGTGTTGAAGTGTTAATAATGTAACGATGTCGTTTTTTTCGAAAAAACCCTGTATATTGAAAACAAGTGAAGATACGACAAATCGCTAGAAATTGTTTTTTTGCATCTTGCCAAAGATCATTTTGGTCGAAAAAAGAAAACTTAAGAGTTGCTGTAACAAGTTCTCGCTCTTAACAAACATTTAAAAAAATAAGACGGTGTCATCTCACACCCTGTATAATAATATGAAACGCACTTTGAAAAAATACATAATACTGGGCTTTTTTTCAAAACATATCTCCATAATACGCTGAAAACCGTAGCCCAATATCTCTCATCTCTGAAAAGCTACAACAATTTGAATTTTACCCAAAAATTTTAGAATTGCAGTTATTATGCACAGCAGTTTATATAAATGTTACATTTAGATATTTAAATTCTCCAGATCTTGTGTCGTTAACGAACCCACGCATTTGTCGGTTTTTTAAATTTTAAATGATAATATGATGTATAGTCTAGAGAAATAAAAACTGCTAACATTTCCCACTTTTTTTCTAAAAAAAAAAACTGAAAAAGTTCCCAAATTTCACTACTTTTTCATGCAAAAACTCTATTATGATGGACAAAATCAAGACACAGTTTATATATTGTGTTGCCAAACTCACTAGTGATGGTTTTATTGGCGCAGATTCACCTAACAATATAGGCTCACCAAAATAAAGAAACTGAAAATCTGCTTGCAACATGTCTACATATGTCACATTTGATATTTGAGGATTGACTCCCTTTTATATATGAAAGAAATTGTTAGATTTTGACATTTGTCGTTTGACGTTTTTAGTTGAAGTTAGATATTGTTTATGTTCCGACTATTGATCTTTGGTGATAACCTTTTAAGGGGGTGGTCTGTTCAAAGCTGCTGTGATTAATTTTTGCTGAAAGAGAAATTTTTAGAGATTTCTAACGAAACTACCCCTCAATAGGATTAGACATACAAAAGGATATTAAGCTGTAAGTCATTTATTTCATTATTTGGTGTAGGTGCTTTACAAACACTTGGATTGGCTTAGGTATTTGAGTGTAGAAGTTTTCAAGCATGGTGAGCAACCTGGGCGGTTCAGTTAGGAGTTAAGAGATGTTAAAAACATTGTTAAAAAAAGATTTTAATATGGTAGGTGTGGAATTATGAAATAGAGAAGCGGCTAATAACTTAATAATAATATGGCATATATACCACAAATTTTACTAACCTGCAAGTGAGTAATAAGGGATGTAGGTGATCTCATCGATATGGAAGATATTATAAAAGACTCTGAATGTAGTAAGCACATAAGAGAGGTTCGTAAGATCCAAAGAAGAGTAGGTAGGGGACAGGATACAACATATGTACCATCTAGAACTGTCATTGTGACATTCAGAAGGAAAGAAATACCACAGGAATGGCGGTTATATGGGGTCAACTATTTGGTTGCTGCTAACGTGATACAATGCTTTAATTGTCTAAGATTTGGACATTCAAAAACAATATGCAAAAGTAATGCAAGACGTTACAAATGTGGAATTGAACATGAGGGAACAGAATGTGAACTAACAGGTGTAAAATGGTGTTTGTAATGGAAATTATTTTGCTACAGATAAATCATGCGCCGAGTATGAGCGTTAAAAAAAATCAACAAAACATTGGCTTGGAGAAACATATCAATATATGAGACCCTAACAAGTATATCTATCCCTACATGCCAAACAAAATTGGATTAGAAGATTCATCTGGAAGCCTTAGGTATTTTCAACCTTATTCTCAACAGTTGTTAATAACATATTTTGGTCAGATAGAAACAAAAGAAGTTATACTCCCAGGTAGGAAGGATCATATACAGAACTAGATTATGCTGCAAGGGTTGTTGTGGAGGCAATACCCCAGTTTAATCAATATTCATCAATGCAAACTGAACAGGATGGAGAAGATTTAACAGAAATCTCACAAGAAATCTTTTTACAAGAACTCTGTTTACAAAGCCCCTTAGTTATGACACCCAATTGAGATTCAGGCCTCAACACATAAAGTAGTAAAAAGTAATAATATTAATGGTGGCCAAGCAATCAAACAGTTCTTCCCCATTATAAAAAAAGGAAATAAATAAAATCATTATAAGGTAAATATTTAGATTATTGCAGGTAAGAAATACTGCATAATAGTGTATATAGTAGTTAGAAAATCCAAAAGATAAGTCTACATTAAGGAAAAATTATCAATTAATTAAGAAAGGTCTCATAGGTCAAGTTTAACTTACTAGATATACATAAATATAGGAATGGATCTGAGTATCCTATATTGGAATATAAGAAGATTTCTTAAAAATAAAGATATTCTAACCTTGTTGCTAAAGGATCACAAAATAGGAATATTTTATCTCAATGAAACTTGGTTAAAAAACAGTCAAGCTGCCTCGTTTATTAAGAGATATCATATGATTAGGAAAGATAGAGACAATGGGTCTGGTGGAGTTGCAATTGGCATTAGAAATTATAGTAAATTTAAAAAAATAAATGTCGACACTAGACTTCGAGAGTAGTGGCAGGTTGCAGCAATTGAGTTGGAGACAATAGGGATAATTAGTATGTATATACTCCCAGACATGGAAATAGACATAAATGTTTTGCAATGAATAGTGAACAGAATATCACAGATCAATGGAAAATCCTTGATATTACTAGGGGACCTAAATGGGCAAAACCAAGTTTGGGAATCTGGCAGAAACAATTGGAATGGCGAGAGCATAGCAGAATTCTTGGATAACTCGGGTTTGGTTTTCATAAATAATGGGCAGCCAACTAGAATTACAAGAATGAACGAGAATGCAAATCTCTATATGGAATCATCTTCCCATTGTAGTCAAGTCAAATGTTATAAGTCAAAACCAAGAGGAGGTGAACAATAGAATGCTACAATTTAATACCAAGAAAGCTGATTGGCTTAACTTCAAATAGAAAATAGAAATGGAATTGTCTCTGCAAAATGTGGATACTTATCGTGTGTTTTATTCAGTCATTATGGAAAGTGGTAACTTAAATATTTGTAGAAAAAAAAGGGTCCGATCTACAAGACCCCAACACCCTTGGAGGGACGAAGAATGCTCTTTAGCAGTCAAAGAGCAGCTTTCCAAAAATTACTGCAATATCAACAACAGATAATTTTATAGAAATAAAGAGGACAACATCAAGAACTAAAAGAGTGCTTCAGGAAAAAAAAAGAGAAGCACGGAGAGGTTTTAGCGAGGAAGTTTCAGTCAGTACATCAATATCTAAAATTTGGAAAGCAATAAAAAATTTGATAGAGAAATCCAACTAAAAATCAGAGAATTTACAAAAAATGTATATCATGTAAAATAATAGCAAGTCAGGGGATTTTATACTAAACCTGGAAAAACAATAAAATTAATATTTCCACCAGCTTTGCTTGATTGTATTTACCCAAAATTATTTTGTCGCGTTTATATAACTATAATTATATTTAACATATATATTACATAACTATAATTTATTTAACATCCCTTGTATTACTTAAAACTATTTTGTGGCTCTTACATAAGAAATTTATTTAATATCCCCTGTATATTCAGACTTGCCCGCCAGCGCCATTCACAATAACTCAGACAACTAGAAAATTGGCTTAAGTGACTTTCTAGTGGGAGCATATTATGTTTTAAAAGATCCACTTGCCAGGAGAGCTAGTTTTACAGCTTGTACAAATTGTGGCAAATTCTCCTATAAATGTTGTAAAATTAGATGAGTAGAAAATGTTCGAGTCTGTGAATAGTATTTAGACATTTTATCTCCCATCAAAATTTGGATGGAAGATAAAGCCATTAAGATTCCATCAAATGTTTCTGTTACTAAGACAAAAAAGGCTTTAAAAGATACATTTTTAAGATCAAGATTCAAATTTTTTTTCTCACATTGCGGCAATTAGAACCATTTTTTAAGGAAATTCAGAATGATAAACCTATTCCTGGATAAAGGTCTCCAACACATTTTAAAATTAAATTTTGATAATAAAGATGTTCTTTTACCAACTAATAAGCCGATAAAAAAGCATTAAAAGGTCTAAATGTTCCTGAAAAGATAAACTTATTTTTTGTCGGAATGTCAGATATTTCTGATAAATCAAATAAAGAAGTTAATAGAACGTTGTTGTCTTAAATATAAGTGTACTAAATATGTAATATGCTGAAAACCAAACATCATGCTTGATCAAGGAGTTTTACATATAAGAGCTCAAAGTAAGCGTATTTGTACGAAAAAGAAATAATTTCCGCAGAAAAGAGTGGTCAATGCTTGATTGGATACATTTTTCTACAATTTCTTGGGACAAAATGGCTACTTTAAAAATTGTGTCATGTTATTAAGTTAATTTTGATCCTATGTATATGATGCAATTTACCAAATAGGTGGTGCATTAAATGTTAATATTTCCGACAATGAGGGTATGTGTTAAAAATGCTTACAAAACTTAAAAATGTCCTTGACACCAAAATCGCCAAAATGGGAAAGAAAAAGGAATTGATCTCGAAAAAAAAGAGCCGAAAGTGAACTTTATCGTTTAGAAAATAAAAAAAAACTAGAAAAGGAAGCAGCATCCATGGAACCGGAAATATCGGAACTGAGACGAAAAATTTAAAATGCTTATTTGTCTATTTTTTCTTAATTCTTAATCTTTTTAAATTTAATTTTTAATTATGCATTTAACAAGTATATATTAATTTGTTGTTTGTAATGTTTTGTATAACTGCATTTTTTTTACTTAACTTTAAATAGAATAGAATATCCTTTTAAAAATATATACCTCTTCCAGTTAAAGTAACCCTGTTTGCTCTATTACTACAGCATTTTCTTTAATATTTTATATTTCTTATACAATTACATATAAGGTTAGTTTCATTAGTTTTGTTGGGTTTTTTATAAGAAGGGTTAACATTGTTAAGTAGCTGATTGTAATCAGCTAGACTTCTCTCTTTAAGAATTGTAAGTTAACTTGTGATATAGTGTTATCATCCCGAAGGCCAAGTTTCCTTTTGTTTATAGCTATGAAACTAAGTTATTTTTCTCATGGAGCATGACCAATTTTAGTTTTTAATTTATTCAGTTTAACACCAATACTAATACTATTTATTATTTTTCAAGGTATCTCCTCCTTTCAACTCTCTTCTAATAAGCTTAATCTTCAGAAGCCGCGGGTAGACATAGAACATTCACCGATTGTCACGAAAGGAACTTTTTCCAACTGGTACTTGCACCATGGATGTGTGTGGATCTGTAGGGGTATCAAGCTCATAAAAACACTTATCTGGAGAGACAACACCATGGATGAACTCCCAATAGAGACGGTAATAAGCAAATTATAACATTTTGGTTCTAAATAACCTATACATTTTTGTTGTCTATGTGGAACTTGGAGATTCTTGAGAGTTTTTTGTTCCTATGATCAATATATTTAATCATAAATCTTGTTTATATACAAGGTCTTTCCTCATACTTCGCCACCCCCAATATTGGATTAATTTTGAAAATTGACATTAAATATAAAAGTTTATTATGTAAATTATTATCTATATATAAATGATATCGCAAGAAATATGTAGTAGACCCAACAAATTGTTCTAAAAGAACTACCCTGTATTTTATATGTTCATAAAATGGGCCTCTTGATCCTGATTATAAAAATATCAGGCTTGGTACCTATATTTTCAAATACACCCAGAAAATGAAACCCTGCCATAAGGGACAATGTGTTGTAGAAAGATGGAAAATGTTCTACTGTATAGTGGATTCAATGGGAATTAATTGCTTCTTGTAACAGGGTTTTTGTCAAATTTTTCAGAATTTTTTTAAAGATAGAGGTATCAAACCTAGTATATTCACCATCAACAATCACAAAACTGCAAATATTTACAGGAATAGTAAAAAGATGGCAAAGAATGATTCCGCGGCAAATTCTACGCCAGTAAAGAGAATTGTTTATAAGTGTTGTAAAAAGAAAATTGTAAGCAGTATTACATGCATAAAATGTGGTAATGTGTATCATAAATCATGTGCATTAAGAGATTGACTTGAAAAAGTCCACCAAAACAGACATAACAGAAGTAGAGATTTTCTATTTAAAGACCTTGCCTGATGAGTGGAAAGTAAACTATCATTTGTTGAAAGAGAACAATTACCTTTTAAGGCAAAAAATATCATTTCCTGAGTAAAAATTCGAAATTCAATCAGGTACAAAAAAAAACAAATTCTTTGATTTCCTTGAATTTCAATGTAAACATCGCGGAAGAAAAAAAAACAACTAATATAGATAGATAGTTGTTCAAAGCTGAGTTAGTACTGGACATCACTAATAACTGCCTTTAAGATTTTTTTTCAAATGTTATTATCCTTGTTTATATATGCTCATCTATAAAGATTACTATCTTTCTTTGATGATAATAACTGATAACACGATTTTCGACAGCTAATTGGATATTCAATTTTTTTCGATTTGGCAACATAGTGTAGTCGCTATCGCTCAACCGAACACGGCAAAACTGGTTACAAAAAATGGTTCGTCTAAAGATAAAAATAGACAACAAAAGCCATACATTTTCTTGGAATGTTAATTGTATTATTCCTTTCAGTGGCAAGGTTTATGTTGTTGTTTGTCATAATTGTATTATTCCTTTCAGTGGCAAGGTTTATGTTGTTGTTTGTCGTGAAATA
Organism: Kuschelorhynchus macadamiae; assembly: GCA_030620095.1. Lineage (NCBI taxonomy): Eukaryota > Metazoa > Arthropoda > Insecta > Coleoptera > Curculionidae > Kuschelorhynchus > Kuschelorhynchus macadamiae. The sequence goes on from JAUTXW010001355.1 coordinate 2,428,291, forward strand.
GATTAAACCGAGATTACAAGATATTTCTGAATCTTATTTTGAGAGATACCTATTTAATTAAGTAATTAGGTACTCGGTACATTTGATTGTGTGAATTCAAATTTTGAAAATTGATGTTACTTATTAATGTCTAATGTAGAGCTATATAACAAAATTTCTATAAATATCAACGATCCATGTGCTCGTTGGCGGTCTACACTATGAAATAATGCTTTTAAAAAATAATGGAAAATGTCTAATTTAATTTTAGAGAGGGCTGGAAACCCTCTTTAAAATAAAATGAGTAGAAAAAACACTAGTGTAGCCAGGAAAAAATTCCTGTGGTGGCAGAGATCTAAAATTTTACTCAGAAATTTGGGGCCATGTCTACGCAAGACTTGCCATAGAATTGTGATTAAATTGTGTTCTTACAGAGGTGTTGTTTTTAGTGGTTTTAACTTTGAAAAAATATATGTGTCTGGTATTGATTTGTTGCTTGAAAAAAACTGTATGTATTCTCATATTATTCAAATCCAGTAACTCATAAACAATCTTATTATCTAAAGAAATAGAATGCTAATTTATGTTCACTTGCTGAATGGAACAATAAAAAATTTAAAATTTATCACTCCATGAACATTCCAATACAACAGAATATGCAAATTTACTGATAAGAAGATCCCAAATTGTAATTTTAATTTACTTGGGTCAGGCGAATCTAATTTATATTATTCAGTTTTTAGTAGAGTTTTAGCAATGCAATAAAATCGTAATACATAAATCACACAATATTTGAAACTAAAATATATGATATATTCTTTCTTTAATATTTTGAAAACATTCTTTCACCACTAAATACTTAGATTATTCAAGAACCTTTAATTAAGTTTATAATGTTATTATCATTTCTTTTACTCTTTTTGCCAAAATATATACAGCTAACGAAATAAAGATTAACCTTAATAATTTTGATGATTTTACATTAAAATTACTGACCCTTTAAAGCTAAATCGATAGAAACTGTTAAAATTAATATATAATAGTTTTATTGACAATCTTTCTGTAGTTGGTAGGCGATAATATATTTCACCTATCGATAGACGATAGCACATCCTATCAAAGTATTATATTTATCGATATGTTGATAGTTTTAGCAAGTATTCCTACCTATCGGTAGCTCATTGCTACCTATTATTGTTTACCTAGTAGCACCAGCACTTATCGATAACTGTCTATATTTTTTTATTTACCTATTGTCAGTAGTTAAGCCTAGATGCTCCCCCCCGTGTCTGTTAGCAAGAACAACCTTAAATTTTGAATTTACAAAATAATAATAATAATAATTAGTCCTTATTTTTCCTTCCTGTTGTTCCTTTTTATAGTGGTCTTTTTTGTTTGTGCCTTTTAAGTCGTCCAGACAGACCCCTGGGCGTGAAGCGAGTGTCCCCGTCTTTGTTATGTTATCACTGTAATTATTATTATTGTATGGGCTTTTTAAATTTTATATTAGATATTAAGTACACATTTTAAGTATATATTACGCCCTTTCCTTCGTTATAGTTACCTCACTGATTGTTTTTTTTTTGTCTCTTTAACTCAGGGAAAATGCTCCGAAATTTTAAATGTTGTCGAAGTAAAGACTTTGCTAATTACTGCTGCATAGTGTGTTTCGGTGTTTTTCATCCTAGTTGTTTTGAGCGTCTGCCTAAAGCAGTTGTGATTGGAGGGCATAGGATCTACTGTTCCCTAGAATGTCAGGAGCATGCTTTAGAGAAAGAAAATGAATGTCAGCGGTTTTTAACAGAAATTCTCAATTTAAAACAGGAATTAAAAGAGAGGGACTGCCATATTCGTCGGGTAAAAAGCAGCAGCGATGCATTCGAGGATGAAGTTGCAGAAGCAGAGAGAAAGTTTACTGCCGAACTTGATAAACAGAATAAGCTGTTAGAGGGACTCAGAACTGAAATAAGAAGGTTAGAAGATAAAAACAGGGATCTAACAACAGAAATAAAAAACTGCAGTGAATCCGAAGACAAGCTCAGAAATGAAGTATCGGAATTAGCTAAGCTTAGCAGTAGTATGACCATTACCATTGAGACGCTGGAGAAGGAGAACGAATGCTATGCAAAGGACATCAAGCTTCTCAATCAGCAAATTTTCTCGCTCAATAGTAAACCACATAACGAATCAGTCAGTGCAAATTCTGTTAGGGGCTCTGGTCAGAGAAGGCGTCAGCTTTTGATTATCGGCAACGAGATGGCTAGAGGCTGTATGTCATTATTTAGGAGGTTTACACGAGGAACATTTGACTTGAATTGTCAATGGCGTTCTAAGTTTCTGTTTGAGGAACTGGTCTCTGAATGCATATCCTACTGCGCCAAATTCACAAAGGATGATTGTATTGTGTTTTTCTGTGGACCGGAGAATGCTATTAGGGGGACTCCAATTAAAGCAGAACAGGTTCAGTGTCTACTTAAAGCCTGTAGTAATACAAATCTCGTGATAGTGAGCACCCCTCGTTATAGAAATAGACCGGTTTTGAACAGTTTTATCCGTGATCAAAACATATTTTTGGAAAAACAACTTGTTCAGGAGCTCGTCAGCTTTATTCCTCTTACCTTGACTACTCACGAACACCTTATGTACTATGACGAAAGGGCAGAGCTGGTCAGTCTCTTGTGCCGTGGTTTTCCAGTCCAACCTGAGAAATCTTCAAACACAACCAACGTCGAATCAACTTTTCTCATTTCACCGACAAGTCAGCAACAACTCTGACACCAATTACAAATGCTTCGCCACAACTGAACAGTCTTGTCATGTTCTACCAGAATGTCAGAGGGCTTCGCACAAAGATTGGTGAGATTTCTCTTGCGACTATGACTTGATATGTCTCACTGAGACGTGGCTTAACGCGGATATTTCAAACAACGAAATTTTTAATAACAAATATGTAGTTTTTCGTAGAGATAGGAGTTATGAGGAACTAGGGTGTCATCGCGGCGGTGGAGTGTTGATTGCCGTTTCTTGTGCTTTTCATGTAACTCTGGTTACTACTCCTACTTATATGGACTTTGATGATGTTTGGGTACTGGTGCGCGCGGGCAATGCAAGTTTGATTTTGGGCTGCGTTTATTTTCCACCTAATTCTAGCCAGGAGTGCTATCAGTCTTTTTGTGATACCTGCGAGTCGTTGAGAAACAGATACGATAGTCACACATTTTTTGTTTTCGGGGACTTTAATCTTTCTTCGGTGGAATGGGTTTATGAGGATAACACACTTGTTCCAAAATCTCTGCCATGTCCAGCTTCTGAAACTCTTATTGTTTCAATGAGCTTTTTTGAATTGCAGCAAATGAACTCATTGTGCAATCACATGGGCAGAATTCTGGATTTAATATTTGCCAGTGACTTTGTCAATGCCTCCATTTTAAAATCTGGTTTTCCCCTCGTAAACATTGATCCCTACCATCCAGCAATTGAGATAAATTTTAAAATTAAATATGTTTCTCCAATGAAAAATTCTAATGAAGTTAGTGTTTATCAGTTTCATCAAGCGAATTTCCACAATCTAAACCTTTTTTACAATCAATCCGACTGGTCTTTTTTATCAGTAGAATCTGATATAAACAAAATGGTTGAACTCTTTTATGAGGTCTTGTTTGAAGGTATCAATAATTGTGTCCCCAAGAAAACGGTAGTCGACTGTAAATATCCGAAATGGTTCGACCTTCCTCTGAGAAAACTTATTGGACAAAAGAATCGTCTATACAAAAAATAAAAGGTCCAATAAAGATGTTGACTATTTTGATTACTGCGACATACGACGTGAGGTTAAGCTTCGGACTGATATGTGCTATCTTGCATATGTCACACAAACTGAATTGCTTATCCCAGAGAATATCAGGCATTTTTGGTCTTTTGTACGTAATTTGAGAAGAGACTCTGGGCTGCCCAGTGTCATGAATTATGACGGAGAGGAAATTACCGGTTCGAATAACATCGCTAATGCCTTCGCCACTCACTTTGAGTCTTGCTATTCACGTCACCGTAGTTTAGATTTTAGCAAGATTGGCCATATAAGCTGTTCGGGAAAATTACTATCAACCTATTGTATTACAGAGGCGGAAATCTGCAATAAAATAAAAACCCTTGATCTTTCTAAAAAGGCTGGTCCAGATGGAGTTCCCACTATTTTATTGGAACGTTGCTGCGAGTCGTTGTCTCGGCCCCTTTGTAAAATTTTTCAGAAATCTTTTAATCTGGGTTCCTTTCCCGAAATTTGGAAGTTTTCCACTCTCATGCCGATCTTTAAATCTGGGGATAAGAGCGATATTAAAAACTACAGAGGTATTTCCTTGCTTTCGCATATACCAAAGCTGTTTGAGGCAATTATCACGGATCATATCTTTGAGTCTCTGAAGCACTACATCACTAGTATGCAACACGGTTTTTTTAGTGGTCGCTCAACAACTACAAATCTTGCAATTTTCCAGAATTACTTAACAACATCGGTTGAGGCTGGTCAACAGATTGATGTTATATATACTGACATATCGAAGGCTTTTGACAGGGTTTGCCATCAGCTTCTGTTATTCAAATTGCAGCGAATTGGTTTTTCTGGAACCTACCTGCAATGGATAGATTCGTACTTATTCAATCGTCGTCAGCGAGTTAGAGTATGTGGTTCAATTTCTAGAGAGGTTGTTGTGACATCTGGTGTCCCACAGGGCTCTCATATTGGTCCAATTCTCTTTCTACTATTTATAAATGATATAGTATCATGCTTTAAAGTGTCTAAGTGTCTCTTATACGCAGACGATTTAAAATTCTTTTCACCAGTTTCCTCTGAATCTAATCCACTGCAATCGGACTTGGAAAAGCTTATCAAATGGTGCAACATTAACCATCTTCTTCTTAATGTCTCTAAATGTAAAGTGCTCCGTTTTCATAAACGCATTAAACCCATACTCTCCTCCTACTTCATAGATAACGTGAGTCTTGAAGTTGTTAGTTCCTTTACAGACCTGGGCGTTATTTTTGATGAGAATTTAACTTTTGGTCTGCACATTGATAGTATTGTGCTGAAGGGTTTCAGGCTGTTGGGCTTTATAAAGCGGCAAACAAAACATGTCACAGATACTAAAGCAATTGGATGTCTTTATAACTCACTTGTTCGCAGCGTTCTGGAGTATTGTTCTACAGTTTGGAGTCCATCGTATCAGTGCCATATCGATAAAATCGAAAAAGTCCAAAATAGATTTGCCAAATACCTTTTGTATAAGTTTAATTTTCCGTACCAGGGTTTATCATATAATACCAGGGCTCTTCTGTGTGGCCTTCAAACACTTGAGTTTCGAAGAAAGAAGGCACTTCTAGTTTTTCTTCACAAACTGCTCAGTGGAGATATTGACTGTCCGATGTTGCTTGAGTCGGTCGCATTTCTGGTTCCTATTAGGAGAACAAGGCAATCTCAACTCTTTTTTGAAGGATACCATCGTACAAATTATGGGCTTAGCGCATTTGTCGATCGACTGGTACGCAATTACAATCGTCACTTCCCTGATTATGACATTTTCAGTTTAAGCACTTTACAGCTTAAAAGGCGGTTAAACGAATTGCTTTTATGATTGTTTTATATCTATGTATACTTTGTATCTATTTTTATTCACTTGTATTTTAATTATTTATGTATTGTGTTGCTTTTTTGACGAACTATTGTGTGTTCTTTTTTTTTCTTTATTTCTATTCGACATGCCTCTTAGGGCTATTTTACTTTTTACTTTATCTATTTGACCTTGAATGCGAATTCGTACCATTTGGAATGTTTAGCATTCTGTAGTGTACGTTTCAGAAGGGCCACTTGTCCGATGCGTGCATCGGCTACGTCCTTACAATAAACAAAAAAAAAAAAAAAAAAGAATATATCATCGTTCCCAGTGGATAAGGTGTTAAAAAAACGATACCCTCGTAAAAACATGCGACTAAAAAAAAAGTCTTTTGACGTCTTTTTAACTTTCGGTTGTATATTTTTTTATGTCGTGTTTGTACTAAATAAGGTATATTTTTAATACAAAATCGCAGTATATAAAATAGGTATTTTTAACGTGCTTGTAATAAAAAAAGATCATTTAGTGTTATTAAAGTGTACAAAATTTAAAACTGTCATCTTTATTGGTTTAGAAAATCTAAGCGGGCATTATAGATTATTATATGTTCAATATAACTTTACTACTCAGTATGAAATTTCAATTTTTATAAAGGTTAATTTCTACCCCGACGAAATATAAAAGAAGAAGGCCAAAAAAATGATGGTTCGATTGGGCAGATTTCAAGCTATGACTGTACAAAGGGAAAATTTGGGGGTACTGAGAAATAATACAAATATAAATGAGTTGATTTATGTTAACTCACTTGACAAAATATAAGTAAATATAATAACACAAAAGTTCGGTCTGTAAAATTATTATACATAGTGTATCACAAATTATTATTGATTTGTTTTTACCTCATTTTACCATTGAGCTAAAATTGTATAGAGTGTTTTATATTTATTGGTTACTAGATTAAATTAAAAGTATTCGTAGGTAATTAGCTCAAACAAGAACAGAGTTTAATACAGAGTGGTAATTAAGTGATGTCGCACTTTGCAGGTAAATGTTATAATAAAAATAACAAAAAAATATGTATTGACAGGGGTTCACAAATAGTTTGTTTTGGATCTATCGGGTGTTAAAAATACATATTTTAACATACTAGGTGACGTAGGAGACATCTAATAATCCGCATTTTTTTCTTTTTTTTAAACATATCAATTTGAAATTTTTCACACATATATTACTCAATACAAGGAAAATGTTTGATGAAAAAAAAAGCCATTAAATATTATTTCCGGTTTTACTGGGTTTGGCTGCTGAACAGCCATTTTTTAAAAATTAGCCAGCTTTATGAAAAAAAATCAGTTAGAATAAAATACTTGTTTTAAGCAGCTCGAAATAAACTTATTTGTTAATTTTTTAAAACACTTCGATCTAAAAAACTTTTGGGTATTGGGATTTCATCAATAGAGCAATTTAGTTTAATATTTCTAGCGGCATCAAATAACCATTTTGAAAATAAAAGTTGATATGCGATATATCTTTAAAAATCGGTAAATTTCCTTTACCCGGAACTTCTGTTATGAATCTTTCCCTTTATCAGGAATAGTGAAGTGTGACCCAATTTAGTTCGGTACATAGTGATTTAATAACACATATATACTGTCTTTTCACACATTTATATTGGGCACCATTTTGTTGCACCATATTGGAATCTTACTAATATTTTACCAGTTTATCCCTCTATCAGTCAGTCAGTTGAATAAGAAGGTTTTTTAGTTCATTTTTTAAACATGTTATGTGGCCAAATGTATTTCATATTCTTGAATTTGTACCCCAATTTTTCCAGTTCATTTCTTTTTCATAATTAATATTTGCACAAATTTGAAATCAACTAAGTTGTTTTTTAAATATATTTTATTAGGTCGCCATTTTATTTCGCCATCTTGGATTGATTGGTGTGATTTTGTCTTAATCGCTATCCTTTACGAGGGAAGTAAAGAGGTAATTTAACTACAAAAATAACTGGAAAAATTGGTATAATGCCTTTACCTGGTACTTACCTCGCTATGATTTTTTTCCATTTGTTAGGAACAGTGAAATGTGACCCAATTCCAATATATATATATATATATATATATATATATATATATATATATATATATATATATATATATATATATATATATATATATATATATATATATATATATATATATATATATATATATATATATATATATATATATATATATATATATATATATATATATATATATATATATATATATATATATATATATATATATATATATATATATATATATTTATATATAAGAGAAACAGAAATTTCAATTTCTGTGTGGTTCTTGGTCGTAAAAAGTTATACAAAACGAAACAACTAATGGCAAGGATTACTCCTTCACCATTCTGTCAAGAATCGACCAAAACATGACGCTATGTTTGTTTCCAGGGCCAAGGAGCCATCTGCTACTGTGGTATCTGCCCCGGCAATATATGTATATATATATATATATATATATATATATATATATATATATATATGTATATGTATGTGTGTTACATATATTGTCTTTTCAAACATTTTTATCGTGCAGCATTTTGTTCCATCATATTAGATTCCTACCGATATTTTACCAGTTTCTTTTTACTTATGGCACACTTGACTTGAACATAATTTAAAAAAATTCAATAAGTAGTTTTTACATCGACATACCGCTATTTTATTATGTCATATTGAATTCATACCAGTTTATTTCATTTTCACATTTAATTTTTCTGCAAAATTTAAAGTCAGTTGAACAAAATGTTTTATTCGTACCAGACCTTTACCAATTTATCTCTATATCACACTTAATTCTTGCACAAAAATTAAAATTAATTTAATAAATAATATTTTCAGGCTGATTTTTTTTAAACATTTTATTATGCCGATATTTTCTTTTATTATGTTGGATCCATATCAAAATGGTACCAATTCATTCCTACGTAACACTTGATTTTTGTGCAAAATTTGAATCAAAATTAGGTTTTTTAGGATTTTTTTTTATTTTCTTAATGGTTTCTAAAGACTGATTCTCTTGTTTTTATGTTAGAGTGGGGTATTATTTGTGGTTAGGATCCAGGAACAAAAAACAAAAGAGCCTAACCCCAAATAATACACCACTCGAACAAATTTCTTTTTAACATTGTTCCGCTATATTGGATTTTCACCCAAATATTATCAGGTCATCCCCATATGACTCTTAGCTTTTGGTCAAAATTTAAAGTCAATCGTTTCGCAGTTTTTAAGCTAAGCCGCGAACTGACAGACAGACCGACGGAATTGTTAAAACATGTTTTTTTGGCATCTAGAGACGCTAAAACGTGAAGATACGTAAAACCTGAGAGGATGATTTTTTCATGATTACAAACGGTTTATTTGGCCACCATTTTGTTCTGGTATCTTGAATTAGTAACACAGTTTTACTAGTTGATCCCTATATCACAATTAGTTATGGTACACAATTTGAAATCAAACCATTAAGCAGTTTTTCCAGGCTAAATTTTTAAATATTTTATTAAGGCGCCATTTTGTTCCGCCATCTTGGATTCGTACCAAAATGTTGCCTGTTGATTCCAATATAATATTTGATGTTTGTACAATATTTGAGATAAATTGTAGAAATGGTTTGTAATAATAATTTTTGTAACATGTGTGTGTCTGAATGAATACAATTGAAATACGTTGCTTATAATTTAAAACTGACATTAAAAAGAAAAATATGTAAACATAGTTACTGTAAACCTATTTCAATCTCGTCGGCTCTTGTTTACCCCCACCTAATTTTTAGGTTCATTCATAAACTAAGGTTCCCATAATAGACTCCAGGTGTGGAGCTCTCGATGGCCATGGTTGACCAACTATCTATCTATAAACAAGGACCAGACGGACTCGCAATTTCACTGGGTGGTAATGTCAGACCAATTACGAATCAAAATATTCAGAACGAAGTAAATGACCCTAATGATAAGTTTTAAAAACCGAGAAAATAATTTTATTGAAGTGAGAAACCGACGATGAAGACGTGCTAATGTTATAATGGGTTCTGGTAAATTCGATGACGAAAATGTTTCCGCGAATGTTGCTAGGACACCTGCTGAACAACCGGAAATGCAGGATAAAGTACTGCTTCATATTGGGAAAGTCAAGTCTAATCTGACTTCAGATGTTATAAAGAGGCACATAATTAAATACTGTCCAGGGAGTGACGATGTGTTAGTGGAGAAGCTACTTGCTTAAAGACAAATTGTCACCTGAAACTTGGTCTGCAGGAATTGAAGTATGTAAATTTTACCTTAATGTGGAGAGGGATGAATCTATTATTTATATAACCTAACATTATTATATCAGTGTATTATCAGAGTGCTGGTGGTATTTGTACTAAGTTGCAAGAAGTTCATAATGCTATTTCAGTTTCAAGTTATGATGTAATGTTGAGTGAAATGTGGTTAAATCAAGACATCAATGATATGGAACTGTGTCCTCTAGGGTTTGATGTTTTTAGATTTGACTATGATCAGAACACTAGCAGTAAAGAGAGGTGGTGATGTCATGATTATCACCAAGAAAGAGCTTTGTATCAAAAGACTAAATATTGCGTTTCAGTATGTAGAACTTGCTCTCCGGCCTCTGAAGCTGGTAGTTTTGAGTACCACTGTTGTGCAGAAGAATACATAATTGACAATTACCCAGACTATGAGTTGGTGTAATACGGAGTCTACAACTTCCCTCATGTACATTGGGACAACGATGAATACAGACTATTGGTGACCTGTCCAGAAAACTCTCCTGCATATTTGTTATTGAACTATTGTGTAATGGAAGATACCTTATTCCCTTATTTTGGGTCACATGACATCTTGACCAATCCAGTTCACTATAATAGAATGTTTATACTTGGCAGCAAGATGATACAAGAAAGTTTCCAAGGTGATTTTTTTTGGCAGTTACAGTAGTTTTTCCTATCAGAGAATTAAAACAAGTATAGAATAAAATGGCTTAGCGGACGAGTACGACTAATAATTGTCCTTTCGAATAAAAAAATATCTATACGTATATTAAAATATTTAAAATTTATAAATATTCTCAATAATTACCTAGATATTTTTATAAGCAAACCTAACTTAAAGTATTATTATTTACTGGGTAATAGTCGAAGGGCATATCACGCCCGAAAAAACGTACTGCGATTTCGAAAATCACTAGATATTGAATGAAATCTGAAATGAAATTTAAATTCAGCTATTAACACGGATTAACAATATGACAATTTGTTATTCTATTTTTGTCTTATAGCGGTCACTTTTTACTTTCCTCGCAAGAGGAAAGGATTCTAGTTGCAAAAGAACATGTTTTCTCAGTTCTGTCGGTCTGTCTGTATGCCTGTCCGCGACAAAGTTCAAGAACTAATTACCCTATTTACTTTAAGTTTTGATTAAAAATTAAATGTCATAAGGTCATAGGAAGACGTGGCAACATTTTGGTAAAAATCCAATATAGCAGAACCAAATGGCATATTGAAATGTTAAAAAATTATTACTTAAAAACTGCTTATCCATTTTATCCAAATTTTGCAGAAAAATTAGATGTGATTTGACCATCAACTGGCAAGTTTTACTACAAATCCAAAATGGCGGTCTAATAAAATGTTATTAAAGTCAGTGCAAAAAACTACTGCTTCGATTATGTTAAAATGTTTGTCAAAAATCAAATATTATATAGGGCTGAACTGGTAAAAATTTTGAGACAAATTCAAAATGGTGGAATAAAATGGTGGCATAATTAAATGTTTAAAAATAGCTGAAAAAACTACTTATCAGATTGATTGATGACATCGCCATTTTGAATATTTATTACTAAAAATGTATAAATTGCACTCTTTATATCGATTTTTAATCAAATCTGCATACATGTTAAAATGTGCTCGCAATCTTGGCATTCCTACTTTTAAACGGCACAAAAATTCATAATGTTCTGTCTTAAATACCCCTAACTGCCGAATTTTAATCAAATCTGCAAAAATCTTAAAATTAGTCTGTGATGTTGGGGTCGCCATTTTTAATTCTCAAATTGATTAAAATTTCATAACTTTCATTGTTAAATACTTCTAGATATCGATATTTTAGCTGAACGTGTACCAATGACAAAATTCGATCGCTGTATTGGCGCCGCCATTTAGAATTTTTTTGTGCATTCTTAAATACTCCTCATAAATTTTAAAATTCGTCCGCCATGTTGACATTATCATTTTGATACTCCTATTTTGAATTTTTAAATGCTGACACTCTTAAATTGTCCTAGGCACCGATTTTCTGTTCAATCTACAGTAATCTACACAAATAACGGCAGCAGTATTGGCTCCACCATTTTGAATTTCTATACGTTGACAAAAAAATTCGGATTTTTTATATGCGAAAGTGTATGCATGTCAAATTTGAAAATAATATTTAATGTGGAAGTGGTAAAAAACGCATTAAGAGATTTGAACCAGACATACAATTAGACGAGTAGGAAGCCAATAAAAGCGTGTTAAAAACATTGTTTTTTAGTTTAAAACTCGTTTAACAATATATAAATAACTAATTTCCTTTTAAACTTACCTAACTTAAGGTTTGATTTTAGATAGTTAAGTATGGAACGATTATTTCTTTAAAATGTAGGTAATTGATTTAAGAAATGAAAAACCATTTTGTTTTTTCGGATGCGATTTCGTGATTTCTAAATCTTATGATTTCACAATTTAATTTAAAAAATACAAGAAGTTTACTATATTGTACATGTTATTATTGGCATTAATAAAATCCGCACTCATTTGTGAACACTGAAAATGGTGCCATAGAACGGTAAAAATACATATTTGCCTAATTGAGGAATAGGTAAGAATCCTTCCTTTTGTCAAGAATACTGAATTTCTTCATTTTCGTACATAAAATATTTTAACAGGTGATTTTGTTTCGTGTTATTGAATTCATACCAATATTTTTCAAGTTTTTTTTTTTGTATCAGACATAATTTTTGTGGAAAATTAAATAGAATTAAAGTTAATCGAGTAAGCAGATTTTTTAGCTATACCGGGAATAGGCCAGACCGTCCAATTGACAGAAATGGAAAAACATGAAAATCTGTAAAAACCTGGAACGATGATTTCTTCACGATTAATGATATTTCCTTATGCGGGAAGTTACCAAAAGGTCATGTGCTTTGACATGGGCCATCCCCACATCTTGTTTTATTGTAAATATTGGTTGATAGAATGTGAAAAGTAGGGGAACCATGTTGGCGCATACCCCTACTGTGATTTATGAATGATTTGTGATCTCTACTTTAATTCTTACTCTAAGGGTGTAACATACTTTTTTAGACTACTAAAAACAGTTTAGTACAGGGTGTCTGGAAATTCTGTTCCTATATTTGGAGGGGCTATTTTAAATTAAAGATATTTCAAAAAGTTACTAAGTACTGGATGTCAACATTTGTTTCTTTTAGGTGGCAAGCAAAGTCTAATGGAAGTTGCTACATGAAGGGCCAGATTATCTTCCAGACAAAGACTGAAATTGAATGTCAACTCCTCTTTACAAAACTAGACTTAAGTGGAACTACATTGAGGAAATTTGATGTATTGATTCTTTTTTAATATTTATAACATGTAATGTGCAGAGTATATTTGAGAGAAAGGTTGTTTTTTAATTTTGTGCGTCTGTCATATGTAAATTGCTAGACAGTAAGTGCGACAAGCGAATTTTTAAGGGAAATTGAAAGTGGGATATTTCGTAACGAGAATATTTTTGTAACGAAAATATTTTTGTAACGAAAAAAGTATTGACTTGCAAGTTTTTAGACACTTCTTACAAATTTTGTTCGCAACTAACCAGTTTAAATGTCAGGCTTAGTTGAGGTAAGGAGTCTTTCATACCGGGTGTACAATAAGACTACACAAATTTTCAAAAAAAAACTTTATAAAAAAGTTGTAGGATTTTTACCCTATTATACTTTGGGATTAAAAACATTTAAAATATGTTGCAAATAGATAAAAAAATTAACACCCTGTATATTGTATGTATATGCGAAATGGGTATGAAATGTAAGTTGGGTTCATTTTTGGATTTATTATTTATAAACTATTTTAAACTTTGATAATCCCAAAAATAAAACATTTTTTGTAATTAAAACTTTTTTCCCAAAGATAAAGTTTTTTTTGGCTTTTTGGTCTAATTGACCGTTATCTTAATAAAAGTTTTATTAACAAGAATCAGTAAACAACGGTATCTTCGAATTTCTATGTAGTTTGTAACTAGATAACTAATGTAACTAGCTGTATGTCAAAAAACTTTAAACTTTCAGTTTGTATCTTACAATTTAATTCAAATATTTCTGCCTAACATTGGTCTCATAGGACACTAAAAATGTTTTTGGATTACATTTTTAATAAACCTACAGTTATTAATTATAATACAATATAAAAAACCTAAGTTAATTAGAAACTTTAAGTTACCTAACAAAATAATAAACAACTGTAAAATCATAAATAAACTTATAGAAAGTTGTGCACAATACATGAGTGTAGTTTTTTACAATATTTGTATCGCTTTTGCTACAGAACCACTCTGAGTAATTAAATTTCTTTACTTTTTTTCTTTGTTTAAATTGCTGAAGAACTTGGGATTTATTTTTATACATCTTTTAAAATTCCCTATAAAAAGAGAAGGGGGGTCAGATTAAGAACCTTAATTATTATTTATTCGTTGCTGATAAAGAAGTGAATAGTTTTGTTTTTTAAATGGATGGTGTTTTATGTCACAGTGATGAGAAGATACATCTATTTTATAAACAACATTTTTGAGTAGTTTTTGGGTCCAATGGAAATTTTCCCTGGCCCCCAAAGAATCCCAGTCTTTATCCCCCTTTGATTATTTATTATGGGAACCTTTAAAAGAGAAGTGTATAAAATAAATGCCAAGTTCTTAAGCAATGTGAGCAAAATGAAAGTGAAGAACTTCAATTACTTCATCAGAGCCATTCTGTAACACGAGCGGTAGTAAACTTTTTAAAATTTACCCTACATGTATTGCTGAGAAGGGAGGGCATATGCAAAACTTTAGATATAACTAATATTTTACAGGTTTTTTATATTGTGTTATAATTAATAACCGTAGATTTAAATAACATTTAATAAAAATTTCATCTAAAACTATTTTTAATATGATTGCCTATGAGTACAAAATAACGTTTTTACTATTTACCGATTCTATTTACTAAAACTCTTCTTAAGATAATGGTCAAGAAATCCAAAAGGGCAAATAAAGTATTATCTGCAATAATTATTAGTGTGTAAATATTTAGTTTTTAAATTACACGAGTTAAAAGTTTTGTTATAAAAATATAAGTTAGATGCCGAAGATCATCGTCAATAAGTCTGAAATGGTGAGTCATACACCCATATTTTATGTCGTTGAAATCGTCCTTTAATGGTCTATGCAAATTTAATATAATATACAGAAGTGGCAATACGATAGGCGAAGCATGGCATCGTTTTAAAACTTGCTATAAGAAGAAACTTTTTTTATTTTTGAATCTACCAAAATTTAAAAATTCTTTAATCCTCTAATTTAAAAATAGGTATATAATTTAAAAAAAATCCGAAACATTTTATTATGTACCCATAATACTATACAAGGGTGCTCTTAAATGTCGTGTCAATATTAAAGGGATGATTGCTTGGATCTTTCTAAGAAAAAAAAGTTTATATAAATATGTGTCCTCGAATGCTTTATTTTCGAGATACAGGGTGTTAAAGTTAAAAAAAAAATTATTTTTTTTAGTAATTCCGAAACAGTATGAGTTATTTGATTAAGATTTGGCATGATCGCATAGGTATTTAAAGGCCCAATTTTGACAGTATTCAACATTTTTATTTAAACCATGGGCGTAGGTATATGTGACCATCCCTGACTAATAAAAAATATTACGTCACTATCTTTACCTTTTAAGGCAAGTAAAATTACCCAAAAAAATGTCTCTCTTTTCGAGAAAAAAAAATTTTTTTCGTCAACTTTAATACCCTGTGTCTCAAAAATAGGGCATTTGCGGATATATGTATTAAAACTTTTTTCATACATTGATCCAAGTAGAGTTTTGAGCAATTCTCACTAACTAAAAGTGGCCCAGAGGTGCCAGAGGTGTGCATCAAAATAGAATTTGTTTTTTTTTTCTCGAAAACGACTTGTATCACAAAATACTAAGGGGCATTTTTTCTTGTCCTAATCGATGAAACTAGTAATTTTTTAAAAATCAGTGATGTGGAATAGTTACCCATATCTACGCCCATGGTTGAAATAAAAACTGTTCGAATACTATCAAAATATGATCCATAGACGTTTGGAAATACATTTTCGCCTGTAGCCAGAAACTGCAGTCGGAACCATAGTAGAAGTCGTATTCAGTAGATACCAGTGTACATGGTGATTATAAATGGACCCCCTCTTAATTTTTTAAATTTTGGATTTACAAAAAATGTTTCATATGGAAGTTATAGATAGGAGCCTGAATTTAGTATTTAGTGTACAGGGTATAATAAAAGTGTGTGGCAACCAAAAATTACATTTTTAATATGGAGCATCTCATATATTTCTACATTTTATAGTGAATTCTAGGCATTTTTTATGCAACTTACTATATCTCTAAATTCATTTGTTTTGGAGTAATTGGTACGCTGAAAATGGCTATTTTTTTTCTATTTTAACGCCCTGTATAATCTAAACGGCTTAACTTAGAGCAAAATAATTTTGCGCTTCGCTATCTTAGTTCTGAAAGATTTATCAACTTCCGGCTCTAAGTTAAACCGTTTCGATTGTAGATGAAGTGAAAGTTGCTAAAATAGTCATTTTCGTCAACTACTCTAAAACAAACGAATTAAGAGATATAATGTTGCATAAAAAATGTTCAGAGTTCACTATAGAATACAAAAATGTATAAATATACGAGGTGTTCCATTTAGAAAATATAACTTTGGGTTGGCACGAAATTTTGTTATACCCTGTATAGGAATAAATTAAATATTTCAAAAATTCCGGTTCCTAACTTCCGTATGCAACTCTTTTTTATAAACTCAAAATTTAAAAATTTATTTATAATCAATTTATCCTGTACAGACAGTGTGGTCTTTTTAACTTGTGCACATTTTAATCTGCTACAACTTTTGTATTTTTCAGATATCAATACTTTTTTAACATTTCATCAGGCCGCCATTTTGTTCTGCCACATTGGATTTTTATCAAAATGAATGATTTGATCCCCTTATGAGCTTTGATTTTTGACCAAAATTTGAAGTCAATCGGATAAGTAGTTTTTTTTAGTCATGCCGCGAACAGACAGACCGACGGAATTGAAAACATAATTTTGGGCATCTAGGGACCCTAAAATGTAAACACCTGGGAGGGTGATTTTTTCACGATTGCAATACTTCCCTTTTCCGAGGAAAATAGTGAAAAAAAGGTATATTTATATATTTGACACTTGACATTTTTTTGTATATTTTGGGAAGCTTGGGAACTAACCATACAATTTCTTTTTGCATCTAGGGACCCTAAAATGTAAAAACCTGGGAGGGCGATTTTTTCACGATTAGAGTACTTCCCTTTTCCGAGGAAGATAATCAAAAAAAGTTATATTTACATGTTTGACACTTGACAGTTTTTTGTATATTTTTTAATATTATGGGAAGCTTGGGAACTAACCATACAATTTGTTTTTGGATCATCTGGATATCTTTAAAACGAAAAATAAGAAAATTATAGAAGATTAAAATATAAACAAATTAAAAATACCACGTTGCGCCTAATTTCTATGATAAACGCGCCACTGCTTGATACTTGTTTGAAAAAAAAAAAAACAATCAAACCATGTAATATAAAATGTAACCAATAAAGAGCAGCGCGTTTAGATGAGCCAGTGGCGTAGATAGTTCTTATATTCTGAGGGGATAACGAATTTTGTTTGAACAGATTTAAACAAAATAGCAAAGGCAATAAAAGTAATATTGAAAATGAATGTTTTGTTTCTAGTTAAAATAATGATTGGTAATATATGTTATTTTTATTTCTGAAACTGAAGAGAGATTTAGATGTTATACAGGGTATGCGGAAATTCCATTCCAATATTTGGAGGGGCTACACGTGGAAAAAAATCCTATGAACATATATGGGTCCGAAAATGCTTAATTTTCGAGATACAGGATGGTAACATTAAAAGTTTGGCATATGATAGATCATAATTAGTGTCTATAGAATGGCCGTATTAGACGACGACCCCTTTGACGACCCTAAACATTTTTCTGTAGCGACACTAACCTAGTTTTGGTTAGCTATGGGATTGCCTCCTTTATTTTAAAATTTGTTATATCCCTTAAACTTTTTTGAAGTGATTTAGAAAAATGTGTTTTAAAACGTTGACATTTTTAATGATTTTAAGCTTGTAATTTAGATAATAAAAGTCGATACTAACAACATTAAAACTGTACATACGTGTTATTAAACACGTTTTTAAAAATTATTTCAAAACTGTGCAAAATACTAAAAAAATCCAAAAGACATACAGAGTGGTCAAGGTGAGTTGTTTAAAGGTATTCATTGGCGTTGCATGGAAATCCAACTGAATTCAGTTGGAAAAGTAACTGATTAGATTAGATAGAAAAATTAACATAATAAATTGAAATACTATATTCAAGTAAATACTTCAGCTAATGACATTTGTTTAACTTTGACACCGCATGTTATATCACTTCCGTTCGAGAAGGGGAATAAGTTTGCCCTTGGCAGTTTTAATCCATTAATCCAGTGAACTATAACATAGGCTTATATTATATGAAAATTCTTAAATAAACACAGTGCCAATTGTTGGCCTAGAGGTAAAGGAATCTTCTACCATAATAGAAAACATTCAGTGGGAAATGTAACAGTGAATTGAATTTTTTTATATAACCAGTGTCCAATCTTTTCTGATCTAATAGAAAATTAGCCAATTTTGGCGTAAAAAAAGTCCCAGATAATGACATTTTGAACTGTTTCACTGCAGGTCAAATCCCTCGGATTGAGCAGGGGGGGAGATTTGTGGAAAGCAGTTTTATTAGAGGAATTTTGATGAGAATCAAATGATTTGATATAAGGATATTGTATTAAACTTTTTAAAAAGGACACTATGTCAAATTAATTATGTTATCACAGACATAAGAGTGTTCATCCAATGGAAATGTTATACATGCAAATCAAATATTAAAAGTAGAAGTGTTTGTATGTATTATAGTGCTAAATTATTTTTGTTCTGTGGTAAGAGCTGGTTATACAAGTCGAAATTATATGCTCACAGCAAATGTAAGAAATGTATTTCATTTACACAGCATGTTTTGTTGACAAATACAAGATGAACACAAAAAGCATATCTGCTTAAATAGATATACTGTATATTTACATTTAAAATTGAAGTATGGTGTCTGAAGATGTGTTTTTTTACTAAACATTTGACCAACTGTTAACATTTCTATATAATGGAATTAGATTTGTTTACATTAGACGTTGATAAAAATACTTAAATGAAAAAGTGATGTGATTGAAATTCAGATGGAAATGTTACACATTTCAATATTTTTACCCTAGTCTAAGAGAAAGTTAGGCAGTTTTCCCTTAAATGTACAAGAATCCCAGCAGATAATGACAAACTGTTACAAAGATCCCAGATAATGACACTTTAAACTGTTTTACTGCAGGTTAAATCCCTTGGATTGAGTAGGGGGAGGAGATTTGTGGTAAGCGGTTAGTACAAGAACTATGATGAGAATCAAATCATGGATAAATATATTGTATTAAAAATAGCACTATGTCAATTTGCTTGTATTTTCATAGACAAAAGAGTGTTCACCTAAATGGAAACTATACACATGCAAATCAAGTACTATATAAGAGGTGGTATATGACATTATATGCTCACTACAAATAATCTCATTGAAAATGGTGATGTTATTACAAAACTACAGGATGAACACGAAAATGTATATTTGCATAAACTTATGGGTCTTTATTTACATTACATTATTAAGTATGGTACCATTATGAAGTTTGGTACCTGGAGATGTTATGTATTTACACTAAACGATTTAATTATTAAGGTTTACTCGCTGAAGATGTTATCAATTCTCTTTTGTCACCTTTTCGACTCAACTGAAATACCGTTCAAAAGAAATTTTTCAAAATATGGTGTTTTTCGTTGCAATTTTTTATTTCAGACACTGAAAGGATCTGTTAATTACCAACATAAAAAGAATTGATAAAGTGGCGTAACTCACTGAGATTGAGGCTATGTGCAGAATTACAGTCCCGAATCTCCTAGTTTCGCAAGACAAAAAGGATGTGGTTTGATATTAAACGTTCTTCAGAAATGTTTATTTTTATTAAACATGTAGTGTTTATTTTGTTGATCTCGACCTTGCCAAAGCTTGCCAAATTTACTTAGGTATAGAATTGTATTTATGAAGTCCATCATTTTAAGCTAAGAAAAATATAATTTTCATATTTAGCAAAGTGAATAGAGTAAGTCAAGTAGCCTCAGGTACGGGGTTGTTGGTTTTTTGGTTAGTTGGCGCTAGTTGACTAAAAAAAATCGCGAAGGGCCCAATGGCCCAGAGGACCCACCATCCACCCGACCTCCCTCCTGGGAAGCCTCCTCTCGATGATAGGTACTACCGGTTTAACGGGCCTAGGGCCTTAATAAACCATAAGTCATCGCTATCTTAGGTGTGTCAGCTCGTACACATCCGGATGTGTGTACTCACATCGCACCTCTTCTATATTGTCGCGGTCAATATAGGAGAGTTGTCTGAAAACAGAGAGAAATGTGTATATTGTCAGTGTAATGGTGTGTGATCGCGGGGCCTACGGTGCACAGTGTGATATTTTGGCAATCTAGGTGGAAAAAATTGTGAAAAAAAATTTCAAGATATTGAAGAATCTCGACCGAAATAATTTTGTTTATTGTTCCTTTAATAAACCTTATCATATTTTGTCAGCACAGCGATATTTTGAAACCCATAAAACCGATGCGAACGTATACTATTGTATTCGGGCTTCAATCGAAATAAAATTGTTGGTATTTCGTTTCGATGCTTAAAAGGTACACTATTTACAAGCTTGCTTAGTGAAATAAAAGTTTTATATATTTGATTGACGACTATTAGAGGTAAGTTATATTATATATATCTTTCTTTTAAATTGGGTTTAACTATGCAGAAATGTGAAATATTTCGGCTCTTTTGTGACCTTCCTAAAATCATTATTGACACAGTTCCTACAGGCAATAAATTAATTATACCAAATTATATCACAATCGGGTTGTATTTTTATAAATTGGTGATATATCTTCTTTAAAGCACAAAATGAAAAACTTGCTTTCAAGTGCCCCCTATAGTATTTTTTCTTATTTTAGAATGGCTGTTTACATACCACGGCAAGAGGTTTTTGACATATGGTGCGCAAATAAGAAAAAAAACAAAAAGTAGTGCAATATTTGAGTATATTTTACAAAAATTGGACAATTCCTCACTACCCAAACATGTTTTGGATAATATAAAAATATATGCTAGATGTTTTTCTCAAAAAATTGAGCATAGATATCAGAAGGCAAACAGATACAAACAAAAATTTGTAAGTAACAACTCAACATGGCTTCAAGGTAATTTCAAGCTTTCAACTATTGTAACCCAAGCACTTTCTACATTAAATGACGGCCATCATAAATCAAAGCCTGGTCGACCTCAGAAGAAGTTTGAAGACTGCGGCCCTAGAAGTCAAAAAAATAAGGTTCAGAGTTTAGTGACTTCCACTAGTCAAGCAGAAATTTTGCGTGCGGCAGAAATAAAGCTTCGAAAATCTGGTAAAAACGACTCTGCCTCTGTAGTGAAAACACTCGCTGAATCACCGGACACGGACACCAAGATCAAAAGGGCATATTTATCGTATGAACCGCATCTAGAGCAACTGAGCCCTGATCAAGGTGTTGCGCTTATAGTCGATGCCCAGCTTTCAACGCACCAATACAACCTTATTAGAAATCAAGTTAAGCATATAAATAAGAACTTGTATCCAGCTTATTACAGGGTTAGAGAAGCCAAACAACAGTGCTATCCCTCTTCAATTAACGTAACAGAACAATTAGCAGAAATTAAACTACAGTCATTGACCATACTGTAGAACGCTTATGTTAGGCGCAGATGGAAGTGTTGCGACCTTTTTGCACTCCAGAGAAAAATCACCTTCAATTAATTGTTAAATGGGGATGTGATGGTGCCGAGCAGGAAAGATATAAACAAAAATATTCTCAAGAAGGTTGTTCCGATCAAAGTTTATTTAGTATATCTATGGTTCCATTGCAGCTTTGTGACAAAAGCTTTAAATCTATTCTCTGGCAAAATCCATCTCCATCTTCTACAAGATATTGTCGCCCTATAAAATTTATTTTCACTAAAGAAACCGTAGAAATGACAAATTGTGAAATCAGGAAAGTTGAAGAAGAGATTTCTGCCCTTTTTCACACGAAGGTATTTGTTGATAACTTGGAAATTACAATAACCTGTAAATTAATTCTCTGTATGATTGATGGCAAAGTTTGTAATGCGCTGTCATCATGTTCGTCAAGCCAAACATGCTATTTGTGTGGAGCAAAACCGCGTGATATGAATAATCCTACTATTTTGGCAGAAAAGCCTATACAACTAAATTTTTTGTCTTTTGGCCTTTCTCCTCTTCATTCATGGATTCGCTTTTTCGAATGTCTACTCCACATTTCGTATAAACTAGAAATAAAAACTTGGGCAGCTCGTGGTGCAGAAAATAAAAGTAAAGTTTCCATAAAAAAGAAACAAGTACAAGAAGACTTCAAACGAGAATTGGGTTTATTAGTGGACATGCCGAAACAACAATCGGGGAATACCAACGATAGCAATACTGCGAGAAAGTTTTTTAGGAATGCCAAGAAATCATCCGAAATTACGGGACTTAACTTTGAACTTATTCATCGCTTTAGAGTCATACTAGAATGCATCAACTCATCATTCGAGATCAACTTGGACAAGTTTGAAGAATACACTATAGAAACCCGTAACTTGTACCTACAAGAATATTCGTGGTATTCCATGCCTGTCACTGTGCATAAAGTTTTGTTTCATGGCAGAGACATTATTGCCTCTTTTATTCTTCCAATTGGACAGTTTTCCGAGGAAGCCCAAGAGGCAAGAAATAAACATAATAGGCAATACAGGGAATTATTTACCCGAAAAACCTCGAGAATTGATACGAATAGGGATCTCCTTCAACGTTTATTAATTACCTCAGATCCGTTTATTTCAAGCCTTCGCTCTACATCTAAAACCAAACATTTCAATATACATCCAGATGTCTTGAAGTTGCTGAAGGAGCCGACACAACACATCCAAGATGATGCAGACTCCTCACATAATTCTGAATAATTTGAAGTGCGTTTTTTTAGAAATAAAACTCTTATTTTGTATTTTATTATTATATTAATTGCGTTTTTTTAGAAATAAAACTCTTATTTTGTATTTTATTATTATCTATAACAATAAATCATTCCTCTATATTTGGTCGAGGTACTTGTCCTGCGCCAGCGCCATCGCCATTTAGGATCTCGAGCCCAACTTCTTCCCCTGAACGTGTAATGTTTTGCACGAAAATGTACACTTCTTGCCTTATCTGGGCCCTATTATCATCATCAGTTATTGCGTCCAAACCGTAAATAAGGACTCGTAGAGCCACTGGTGTCAGTTGCTGCAGTGCTGGCCTAAAATGGCGATCAAAAAGGCCCATCATAATTTCTCATATTTCTTTCCATTTTGTTTCATCCGCATCGACCAACTGCTTGATACAAATAAAATACATTCGTATTATCTTGACTTTTACCTTGCCTATACCTGTAGTACCTGTTGTTTACACTGGTCATAATAAAAAATCCAAGATAAGCTAACCATGCCACATATAAACAATTTTTTTCTCTTAAAGTTTTATTACAATCTGCCACGCTGTTGCCTTTGTGTACAATAAAGACCTATAAATTACTTATAAAATAAAATTTAAAGTTTCTTTTGGTTTATTAGTTATACTAAGTAATAAAAACCAAATTTACTACGCTATGTTAGGGTGTTTGATGCTATGTTAATTAATTCCACCTAGATTGCCAAAATATCACACTGTGCGGTGGTAGACCCGGTGTACCCGCCGCACAGTGTTCGGATTCCTGTATTTACGAGCTCATTTGGGCGAAAACTTAACTTCTCAGATTATCACGAAAACATGTTATCAGTAAAGCTAGATAGTTATTTGACTTAAGTCAGGACCTCTCGACGTATTCCTGGTTGCGTAATCGCCTAGCGACAGCATCAAGTAGGCGAAACGGAAAAGATGCGATTGTTACAATCTGTCACCGTCATAGTTTGTTCATTTTGACGTTAATATTATACATCTTTAAGTGATTGTTTCGACAAAATCGTTGTGTTATCCTATATCCTGGGTCATTCAAGTAAGTTATAAATATTCTTTTGTGAAAATAGAATGCATTCATAATTTAAAAAATATCAATTTTATAAATCACGACAAAAAAAATCGTTTATTTTTTAAAGTTTTTATTTTGACAGAGTAGGAAAAAATAAGTCCCATTTATACCGTCTTGGTTTATTTTTTTATTTGTTTGATATCCATAATCCTTTGAAATTACACTAGTCACTAAGTGCGCATAGGTGCGCGGGCGTTATTATCGGTGATTTTTTGTTAATAGGTATCCCAATGGCCGTAACACGATTGCAGCTATTTGAGCTTTTGCTGGACAACCAACTTATCGCTAAAGCAAATACAATAAATGTAAGAAAGAAAATGGTTGACTACGTCACTTCAAGGCTTATAGATCGCCCAGAAGATGATGTTAGGGTTAAAATATCCGTATTTTCCATGCACCTTTTAGGCCGTTGGAAGGCATGCGGCCGAAAAAAAAATAACTTTTTGTCTTCAAACAAGGAATGGCTGCAAAAAGAGCTATTTCAAAGCCACCAACATGTTGAGGTCGAGACACCAGTTAGACCTGGTCCAAGTTTACGTCGAGACTTCGACATTGCGAGCGTAGCAACAAAGAAAAGGCGGACAAAATTGCTAGTTGCGGATCATTCTCCTGAAGAATTAATGTACGCAGCTCTCACTAGCTTTACGAAACAGGGCAAGAGAAATTTGGCAACTGCAATAAAACGAGCAACCACATCCAGCCCTCGATCCCTACGTGCGTTTAAACAAACAAAGGCGCCCAAAAAAATTATACGACCTTACACACCTGCAGAAGCATTGGCATTAATTATTAGCGCGAATCTGTCTACTTATCAATATAAACAAATTAGGTTAGAGGCAAAACAAAGACATTGCGACATATATCCTTCGTATGATAGGGTATTAAATACTAAAAAAGACTGCTATCCCAAGGATATAAAAATCACCGAAACTATGAGCGAAGTAAAACTTCAAAGCTTACTTGATCACTCTGTCCAAAGACTAACAAAAGTTCAGGATGAAGTGATGACCCGCATTAACGAGTCGGCAAGACTAGAACTAAAATCCAAATGGGGTTTTGACGGGAGTTCTAGTCACTCCACATATAAACAAACATTTCAAGAAGACACAGACGCATCAGATTCAGACATGCTTTTGACATCCATTGTGCCTTTACAATTAACAGCTAACTTCAACGGCTCTGTGGACATCATTTGGCAAAACCCTCGCCCTTCCTCCACCCGTTTCTGTATCCCTATTCGCTTTCAATACATCAAGGAAAGTCATGAAATTATTAGGAAAGAAAGTGCATATATTCAACATCAAATTTCAGAACTTAAACCGACAAGCATAAATATCAGGGGACAGTACTTCAATGTTCACCATGTTTTGATGCAGACAATGCTTGATGGGAAAGTGGCCAATGCCCTGGCCGATAATAAGTCATCGCAATCCTGCTACATATGCCTAGCTACCCCTAATCTGATGAATGACATCAATGCTGTGCTCAGAAGGCCTTGCAAGACAGATGCGTTTTCCTATGGTTTATCGACCTTGCATGCACACATTAGGTTGTTTGAATGTATCCTGCATATATCGTACCGTTTGGAGACCAAAACATGGCGAGTGCAAGCAAACGACAAGGCTGCAGTTGAAGAAAAAAAGCGTACCGTTATCAAACAGTTTCGAAAAAAAACTGGGCTGCTCGTCGATGTTGTCAAGCAAGGAAGTGGCACTACAAATGACGGTAATACCGCGAGGCGGTTTTTTAAAGAACCAAAAGTAGCGGCCGAAATCACGGGAGTAGACGAGAATCTAATTGTTAAATTCTCTATAATACTTCAAGCATTAACTTGTGGATATAAATTACGAACTGAGTCCTTCCGAAAATATACTCACGATACGGCCAGACTCTTTGTCGATTTGTACCCCTGGTATAAGATGCCTTCAAGTGTCCATAAACTACTTATTCACGGAGCTGACGTTATGGACACACTTTTGCTTCCAATTGGCCAGTTAAGTGAGGAGCTTTGGAAGCAAGGCACAAAGAATGTCGACGGTATCGGGAACGTAACACGCGGAAAATTGGACGCAAAGAAAATGTCGAGGACCTTCTTCACGCACTTTTGATATCCTCTGATTTGTTAATTTCAAGTATTAGGCCTCTACCAAGGCGAAAAACAAATCGTCTACCAACAGAGGTTCTTAGCCTTATCGATCCTCCAGAATTGCCTCAGAGCAGCATCATAGAACATGAATCGTCGATGAGCGACTTTAGTGATTAGACAGTGCCTTTTTAGTTTGTAATTTTTTGTAATTTTTACTGCATTTATGAGAATCAGTATTATTTAGGTTAAAAGTAAAAATAAAATTAGGTTTTGAGACAATTTTGATAGTGCCTGGAATGTATAATTTAATTTAAAACTATTAATAACTATTTAAAGCAAAATACAAGGTCTATCAAATAAATTATTGTTAGTTACTGTTACCTCTGTTTAAATCATTACTTTTCAAAATTTAATCTATTAATGTAATTGAATTGATTTAGAAAAATACTTCAATATTTTTTATGATTTTTGTAAATTTTTTTCTTAAAACTAAAACCCTTTGAACTGTTTTTTTTTATTTAAGCTACTGAATATTCCTTGAATTATTTCACAATCAATAAAAATCTCAAAAAATGTTTTTTATTGCGCCAAATAAAACACTGTAAAATTACTGTAATTTGTTTACGACCCGCGACCCTGTATTTACAAATTAAGTTAGCCAATTCAAAATCCAGTTTCAAGCACTTATAAACTATAAAATATGCTCTTTATTTATATAAAATAGCATCTAAATATCATTTAAATTTTTCGAGATGTTTAACCATAACAATGTCCAAAAAATTTCTCGTATGCGTTTCAAATGTCCAGCAGTTTATTTTTAAATCCACTTTAATTTGTAAAATTTGGTTCATATCGTCTAAATAACTCCAATTTTTTAAATTAAAGTCATAATTGGGATATTTTAATAAAAAAATTCTAATGAGCTCCTAATATCGTCATTCCGAACACTGTGCGCCGCTCCTCCTGAGGGTCATAGTCCATTAGCATCCTGAGTTTTTCAAATGGGTGTGCTACTGCCCGCTCTATGCCTTTCATGGCTTTCTTCTTGATTGTTGTCTGGAGAGGCTCCCAGTCCAGGTCCCGCTGGATCTGGGCATTTCTTGCGTACCAAGGCGCGTCTACTGCAGTCCTTATGTACTTATTTTCTGTAGCTGCCAGTTGGTCTATGTAGGTGGGCGTTGCATACGCCCACGCTACTGCTCTATATGTCAGTTGTGATCTTGCGATCATTTTTATCATGGTCAGCTTTGTACGAAGAGCCATGGGGCTTCTTCGGTTCAAAAGAGGGTATAGCCTAGTCATAGCCTTATTTGTCTTTGCTCTTGTTGCCTCTATATGGGGTTTCCATGTTAACCCCTTATCCATTATCAACCCTAGATATTTTATCGAGTTTGTCCATGGGATGTCATCTCCATCAATGCTTATAGCCTCTGGGGGTATCATCCTCCTCTTTTGGAAGAGGATGGACTGGCTTTTTTGTGCATTTATTTTGATCTTCCAAGTGATACACCAGTCACTTATCAGATCCATTTCTTCCTGTAGTCTCCTACAAATGATACCTGCATTTCTATGCTTTGCCGCTACCGCAGTCGTCGGCGTATAGGGATATAGAAGTGGTGTGTGTCTTGGGGATGTCATGTGTATACACGTTATATAAGTGCGGTCCTAACACAGATCCCTGAGGCACTCCTGCTTCTAGTCTTCTAGGTATCGATTTGGAGAGTTTGACTCTGACGCTTGCCGAGCTATCATCCAGATAGTGGGCAATCAGTTTGCATGTCTGTGCTGCAAAACCTGCGTTTTGCATTTTGTACACAAGTCCTTTGTGCCATACTCTGTCAAAAGCTCTGGCTACGTCTAGGAAGACCGTGCCAGTAGCTTCTTTCAAGTTGAAACCGCTGGTGACAGTTTCAACTATTCTCAGAGCCTGCAATTCTGTTAGTCTTAGCTCGCGAGGGAGGTCACTTCCCGGCTGAACGTGAGGAGTGTTCGTAATTACTGTGCTTTCGTGGAATGCTTCCAGTATTTTGTTCTCTAGAGTCTCTACGGCTCTTTCCAGTTCCTGAGGGTTATTAATGCCTGCTATTTCGATTTTATCCTGGACTTTATCCTGATAAGTCCTCCAATTAGTCTGTTTCCTGATTGAGGTTTCTTGAGCCCTGTTAATTCTGGTCTCCTGCAGTGCCAGAATATCAGGGGTCTGTTCAGAGATTAGCTGCATAATCTCTATTTTTCGTGTTCTTATGCCGTTTACGTTCCGCGACATTATATTCAGTGTATTTGGGATTGTGGGATTAATTCCTGCCATTTCTGGGTTTTAGGGCTGCCTCAATCAGCTTCCTTGTCTCACTCATGAGACTCTCAGCCATATCCTTCATGGCTTTATGGAAGATTTCCATTGTCATTTCGGTGGGGGAACTGGCAGCTGCAGGCTGCCTGGCCCCCTCATTCTCTCTCCTCTTTTGAGGAGCAGCGGGTTTTTTGTTTGTGCCAGTGTTTGTGGGTTTGTGTGTTCTTTTTCGGGCACTTCGTGCATCCCCGGTAGGATGCAGGGTGCCCTGTTTCCCCGCACAACACACACACCGCGTTTCGAGCTTCTTTGTCTATCGGCAGAGGACATGCCGTCGATCTGTGCCCCCCGGCACATTTAACACAGCGCTCTTGGAAGGTGCACTTTCACTGTGTATGTCCGTATCGTTGGCAGCGATAACATTGTTGCGGCTCTGCATTCTTTTTCTTTAGCTCCACTTTGACCATAAGGACATGGAGTCTATTGATCTCATAGATCTGTTTATTTTGGGTTTTGACCATGTACAATGGTATTGCCCTTTTTGTCTTTCTACTTGTCATTGGAAAAATTGCCGCGTCCAATATCCCCTGAATTTTTAATTCCTCATTTATTGTCTCTGGGGGTATATTTAGAGGTAGTCCTCTCAGGACTACATGCTCTCGTTTCTCCTCTGGGAGGGAGTACGTGTAGTACCCCTTTTTTTCCTCGTCTAAATGCTTTGTTAGCATTCTGTAATCTTTAGCCGTCTTAGGGAAAATCTTTGTGGTATTACCCACGATTTTTGCTTTCTCTAGGCATATGTTTTTACTTTTTATTTTCTTGCTGACTAGGATCCAGTCCTCAGCTCCATCAAGTACCACGGGTGGTACTTTCTTAGCCTTCTCGGCATAGGTAGGGGGGGCCGTGTCCATGTCCTCTGCAGCCCCCTGAGGAGTCTCGGTGACCTCGTTAGAGTCTTCACCACTCTCAGGTGATTTCAGTACTCTTTTCCTCTTTTTCACCGTAGTAAAAGGGGAGGAAGCTTGTTCCTCGGCCCTATTTTCTTGCGAGGTTTTCAGGGCTGTTAGTTCAGCCCTGAGCAGCTCTAGCTGTTCTGCTAGGAGCTTGTTTTGCTTCTTGAGCCTTTTTAGCTCTGTCTTCGACTCCTTTAGTGGGGGCTTGGGGTTTCTGTTTGCCTTTGGCGACTTCATCTTCGCGACACTGGTTCACTGAACACACTAACACCCACACACTATCACTCACTTCTAATCTATTTGTTAGTTATCTAAGAGGTATCAATGAGCCTATTCGCTGTGGGTGTACCACAGCAGCCTGTATTTCGGTATTTAAAGGAAAAAAAATTAAGCTGTCAAAAATATAATTTTTATTGGCACTTTTATACCCAATGTTTTAATCAAATGCTTATAACAAAGTACTAATTGTCATATGAGTCGCAGTTAATGCACAAATAATTTTTTATGTCTTCCGGCCCAAGTAACATTTTTTACTTTTATCGCGAGCTACAGGCGGTTGTCCCAGCTCAGCTGTAAAATACCTTGTTAAAGCACATTTTCTTTAAAAGCATTCTTAAAACTGCAATACAACCTTCTTAAAACCTCAAGGGTCCACTCTTAAAAAGGCTTGTACTCTTAAAACCTTTTACTTGGATTTAAGTCTTAGGGCTTTCATAAAACCGATACAGTAAGGGTGCCTTAAAACATAAAGGTAAAATTAAGAAATGCATTTTTAGAGCTACGAATTAAAAATGCCAAATAATCTACAAATAATATGTGATATAGTCAATTAATCCTATCTGTGTTTTATGGTTGATACTTTCGAGTTTAAATGTACAACACAATAAATGATGCCGACATTTTAAGAAAATATGTGTCAGTATTTATATTGAAATTGAATTGGGGTGTAAACAGATAAATATAATTTTAAAATAACAAACCATGTGAATTTTTTTGGTGAAACTGTGGAAGATAGTTTTAAAAAATTGGCGCGCTCGATATGTACCTTAATTTATTACAAAGAATATTAGGGGATATTTGAAAAAGTCGACCAAATGTATCGAATTTGCGAAAAAATTGCACAACCCGATATAAAAAATGCTGAATATATTTTTTTAAAGCTTAAAACCAAATAGGTATTCATAAATATGTCGGTAAACGATTTTTCTTTAGTAGCGAAGGGAGTCAGGGGGAATTGGAGCCACCTAAGCAAATATATTTCTAAAATGGAAATATTAGCTTTTATTCAAATTTAAATAAAGATATAGGACGGTTTACATATAAAGTTCATTTATATATATAACGCTTTAAAAAAAACTAACTAAAATGGAATTTATAAAAAAAATAAAAAAATTAATTTAGCTCCATTACCCCATCAGGCGCGTAATTGGAGCCGCAAGTCATTTTAATAGTAAAGAAAGAATACTGTCTGTAACTAAATATAAGAACAAAAACACTAATTATTTTTAGAAATCGATTAAAATATCTTGAACTTTAGTTCTGCTTGTTTAAACAAAATTCACAAACATCCATTAAGGCTCGGGGCGTCGAGACGCCCGAACATTCAGAATGTGCCCAAACTCCGCAAGCAGTACACCGATACCACACTTCATCGTTTTTTCCAATATTGTCACATATAATGCAACGATCTTCGTCATCACTAAGATTATAACATTCATCGTCATCACACAGTCCTGTTTCACTAATTTCACTATCCGTAGTTGAAGATTCGTAACAATTCCCCTTTTTTGCTTTGCGTCTTCCCTGATTTTTATTTAGTTTGGACTTTTTTGGCGTCTGTTGGATTTTTAATTCATTCTTGACACAAGGTTTTTTACTTGGCTGTTGAATATCTTCATTTTCTGATGGCGAAGAGGGAAAACCCTGTCTCTTTGATTTGTCTTTGGAGGTTTTAACATTTTTGGGTGTTTCCACTTTTTGCTAATTTTTTTGCTTTTTCCCTTTTTTTCTCGTTCTTGTCTTTTCTGTTGCTTTTTTTTTAAAAATGTTTTCATAGGGGTTTCAGTTAAAATTGTGGAATGTTGTTCTTGTCTTTAATTCTTTTTTGGGTTCGTTGGCATTTCTGGCTCGGGGGACAGCATTGAAAGAATATCAAAAATTGATGAAGTATTAATGAGTGTGAGTGTTTATAGCTGAGTTATCCCCAAGGCTACTCTGTACATTGTATGGTTCTGGTACTAAATGCTGATTTTCGGAAACCATCATCACTGTATTATTTGGTTCACCAGAATTTGGATTCACGCAAACTAGTGGCTTAGGATTGTATATAAAATCCGCTTTACTGTAGGGGAAACTGAGGCACGTTGAAACGAAAATTTGCTTTGAGCTATAAAATCCTAGATTTGAGACTTGAAAAGTCAAAACTTTAACTAAGAATCTTTAACCATTTGTAGCATGATATTATACCTGCAAATAGATTAAAACATTACAAAAATGACTTTTTAAAATTAACTCTTTCTTTAGATAATTTATGTTTCAAAGTGCCCCATAGGTGGGGTAGGCTGAAACATCTCTTAAGTAACCGTGGGGTTGCAACATAACCATAATCTGTAAAATATTAAAATGTTATTAGAAATAATGTGAAGAGTTATTAAATACAAAAAAATAACAAAACATTTTATTCATTACATAAAAAAAATATATAAAAAAACTTAACGAACGTCAAATCCAGAAAAATTTACGGGAAATCTTAGGAAACCGCAGGCTCTCTTTGTACCTTTTTGGTTGATTGGGGGAGGAAGAATTAATTTAATATCTTTTTTTTCAACGTGTGCAATATCTTCTATAAGGGAAACAAATGCTACAAGAATTTTGTTGCTTTTTTGGCAAAATGATACGAACTTCTCCACTGCCACCTTCTCAACGTAATAAATTTTTTTTCGATCTTGAAATTCTACTAAAACATAGTCGCCTGTGTCGACTACCTAATTTTGATGACTCTTATTCAAATAATGACACATAAGTGTCATCAGGCTCAGAATCATTGTCTTCATCAAAGACTTTCCTCTTTATTTTTTTAGTTTTAAGTTCTTTTTTCGTTTCCTTGATTTTTTTTGCATTTTGCCTTATTTTCGATTATAGTTTTTTCTGGAGTATCAGTGAGAATCATACTTCGACCTCTTTTCCTTGTTTTTGCCTTTTTTTTGTCTAGGTGGCGCTTTTGGATAGCCTTTTATTTGTTCAGGAGTTACACCTTTTTTAGCTTGAACATTTTCAATACTTGAATTGATGCATGATTCACTTTCATGCGATAAGGCTGAAGTTGACCCGCAACAATTAACCTCTTCTCCTACGTTTGTCTCAGATCCTCGAATCTGATTTTGACTTGATGGACCCACCACTATTGATTTCATTATTTTCTTCAGGTGAAATAGTTGCACAGAAAATCTTCTGCAGTGAAAATATCCTTGTTAAATGGATAAGTACCGCAACATTCAAACACTTTTGTAATATTTTCAAGAGCAGTACGCTTTTGGCATAGTCATTGAACAAAACATTTTTTAAGTAAAATCAATAATTTTAAGTGCTTTATTGTTTTTACTTTTAAGTCTTAAAATATGTTTAATATATATCTTATATGAAAATTTTAATACATGAACCTTCACGGGGGTACAGACAACAACTTACTTAAAACAAATCTATGAATACCTCTTATTTGGATCGAACGCCATGTATGTAAAATTTTTAATTTAGAAAGCTTAACAGGGGGGGCTACAATTTATCAAAACTTAACCTAACAAAATGTAACCAAATCTTTGAATAAGGTGAGCTGGGGTAATTGCGACATAATTTTCACATAGTGTGATTTTCGAAAATCGGAAAAAATATAATTTTTCTCTAAAAGCCTTTTTCAAAAATCATGATGGTTTATTACGATATTATCTATGAATTGTGATATATTTTGACAATTAAAAATGAAAACAAAAAAAATATTTCCTATTTTTTACAAGTCTGTCAATATATTGCATTTGCCCCAACAAATGGGGTAAATGTAATACGCTAGCTTTATTTCGTATATAGAGGCATTATAATTTGTTATGGGGTAAATGTAAAAGTATGGGATTTTTTTATTTACTTTGGTTTTTAAAAAAATTAAAATAGCATTTTTTTTTGAAATTAGACACTTTTATGTGGGAAGAGAGAAAAGCTCATGAAATTTGACCTAAATCAAATTAAGTCTTAACGTATATATATTTAATCTAAATTGATAATCTTTTAAGTAATTACTAAATATATGTAAAAACTGGATACACAAACTTTAAAAAATGTTTATTGATGAAAGTACAGACATAAATATGCATTTTAACAAAAATATCTGACTGTTTTGCAGATTATATAAATAAAGAATACGAAAATATTTTAACACCAACGTAAATACTAAACACAATTACTGCAAAGACAAAGAAAAGCCATCAAAATTTAAATCAAAACTCATTCCACTTCCTCGTCTGTGTAGAATGGGTCAGGTAATACTCTCAAAATATCTCTTTCTTGGACTGTATCTATGTCCTCTTCAGCAGGCCAGGTGAACATGTTCTTATATCTTTTCGTGTATTTTACTACCCATTCACCATCTTCAGTTTTTTCTAATATTTTTCGAATAAAATGTTTTACAGTCTTTTTTGTCGAATACTGAACACTTACTCACTTTCCAACCTCAAGTATGTAGTCAAGGGGCTCATTTTTGTCTAATTGATCTTCTCCCATTTGTTGCCATAATTCTTCCTCATTGTCTGATTCTTGATAGATAGGCGATCCACACCTTTCATCTTCACTACTGGAAAAGTCAGGACTTGATTTTGGCTTAGGTGAAGGCTTCTTTTTCAGATTTTTTTCCTTTGGTTTTTTCTTTTGGGATTTTTTTGTTTTTTAAACGTAATAAGACCTCCTCGGTTGTAATAATTTCTGATCCCGTTATAACATTTTGCCTTACTTGCTTTTCAGGTAACTGTTTTTATTGGATTGTCGATAGCAAAATTTCTTCGAAGGTACAACTTGTACTAGGTATAGCTGGTGTTATTATAGTGCGAACTTCTCTTATCGGATTATCTGGTGGTAGATTTGTCTGATGACTCGAAGGTGTAACGGAAATATTGTCCAAACTCTCAATAGGGTCTTTCTGTTGTTGCTGCTCGTCCGGTTTAGGTACATTTTCCTCTGGTGTTTTAGTAGTACCTTGGGGCTGTTGTTTATTTTCTGCCTCATTCCAACGTTTCAATGCATTAGGTCAAAATTTATCTGCAGGAATAATGTCTCTGTTAAATCGTACAATTCCACCTTTTCAAAAGCCGTTTTGAATAACTGCTGCCTCTATGAGTTTCCAAGTGTCCCCTAGAAACTGAGAAAATAGTTTTTTTGGTAACTTGTGTCCCACATGCTGCCTCTGCCAAGTTATAAGTTTTGCGTCCCATTTAATCTTAACGATTTAAAAACTGATAAGTCCAAAGGTTGCAGCAAATGGCTACAATGGGGTGGCAATTTAAGAATGGTAATGTTCTTTTTTATTGCTACTGAAAGAATATCAACATCTACATGGGTCGAATGTCCATCGTAGATAATAAGCTGCGGTCGCTTATCACCTATGAATTGAAGTAAAGTTTTCATAAAATAATTTCTGAAAATATCAGCGTCCATCCAGCCATTTTTACTAGCCGCGTAGACTGTGCCAGGAAACCCAGTACCTTCGGGTGCCACCCATTGATCCCAAACATTCCTTTGAATATTATCAGTGGAGGTGCTTTTACGCCGGATGCACTACATAACATAAGCACAGTGGTATTTTCTCTACCCGGGTGTACTTATCGTACGAGTACAAACTTTTCCCTTAAGACCTACAACCTTTGTTTTTGAAGGATCGATTGACATGGATCTTTCGTCCAAATTCCATATTTGGCCAGGTTTGTCGTGAATATCCAGTTGATCCAAAGTTAATTTTAATGTGTCAAAATAATTATAAATTAAAAAAGGATCCGTAGCTTTTTTACGGGCATATTCCACATTTTGAGGAGCCTTTATGCTTAAATTATTTCCTCTCTTAAAAGAGATAAACCAGTCAGCGCCGGTTATCCCATCCTTAAAAGGGGTCTTTACCTTATTAACGTTAACGTACTTGCCCACTAGTTTTAACAATTCTTTTCTAGTTAGAGCAATGCCCCATTTTTCTAATGCTGCCAAACCTCTAACTAGTTTTGCCTCATCTTCTTTGCGTCAATCGCGAGTGATTCTCTTGCTGGAAAAAGAAGAACATCTTTGAAATTCGTGAAAAATCAAAAGTTCAAAATGAAAATAGCAACACGTCGTATTATTGCTGCGCTTCTCTTGCTTGAAGAAGAAGAACATCTAGCTGTAGTTCATCAGTGTCTTGTAAGTCGTGAAAAATCGAACGTTTATAAAAGGCGTGAAAAAGAAGGAGCTTTTCACATTTTCATTGAACGTCATTTGATTGACAGTGAATCTCGATTTAAAGCTTACCTGAGAGTTTCACGTGATCTATTTCACTATATCCTAAATGCAATTGAAGAAAGTATAACAACAAACCCTTCATACAGGTATCCTAGACCAATAGAACCGGTGTTAAAGTTCTGTGTAACGCTGAGGTAAGTTTTTGTTACGTAATTAATTTTACTGAGTACTTTATTCGTGTAAATACAGGGTGATTCATAAGTACTTTAACAAACTTTAGGAGGTGATTCTTTGAGTATTTCTAACCCCCGATTTCACAATATGTGGTGATCAAAAGGTCCTGGTTTGTTACGACGGTTTCCACGTTTGAATAAATCAAACCCATTATTTTCTAACATTAAATATTTTTTATATGATATAAAAACTTGTCGCGAGAATGTAAATACAAAATAAAATTTTATTATTTTCAACCATATACGTAATATTGATATTACTAACTTTTAACAACAACTGTCAGATTTCTGTCCTGTTATATTTAAATTCTCGCGATAAGCTTTTATTTCATATAAAAAATATTTAATATTAGAAAATAATTGGTTTAATTTATTTAAACGTTTATTTTCTTCTTCTTAGTGCACCTAAATAAACGATTTTTTTCTGAAAACTTTAACACCCTGTATCTTGAAGACCATTCATTTCCGGACATATGTTTATATAAACTTTTTACCTTAAAATTACTCAAAGAATAACCTCTCGAAATTTGCTAAAGTACTTATGAATCACCCTGTATAAGTAGGATTTTTTGTTTTGTAACTATGTATTCATAATAATATATCATTATAAAATGGTAGTGATGTAGATTAAGGCATGTTAAAAATAAAGGTATGCAACAGGCGATTCTGATGACTAGTGGCAATAATTAATAGTATATACCGTTCATTTCATTTATTAGTAAACTGAAAAATAAATTTAACAATAGTTCGGGTTAATCTAAATTTGAATTAAAGGATTCCTGTAAGGCTTCACCGGTCGTTTGGGTTCTCGGGTTCATGGGATTGGAGATATGCATTTGAAGTTTCAGAAATTACTTCTGCAAAATTAAGGTCTTCTGGGGAATTGACACTGGAAGTTGATACCGAGTGGCAATGTGATGTGCTTCCAGATAAATTTTCGTTACTTCCTAGCACAATCACGTTATACTGAGTGTTAGCTGGTATTTTGGATCGTTGAAAACCTTCCAATTCCATATCTGTTACAATTTGAGCCACTTGACTTCTTGTTCGGGCAATCAAATCTGGAGGAAATTGGGAAACTGTTTCCGCTAAACTTTCAAAGAAAGTGAAAATTGGGTGCCTTGGTTTAGTCTCCACTTCACAAGCTTTCTTTTCGTCTGTAATCAGATCCTTGATAATTTTAAAACGTTGATCTTGATTTTTATTTAGGTCGTTCAAAGTCTGGGATATACGTGGTTTATTGTACCGTTTAAATCGTTTTGAGCTTTGTATGTTAATTTCATCTGAAGACTCATTTACTGACAAATCAAACTCACTATTCTCCGGTTTGCTTTTCTCTAATTGGATTTCTTTTGAGGGTATCTGATGACGGATTTTGTCATTAGACGCAGTGGAAGAGCTTGCTTTATCGTCACATTCGTCCGCATTACATGGTGAACTATCACACGTATCTATGTTGACGCTTTGCTCCTCAACAGATATGCCATTTTCTCCTTGGTCATCATCGTTTTCTTTTGTGCAGTGGGAGCTACAAAAAAAAAAGAATTAATATAATTTCTAGGTTATAAGGGAGGGGGATAAAAGAAGTAAAATATTATGTATGGTTTACAGGAAAACTTACTCTCTTTCAGCTAAAGATGCATCAAGAAATTTCAAGCGATCATTGTCATTATACTTTGATTTTGTTGATGCTGAACCGGTTGTTGTTTTTTTCTTACTTTTTTTGTAAGCATCACGGATGTTGCGCCATCGCTTCCTGCAATACTCCTCTACAAAGAACAAACAGAAGTTTAGAAATAGATGTTTTTAAAATATCCTTATAATAGTTCTTTTTAATTCTTAATAATTCAGAAATTTAATTTTATTTTTTTTAGATTTTTGGCTACTGGAGAATCATACAGATCTCTTGCAAACCAATTCAGAATTCACTTCAGCTGGATATCACGCAAAATTATCCCGGAAACCCTCTCAGCCATTTGCAAAAAACTTCAGGAAGTGGCCTTTCCTAGCCTAACAGAAGATATATTAAAAAAGGTGGCTGCAGGTTTTCAGCGGCGTTGGAGCTATCCGCATTGTGTCGGCAGTATAATGGAAAACACAGACGAATTCGCTGTCCTCAAAACACAGGTTCTCTATTTTTCAACTATAAAGAATTTTTTTCCATAAGTTTGCTTGCACTGGTTGACCATAATTATAAGTTCTTAGCTGTTGATGTTGGCTCATTTGGAAAAGAGGGTGATGCAGGAATTCTCACGAAGTCTCGAATAGGAAAAATTGTCAATAAAGCACGCAATTTCCCACGTCCAGATGCAATATCAGGCACAGATACCATTCTGCCTTATGTAGTATTGGGTGATGAAGCGTTCAAACTAACCACCAGTTTGATGAGACCATATCCACAAGAGCAAGCAAAATTAGATGTGACGAAAAGAATCTATAACTACAGACATTGCAGAGCACGGAGGACTGTGGAAAATAGTTTTGGGTTGTTAAGTCAAGTGTTTCGAATCTTCTATACTCCGATTGCCGTTCAACCTGAAACTATTGACAAAATTATCCTTACATGCTGTATTATTCATAACTTTTTACGGGAGGAAACACCCTCTCATGTTACAGATGAAACGGTCGAATCCATGTCAAAGTTGCTGCCCACAAATTTTAGGAACCTAGCAGTAACTCTGG
The DNA here is from genome assembly GCA_030620095.1 of Kuschelorhynchus macadamiae. Lineage (NCBI taxonomy): Eukaryota > Metazoa > Arthropoda > Insecta > Coleoptera > Curculionidae > Kuschelorhynchus > Kuschelorhynchus macadamiae. Next base: position 2,467,240 of record JAUTXW010001355.1, read on the forward strand.
GCCGAACTGGGAATTTTGAAGCATACGGTGTAAGAGAACGATTCAAAAATTTCTTTTCTAGCCCTGAGGGTTCTGTTCCGTGGCAAGACACATTTGTGGAACGTGTGCAATAGAGGTGAAAAGTGAAAAATTGTACGATGTTTTTATAATAAAATTATTATTGAGTTGAAAAAAAAAAATTTTGGTTTTTTTTCATAAAAAACATGTTTTTTTTGGAAAAAATACAAAAGGGGTTTGTTTTTTTTTTCAAGAGCACTTGTTTTCAAGAAACAAAATTATTTTAATAATTTTAAAGGATGATTTTTGTTTGTAAAGGTATATTAATAGAAATACTAAAAAAAATCTCTTTTTAACCAATTAAAAATTAATAAATAAAGACCAAAAACGAAAATACTAGGATTTTAACATGCTTGGGTTAAAATAGGAACCCAACAACATAAATAATGTAAACATACAAAGTTTTACCGTGGATATCGAAAATAATTATTATTTAACCTTATGTTAAACAGTTAAACCCAAAGCCCTAACTTAATGTTAAATATTTGACATTGACGTTTGGTATAAGAAAATGTGAATGCCATGGACAAATAAATGTCAAATTTTATCATCATGTTAGTTAACATTATGTTAAATATTTCTGAAATACATCGTTATTATTTTAAAGGGAGCTCAGTTTGCCCTGGTCCAGTGTTATTGGCAATTATTTTCAGATAATAAAAAAATATTATGTTAAATCCGAGGTTAAATCTTATAGTGTTTTTTATTTACATTAATGTACTGTCATTAAAAATGTGTTCTTTGTTCATAACAAGAATTTTTTTATTTGCCATAGTTTTTTGTAATAATTATTATGAAGATTAGAAAAAAAAACGGTTTTTTTACAACACTAAAAATTATTAAACACACTACTTACCCCCATGTCCCAATGTTTCAGAAATTTTTCGCCAAGCATTGTCTTTAGCAATTTTATCTTTGTAAGATTTTTTTCCCATTTCCCAAAGAGCAGGAAAAGCACGAACACAATCGATCAGTTGTTCATCAAACTGGAAATCCATATTATTTTGTGTCATTGCTGCGAAAACAAACAACAAACAACCCAGGTCGTGGCTTCGCAAACACTACGTACCGCACGGCGCGTGTCGTCGAAAAACATTTCCTACAAATTCAGCGGCTTGCCGCACAGTCGACTTGCGACGCCGCGATGCCGCTGCCGCATACCGCTTGGTTAAAAAACAGCCCTATTCTTTTACATAGTACACAATTCTCCGGCAAGTCGCAGTGCCGCACACCGCAACACCGCATAGTTAAAAATCTTACCTTAAAGCAGTGGCGCGTCCTTTAGTTTTTTTAACTTTACCACGAGTACCGGTAACTTGACAGTAAAGGGTGCTGTAGGGTACGGAATATACACGAACTGCCCTGTAAAAGGTCATCCGTCCTTGAGACACTTCTTTAACTGTTTGCTTTAGATCAGCTTCCGAGTAACTTGTCTGATCAGGTTTTTTTTCGGCGATAATTTCTTACCATTGTAAACAGCTGAAAAAAGGGGCAAATGCTATATACTGTTTATCACCTATATCGCATTTGCTCCATGAAGTTTATTTCAAGGGGTAAATGCGATATACGTTGTTTCTTAGATGTGGACGGTATTTTTAGGAAATTAATCATTCCAATCGAAAGATAAAACGAAATATACCGATGTAGCAATACAAGTAAAAATCTTAACTTAAAAAGATTTATTTTGCCTCAAAGAAACAATTTTCATATGCACTCGTAAAGCAGCCTTTAATACGTCGCCACGAACAGGAAATTTTGCCGCGACAACTTGTCGATCTAGCTGATTTGTTTTATAGTGGAGGGGTTTAGAATGCGTTAGCGCGTAGTGTATATTTGGTTGCGGGCCTTCAATTGGATAATTTAGGGATTTTGCATTTACCCCAACTCACCTTATGTATTTGGGCACCCTGTACACACAATTTCGAAAAATGAAATCTGATAAATATTCGCAAGCTAATAAAAGCGTGTTAAAAATTATGAGATGAAAAATCTAATCCAAAACAGCTGTGACGAAAGATGGGGGCACATTGAAACGTTTCAATCAGCCCCTTTGGTTTTGTTTCAGCAAATCAAAATATTCAACTACTCCATATGCTATAATATAAAAAGTGTGCTTAATACATACCTATATGAAGAAAAAACACCAGAACAAACCTGGATGTTTACACAGCTATATCAATGTTAGACAAAATTTTTACTTTTCTTGCCCAAAAACACAAACATGTTCACCACACTACAGCCATAAACGAACTGATCAGGGAGAGCGTCTTGAATTATTAGTACAAGGTAATGCTAATATTGAGCAGCAGCGTCGCTACTAAAGGTACTAGAAGAGCGCGAAATTTGAATTGTCTCATCTTGCCCCGTGTTTCAACCTGCCCCAGTACCCTTTATTAAAGATACTTGCAACATAATACGGTGTGATCTGAGATAAATGATTTGAGCGGCCCTCAAAGCACAAGTTACGGTAATATTTTTCCCACAACTTGTTGCTGAACCTACTTGTTGTCCTTTTTTGCTAAAATTTTTCCTGGTTCTTGACCGTTGTTATACCCGTCTCATCCACGTTATAAATGTTCGACTTCTGGAAATTATATTTGTGCATAACAGCGACAAGATTTTCAAAAAACCGGGTGACTTCTAACTTGTTGAAACCTTTGATACGATTGATGCTCGTGGCTTCTGGTTTACGAGCACTAATGGTAGGATTTCTTTTCAAAAAACCTTCCACACAGCTGCATCTGGGTGTTGAAAGGTTGCTTTAACCGAAGATTTTCTGCGCATCTATAGGCAAGGCGAGAAAACTGCCATCTCGATAAACCATAAAACATGTTGGAAAGCTTAACTAGATGGGTAGCCATGTCTTCTTCTTGTTGCATTGTAAATAGAGGATTTTCACCTAACTGCGCAGGACACTGCAAGTTGCCCTTCTTCGGTCTTTTCTGAAACGTTTGGTAAGGGATATTACATTGAATCGCGGCTTTTCTTATACTCATTCCTGTATCCACTAACTGAGCCGCCCTTTGCAGGTCTTCTAATGTACACGAACCTTTTTCGGTTTTTCTTTTCCATGTCCTCGGTATCTGAAATAAATATTGAAGACCAGAAAATGGGGCCACTGGGGTAATGAGAGCCATAGTGGCTTTAATTACCTCAAGGTACATTTTATATTTAAATATCTAGACAAAAAGCAGAATTTTCCGAATTCCATAAAGATTTGGGTTAAATTTCCCAAATATGGGGAGAATAAAGTCCCGATTCCCCACAAAATTATTAGAAAAAAAAAGACTTTAATAAAGTTTTAATAAAAAATGTTTATTAATTTATTTTTATTCAGTCATTTTTTTTGCAACTTTATCAGTAAAATTAAACTAGAATATATTTTAAACTCAAACTAAACCAACTTAGCTCAAATGATCCTCGATATTTTGAGGTTAACACGTAAATATTTAAACTTTAACCAAGACTTCACATAAATTCAGTCAATAATGTACCTTTAAATTATCTTGTACTTCTTTCAGTCTTTCGAATCGCCTCGTAGAAGGCATACCTCTGTGTTTTTAACATGTGGTTCCGTTATTAACAAATATCCTTGACCATTTTATCATGCTCAACAAATGGCGGGGACTATCTTTACACGATTAAGATGGAACCAAACTGGTACATAAACCTTTAACACATATTCGATCAAAGTTCTTAGACCACTTGTTACTTCATTTGTGAATGCTTTTCCAATAGGTCCGAAAACCCATATGGCCCTGTTGTATGACCGTCCAAATTTTGTAACAGATGTCTTAATGGCACTTCGTCGAACCCCCACTCAATACCCCTGACTCTCTGATATTTTCATGTATAGTGTGATTACTAAGTAAAGAAGCGTCGACGATGCGCGGCGTTCTCTTTCTGTCTTTGTTTCCAGGCCATTTAAATATTAATGCATGGGCGTATCAAGACTTTATCATTTTACATTAAAAAATAAAAAAAATATTAATTAATATAAGTTGTGAAATAGTATAAGTTGACGAAAAAATAAACAATTTTGATCAGTATATTTATAAACTTATTATGTATACAGGGTCACAACAGAAAACGGGGAAAAAACTGTATTAGTAATTTCTCAGAAAATATTACTCATGATAAAACTGTGTAACGGTGTACTGTCGTGCGTTACGGTCGGACAATTTATCATGATAATAAATCTATATTTTTTTAAGTAAACATTTAGTATTTGATAATTTAAATATTTTATTACTTACAGACCTATATTGCGCGTATTAAATTTTCTAGATTCAGTTAAGCTTGCGGTTGTACGTAAATAGTCTAATTATAATTATTGTGTATATTTAAGTTATTATATCACTATATTTCAGTATTTATTTGACGCTAAGGATGCATGAATTCTTTCATTTCAGTGATATCATTTATTTAGTTTTTTTTGGATACATACGAATCTCCCTCGTATTTGTATAAATTTGGCAGCCAATAGGTGACACGTTGTCCACCGCGTGGTGTAGACTAGATTTTGGCTTTCCTTGTTCCTCTTAAGGCAGACTTAAAAAAATGCGTTCTTGTCACACTCAAGTAATGCTTACTTCGTTAGCGAATAATTGCATGCATGTCGTTGATCATAATAAATACAAGGGGATTTGATATTTAATATTATCATTCAATTGGGAAGATAACATAAAGATTAAAGCTTATTTTTCCTAGTTAATTTTCTGTTAATTTTGGTTTGTTGAATTAAGATATTTATGTAGCTTATAATTAATTGAGTTAATTAAATTGTTCTAGTATATATTTAAGCAATAGTTTTCCTTTTCATTTAAAATCATTTAAGACATACGTTTACTTTGAGGTTCTAATTTGCGCCGTCAGCCCAGCAAACCTGTGTTGAGATTTGGTTATCCTGTGTTAAAAAAAGGGAACATTTTTTTGAATTCTTGTTTCTCTGCTAAACGTATTGGTTTCACGTTTAGCAAGCTTCTTCAGAACTTTGTGCCAGTCGGAAGCCATTTTGACGGGTCAAACTCTTAAAACGTAATTTGTTAGTTTTTCCCAGAGTTACATCAGTCAGGTAATACATTAAAATTTGTAATTACATTATTGATTATTTAGATTAATTGTTCAAAATTTAAGAGTGATTTTTTCATGAAATTTTTATATTATATTACTTAATTTCGAGATCACGCCATGCCATGCTGACGCCTATTTTTTTCTTTTGCTTTCAGCTCTACACCGATTTGCCCTTTATTTTCCTACAAACTAGTTTTTTTTTAAACTATTAAAATTGAAATCTAAAATTTTATTTTATAATTTTGTCTTGAAATCAGTACTTGGATTTCTGGATAAGTTTTTATAGCCAGACGCCTAACTAGCCACTAGTTACTAGATAATTTTTTGTTGTCTACCACAACTCTTTATTTAGGCTTGCCTAAATTAAATATTGGATAGAATTCCGATCCCAATTGCATCATAAATTCAATTTTGGTTCTGAGAAAATAAGGTCATCCCGGATATAATTCGTCATAAATCCTGTTCGAGAACCATTGAGGGAGAGGAGTAGGTAGGAGTTAAAACAAGAACTGATGCAGCCTTGGGCCTTCCACAAAGGTCGTGGGTTCTCCACCACGTGGCGCAAGCTATTAAGAGTTTTGGTGAGAAATTTCCAATTTTTTTTATTGTCTAAAATTTTTTATTAGTTTATTTCATCCGAAAATTTGAGTAATTAATTATCTTATAAATGTGTGAAATAATAGACCGAAAGGCTGATGATTTAGCAGAAAAATATTTAGGTAATTTTTTAAATATTTTAAAACTATTTGTTCTTTTGAAACTTTTGCATCTAGAAATGAATTCTAACAAATATAATCCACTGCGATCTTCTTCTTACATTCCACTACCGGAAGAAATCGAGTTTAAGCGAGCTGTTATTAACCTTCGAAATCAGGACCACTATTGTTTGGCGTGGGGTGTGATAGCTGCAATGTATCCTCCAACTGGATTGGAATCTGAAATCGAATCATATCCGCACATCGAAACAAACTTGGAACTTGAGGTATTGACTTTCCTATAGCTTTAAAGGATGTAGAAAAATTTGAAAGACAGAACAATTTATCTTAATATTTATTCTTTGGAAAAAATTAGAAAAACTTTGGGTTTAGTTATGAAGTAATAGGTCCTCTACATTATTCAAAATCTAAAAAACCAAACCGTATTAACTTATTATTAATTAGTGATAGAGATGGGAATTTTCACTACTGTTATATTTCTGATTTAAGTAGATTAATATCAAGTCAAGTTTCAAAACATAATGGAAAAAAATATCTGTGATGGATGTCTTCAGTATTTTAGTTCAGAAGAATATTTAACTTGACATAATACTTTTGACCGCGATTTTGTAAGATTAAATTTACCATCAAAAGATTACAAAGAAGACAAATTTGGGAAAAACGAACCGGGACATATTCTTAAATTTGAAAATATTTAAAATCAAATGGAAGTTCCTTTTGTCATATATGCCGATTTTGAATGTGTACTTAAACCTGTTGATAGCACCGATGATGTAGAGTTAGGTTTAGATAAAACTTACACTGTAAAAAAATTTGAACATGTCCCTTATTCATTTGCATATTCCTTAAAATGTTCGTTTGATGATAATGTTTCAAAGCCAGAATTATACAGAGGACCTACTTGTGCTTAAGTGCTTATAAATTTTCTAGAAAGGGAGGTTCATGACGTATATATTAGGTATTTAGGAAACTTTAAAAAAATGGAAAAATTAACTGAACTAGAAAAATTGAGCTCTCAGTATTCAAGCGAGTGTCACATTTGCAACCAACCATTTGAAAATGATAATGAAAAACTGGCAGACCATTGCCATTTAACCGGAAAATATAGAGGAGTTGCGCATTCCTTGTGTAACTTAAATTATAAGCAACCACATTTTATTCCAGTCATATTTCATAGTTAAAAAATTTACGATTCCCATTTATTTATAAAACATATATGCCACAGACAAGAGCAATTGTCGGTAATAGAACAAAATAAAGAAAAATATATTTCCTTTCAGAAACATATAGAAGTAGACAATTATTATGACCGAAAATTGGGATTAAAAAAGAGAAAGTATATAAATTTAAGATTTATTGATTCTTCTCAATTTTTACCTTATTCCCTTGCAAAATTATCTGAAAAGCTAAGTGATAATCAGTGTAAAGAAGTTCATAAATATTTTACTGATAGTGAAAAATTTAAATATATTCGACTAAAGGGAGTATTTCCGTACAGTTAGATTAAAGACCTTACAAAATTAAATAAAACCGCATTACCTGAACAAGAGGAATTTTATAATGACTTGACTAATGAACATATTAGCAAAGAAGAATATGAAAGGGCAATAAAAGTGTGGAAGTTATTTAACTGTAATACCCTAGGTGATTATTCTGATATTGACCCAAAATCACATGTTTTACTTTTAGCAGATATTTTTCCAAATTTTAGAAAAACTTGTATGAACAGCTATAAATTAGACCCGGCACATTATTATACATTTCCCGGTTTGGGTTTTGATTCCTGTTTACGCTATAAAGGCGTTCAATTAGAACTTGTGATGGACCCTGATATGTTACATTTTTTTAAAAGTAGTGCGCGAGGTGGTGTTAGTACTTGCTGATGTAGAAAAGCCGTTGCCAATAATTTATTCTTTCTGATTTTGATCCTTTAAAACCTACTAATTTTATTATGTATCTCGATGCTACCAATCTTTATGGATACGCAATGTCTCAATATTTTCTACAAAAAAATTTCATATGGCTTTCAAAATCAGAAATAAACAAATTAGATATTGCAAACCTTTCCGACTCTTCTGAGAAAGGCTATGTTCTTGAAGTTGATTTGGAGTATCCCACGGACTTACATGATGCTCATAATGACTTTCCTTTTTGTCTTGAAAATTATAAACCCCCCAATTCTAATTGCACAATGTTAATACCAAATTTAAAAGATAAAGTAAAATATGTAATTCATTATACAGTTTTAAAACAGTGCATTGAACATGGATTGAAATTAACTGGGGTACATAGAGTTTTAGGGTTTACTCAGTCACCATGGTTAAAACCGTATACTAACTTAAATACAAAACTACGCAATGAGTCTAAAAATGAATTTGATAAAAATAATTATAAATTAGCAAATAACAGTATATATGGAAAAACTATGGAAAATGTCGATAAAAGAATTGACATAAGGTTAGTTACACAGTGGTCAAAAAATCACAGAAAAGATGGCGCAGAAAATCTGATTACCAAACCTTATTTTAAAGATTTAACAGTGTTTTCTGAGAATTTAGTTGCTATCCAAATGCAAAAAATTTTGGTAGAATATAATAAGCCAATTTACGTAGGATTTTCAGTTTTAGACATTTCAAAAACTGTAATGTATGATTTTTTTATAACTTTTTGAAGCTTCTTTATGAAGATAAAGTTAAACTTTTGTACACTGACACAGACTCTTTCATATTAGAATTACAAACGCAAAATGTGTATAAAGATTTAAAATGTAATATAGAAAAATTTGACGCATCAAATTATGAACCAAATAATATTCATGAAATGCCAATAACCAAATCTGTAGGGAAAAACAGAAAATCTAATATACAGAATGTTGACAAGTTATTAATAGTAATAAAGTTATAATTACTATACCGATGCCAAACAATATATTTCATGAAAATTCAGTACATCTTATACATGAATTTTGATGTTTAATTAGAAAAATATATTTAAATTTTGATTTATAAAAATACTAATATATAATAGATATACACCAATTGGACAAAAATACAATTTACAGTAATTTGGAAATAAGAAACTAATAATTAGATGTAGACAGAAGGGGGGTTTTGGTAACTATAGGATTTTTACCCGTTATGTAATTCCTAATGAATTAATGCATGGCCACTACACCAATTCACAAAAGCGAAAATAAAAAAAATACAAATTACTTATCTTCTTTTCACGACTCAGATCTGGAATTTGTCCTCGTTACGGCGTCACATCACATCCTGTAGACTACCCAAGCCCAAATCAGGAACTGTAACACCCTGGAATCGGCCACACAGCACTTGTCCAGAAAAATGACCACACGGTTCTAAGGCAAGGAACTTTCTTACTCCAGGAGTTGAAAAATTCGTCAATAAGTAAACATTGAATTTTCTTTCGCCCAGGAACAAGGATTTATTTAAAATATTGAAAAGAAATCTCTTTATTAAATTTAGAATAAAAGAAAAAAGAAAGGAAAAAGAAGGTAAAATAGGAAACTAGGTAAAGCCTGAAACAAAATTTTGCAATAATCAATCGAATAAAGAACTTACCAGATGTTATAGCTTATGAAAGCATTTATCCATCACTGAATAGAGATTTTATCGGATAAAATCCAGCATCTAGGCTGACTAAGTTAAAATATTAACTAAAATCTAATAGAGAATTATCTCATGTTTCAACCTTGAAGTTTTGCAAAAGAGACAGACCTAAAATGGCCGTCCCATTCGGTTTTATTCACTCGAACTAGACAAAAAACAGACCCTGCGTATGTCACTCCGAAACATGGCGCCAATACAATTTATTTCTTAGTATTAAAGATTTGTAAATGACAACAAAACCAATAAATGGATAGGATTTAATCACTTGCACACTATGAATCGTTCCCAATACCAAAATCCACGTAATATGCTTCAAAAGAAATCAATTAGAAACCATATCACAGTATATTACCTAAATTATTAAGATTATGTATGAAATAATTTTCAAGTGCAGCGGTTATCATCCAAACTAGAATATTCTCTTTCAGGTATTTCCTGCCATGCGAGACTTTAGTTGATTTCGGATCGATAAAATAGAGCCTGGAACATTCACGCGGTGTCTGATATTAATCCAGGCAAATTGGGGTTTAATTTAGAAAACGTAGAATAGCTTTAATTTAAATTGATATTTTTGCTTATTCTGAACCAAACATTGTAACGAACGAAAAAGTTTGTTACATTTACATTGGGGTTTTTTAAATTTGTTTTAGCTAAACCTTTTTTAAAATAACCTAAACCAGGTTAAAACACATCCTTATATTGGTTAACCAAATTATCAGTTTGCTTATCTTGTGTACATTCAGACAAAGTATCAATTTTATTTATAACAGACAAGTTTACATTCTATTTGTGAAGAAAATCTGTACCTAGAAGAGGTGGACCTTCATTTTCCATAATAAAAAAAATTTAAATAATTTTCTTTTTCGTTAAAAACAATTTTTACTTCAATCACACCAAATGGTTTCACTTGGGTACCATTATAAAATATAAAACGTCGATTAGTTTCTTTTAGAATATTACTAAATTATTTTTGATAAAATTTCTTTGAATACATGAGATACTGCTAACTGTTGTGATTTAAAGTATCCGTTTAGCGCGTCGATCAGCTGCCTGTAAGTTTTTTCTTCCGGTTTGTCCTGGCTCACAAGGTCAAATACCAACTGGTATGCGTCTTCATCTAATACGAATTGCTCGCATTTTCTCTGCCTGCTCAATTTTGAATCCGTTTGCTACAAAATAGTTTTCTTCTCGCTATCAATATTGTCCAGAGTTTCTTAACGAAAACTCGCGTAGATAGCCGACAGCGGGGACTGATTCTGTAGCCATGCTGACTTGATTTTACGGACCAATCACTTTTCAACAATCTCGACACCACGGCTCGAAAAATATTGTATGTATCTTGCTTCAGAAAAACACAATTTGTTTTGCCCTTTTTTGTGTACGATGTTGCAAATCAAATTCGATATTCCCGTACTAGTTTTATTTTTACTCACGTCACTTGTACAACAATCGAGGAGATGTTCCACAATGTCATTTCCTTAAATATGATTCACAAAAGTAGTGGGGATACTGCTGCCCAACAAAGGAAGTAGTCAGTGACAAGTCGAACTATAATATTTAAGTGTTTAATTTTAAAACTATAATATACAATTCAATATACATTTCAAATTTATAATCAGCTTAATCCTTAATTTAATTGTAAAAAAAATGGAATTTTGCAAACCCTGTATATTTTCTGTAAAGATCAGACCCTAAAGATTTATAAAAAATTAGGACTGAAGAGCCATGTAAAAAAACAACTTTACATGAAATGACTAATAAAAATTTAGAGCTTAATAGGCATGTAAGAAAAAAAATCTTTTTTTTTTAATTATGCCTCGAACATTAACAAAAAACAGAAAAAAAATGTTCAATTTAGTAAAGGGTTAAGCTGATCTCGAGGGTGATCTAGCATAGAAAATAAAAATGAGTCTTGTTGACCACCCTGTGCAAATACCTTGTGAGTTTAGGTAAGCTATACGCTTAAAACCGTTAATACGCAATAAGTTTTCCAAGAGGTGGCTAGAAACCGCATCTTAATACCTTTTCTAGTGCTAAAATATCGACTTTGAGTTTAACCTAAAAATGTGTTAGTCCAGTTTAATGTGTCCAGCACTGTATATGTGTGTAGCTAGTTTTCTAAATAAAATATTTCTTTTAATATAGTAAAGTTTATTTATTGAAAGCTGAATACATAAAAACAAAATATTATTTGTCAAACAGTAAATATTTTCCGAGCGCTGTTAAAATGTTTCTTTCGGGAACTGACGCTTCTTCATTTTCATTTCTAACCAAACGTTTTAGGAGCTCAATAATTAACTTGTCTTTTTCCTGTTGTTACCTCGATGCTGCCAGCTGTTCTAATAGAATAAGGCGTTGTAACTCAATAGTTGTAAGTTTGGATGTCTCCTCCATTTCCTGCTCCAGATTCTTTTTCCAAATTAACTTCCTTACGGAATGACGCAGTTCTGGCCCCTTTTGAGGTTACAGCTGATTGGGAGGGCGCATTTTGAAATCCGGCAAGCCATGCATCTGATGAGTTACCCACTGCTACTCCAGCTGAAACGCCTTCAGGAATTTTTGAAAAAACAGGATTCTCTTCAAAATTTTAGGATTTCTAGAAATTTACTTTCCCATTTATTCATTTTAATTGGTTTATTACCCGTCGCGTTTGTATCCGTTTTTTCTTAATATTTGTCTTCATATTGTTGAGGAGTTTTTTTAGTTGTGCTATGGTTACTACTTTATCAATGCCTTTGCTGTACTCTTCTTTGATTTCACTCCAAGCTCTTTCTTTCGATGCCACCATTTTCGGCAACATAGATATATTTAACACCACTCGGTGTTTTTTTAATAAATAGCGTCTTACTGTATGTATTACTCGTTTCATCTTTACAGCTTTCATTTTTATCTTTAATACTTTCTTCTTCACTACTAGACATGATGGCACGACTGATAAATATGTTAACTAAAGTGATTTTCTGTACAAAAGAGCCGTGTTACAGAATTAAAGAAAAATTTGACGTGCCGTGTTTACATGTTTTTGCCGACGTTAGGGATCCGTAGGTTAACTTTTTCAAATCGTGCAGCGAAGCAAATACTTAATTATTTCCTTTATAAGTAGATACTCGCTAGTAAATACTTAAACTTTTCCAGTAAATTCTATCTAGTGAAAGCAAGCGATTATTCTCTATAAATAATGTATTTGCTTTTACTTGCTAGACTACTTTACTAAATAGTAAATACTTTCAAGTGTTTACTACTTTTTATTCACTTGGCTCAATTACTTTTGTCCGTTTTTGTGTAGGATGTTGCAAATAAAAGCCGATATTCCCGGACTGGTTTTATTTTTAAACACGAGTTAACTAACACCACCGACGGTTTCCCTTTTTAAAAAGTTTTATTTTTCTAAAATATTGTAAGTACAAAATATATGTATTCAAAATGGCTTCTTCTGACTGACTAACTCGGCTCCGCTGAAGCGTAATATTATAACAGCCTCGTTGACATAGGATCCGCTGGCTCAGCAGTTCTTGGGGATGGAACGTGACATAACTCCTCCCTCCTCAGACTTAACTACACCTGGTATGGGGTAGTTCAATTGGTGGGCGGCTAGTTTCTGGCTGGGTGGTTGTCTTCTTGAAGAACTTTCTTTGAACCATCACTTTGCACAATGCATAGCCGCATAGTATAATTAAAATAATATAAATTATAATTGTCCATAAGCTGGGTAATTTTGAGATTTTGTCAAAAATAATTCGTGGTTGGTTTTTTGAAATCTTGTTCTTTAGTGCATGTAATTCATCTAGCTTAATTTTTTGCAAGTGAATGCTTAAGTTCAGTAGTGGTAGGTATGGCTGCGTTTTTTCAAAATCAGGAAAGATTATTGGCTGTTTCTCGAATTTAGTTGGACTCTCGTTGTTGATTGATGATATTCCATCAAATTTGGCTCGGCAACCGGTCGGCAGAGTAACTAGGTAACTTCCGTGTAACTTCTGATGTTCTTCTTCCTGGGAACATTTTATGTCGATGGCTGTACTTCTAGGAACAATGAGTAACCATTTATTAGAAGTATCTAGTTGGTTTGCGACTGGTCGTGTTACAGTGACGTCAACTTGTTTACATGTGGAGGTGCTTGTACTGGGCTGTAACAGCTGAACTTCACAGGGGCTCCATTGGTCTATTTCTTTCAATTCTTCATTTTCGCAGATAAACAGATTGGGCTGTATTTCTTGGCATGGTGTTCCTCGATGAGAGTAGTGTAATTGATTTTTAATTAAATATTTATCATGCGGTATGACAACCTTAAACAGACTCTGGTGCGCCACTGGTACAGAATATAAATGATAATATTCAAAATTGTAAGGAGCAACTATTGGTACCTTTAATAGGTACGTTATTTTGTTATTTACTATAAAACAGTTAATTTCAATTAGTTTTTCATAGTGGAAAATATTTTCTAGATCAGTGGGTAAAGGTAATCTATTGAAACCTACTATTTTTCCAACTTTCGTAATTTCTTTTGACAGATCGGTTAATTTTATTATACTTGGATGAATAATTTTAAAATTAGAAAATGCTATCGAGTTTTCAATATCCTGTAGGATTAGATCTATGATTTCATACAAATTGATAATTTGGTTTAGAATATCTTTAATAAAGTGCATGTTTTCTCTATATGTAGTTTTTTGCACGATTATGCTAATTTGATTTATTCTATTTTCGATAAGATTTTCATTTTGGCCTATTTGTTGAATAGTAGTGTTAAATTTGTCGATGACGCTTGAGGAAATTGAGTTTTGGTCTCGAATGTTTTCAGCCAATTTACTTTGATTTTCTTCTAACTCTTTTATTAATTTTTCATAATGTTCGCCATCGGCTGCATCTAAATTTCCTGTCACTACTTTGAAAACAGAGCCTACTATATTTACTAAGCCTCTTTTATTTCGTTGAGGATGAGGTATAATTTCTTTTAATTTGTTTTCTACCCTATCTTGTGTAATTTTTAATATTTTTAAATAATTAGTCGACTCAGCATAATATTCTTTGTGAGTAATTAAGGAGTTGGTTATGTTTTGTGATTTATAATGTAATTTGTTAATTTGTACTATAATGGGATTTAAATCATAATAATGTATAAGTGTGAAGGTGTATTCTTTAAGTTTTGCTTGTCCTAGTTTTAACGGCAAAATTCCTGGGTTGTCATCTAGCTGTCTGATCGTGACTTTATCTCCGTCTCCGATAACGGCCCCGACAAGGCTGAAATATAATATTTAAATTTTAGTCAAAGTTGTACGTTTGTCTAAGTGGGCGTTTTAAATTATCCATATGAATTTTAGAATGAGACTGAGTTGATATGGTTTTACGATTTTGATTCACTGCTTCGACTTTTGTAGGATCTGCAAATTTGTCAGAGAGTTTTTGTCTTATGTGTTTCTTAATATAGACTTTTTGGTCTGGGCTATATAATTCAGGGTTATCGCGGTTTTCGTTGATTTTTGAGATAAGTTTTTCTTTATGATCGATTAATTTTTGGTTTATATTTGAATACATTAATTGTGATTTTTCTTTGTGGGTGTTAATGTAATCACTTAATAATATTTGGTCTAAGTTAATATTAAACGGGTCATTTGGGGAGATATGACCATTAATTACATCGATTGGTTTTAAATTTATAGCTGAATGGATTGAATGATTGTACGATAGAACTGCGTATATCATTTTTTGTGTTATTGGTGTTTTATTAAAATTTTGGTTATTAAGTAAGCGTATATGCTCCGCTATAGTGGAATGGAATCGTTCGACTAAACCATTCGACTGGGCGTGATTAGGGGAACAAAAATGTATTTTAATTTTGTGTAGATTTAAAAGTTCTGTCACCATAGTATTTTTAAATTCGGTACCATTATCGACTATGATTTGTTTAGGAATACTGTGATGAGAGAAAAACAACAGTAGTTTGTCTACCACTTCAGTGGCGGCGAGAGATTTGAGTGCATATGCTTGGGCGTATTTTGAGAAACTATCTATTATAGTTAAAAATTTGGTTTTTTCAAGTGTATATGTGTCTAAGTGTATGATTTCAAATGGTTTGGTAGCTGTGGGTGTGACATTCATTTGCATATTAATTGGATGACGTTCGTATTTACTTTTTTGGCAAATTTCGCAGTTGTTAATGTATGTTTGAACAGAGTTTTTTAAGTGCGGCCAATAGTATTTATCTTTAATTCGGTTTAATGTTTCATCAATGCCGCGATGATTGGTTTTTGATTCGTGATAGTTTTGTATTATTTCGGGAATGCTTTGCTTGTCGGTGACGTCTATCAATTTATTTAGACATCTTTTAAATTTTAAAGATGGCCATTTAAATGTTTTTCGAATGACCTCACAAAATGGCTCGTATATTTCCGGTTATTCGAAATATAAGTGGTATTGCTTATCGGGAATTATTAATTCTTTAACAAAAGTTAATATGTCCTGGTCAAAGTTATTTTCGGATATTTGAATATTGATACGACGTTTTTTCTCAAATAAAATGGTAGTTTTTGGTTTTGCTGGGGAATGCAGTACTGAAGAAATAATTATTTGGTTAGAACCATAATTTACGGGAATATCGCAGATGGGGATTCCTACTATAGGATCTTCGCTTTCGTTGGTGTGTACTTTCATATTTTCATCAGGTGTTTTGTCGTCAGCTGATTTATGTGCTCTCATATCATTGACCTGTGCGAGGTCATTATCATCAGCTTGTGCTATGGTAGACATTTGGACTAGATTTTCTTCTTCCCTTAGGTTTTCTTGTAATTCTCGGTTAAATTCTTCGATATATTGTTTTAGTGGGAAGTCTTCCGTTGTCTCTTTTGTATGCAGTTCAATTCGAGAAAGAGCATCGGCGTTTGTGTTTAATTTACCCTTTTTGTATATTATGTTGTAATCGTACTCGTCTAGTTTAATTCGCCATCTTAGTAATTTAGAGCTAGGATCCTTTAAGGAGAAAAGCCATTGAAGTGGCTTATGGTCAGTTATTAAATTTATTTTTCTGCCAAATATGTACGGACGAAAATACTTGGTGGCCCAGACAATTGCCAGGAGCTCTTTTTCGATTGTCGAATAATTCCTTTCGGAATCATTTAGTGTCCTTGATGCGTACGCTACAGGCAGGTCTTGTCCAATTACACCCTGTGAGAGGACACTCCCAATACCCACGTTACTTGCATCTGTGGTTAAGTTAAAGGGTTTTGAGAAGTCTGGGTACTGTAGTATAGGTTCATTTACTAGCAAATTTTTACACATATCGACACATTCTAATAATTCTTTATTATGGTCTATAGTGGCACCTTTTTTTAAACACTTAGTAAATGGCTTTGTTATTCCCGCGAAGTTCTTAATGAATCGCCTATAATACCCCAACAATCCTAAGAAACCCTTAATCTGTTTCGTTGTTTTAGGAATCGGAAATTTTTTGATAGCTTCTATCTTGTCCGGGTTTGGTTTAACGCCATTTTCTGTGACTACATGGCCAAGATACGCTACTTCTTTTCGCAAGAATTCCGATTTATCTAATTGGATTTTAAAATTAGACTCACGCAGACGCTGAAAAACACTTCTTAATACTATATTTAGCCACCCCCGAGGCATCTGCCTTCTTAGGGACCACCCAGATGGGTGAGCTCCACGGAGAACTACTAGGTTGTATAATTTTTTGGTCTAGCATCTTTTTTATTTGGTTTTCCACCTCTTTTTTGTGTATAAAGGGGTAGCGGTATGATTTTGTATACACCGGTATCTCATCTGACGTTCTAATTCGATGTTTTATTTTGCTAGTGAAAGTTAACGGGTCGTTTTCATTATAAAATATGTCCGAGTATTCATGAATTAATTTTAAAATTTTAGTTCTTTCTTCATCATTTAAATGGTCTATGCGAAATTTAGAAAAATATAATTTCGATTTGGGACAGTCATCAAAGTTATTTAACTCGATCTCACGTAATTCATTTGAATTAAACTTTTCCACGGTAATCGTCTCTGAGAGATCTAACGTTACGGGCTCGCAAGTGTTATTTAACACTGTTGTTATCGCAATGCCTTTTCTTGCCGCTTTTTGGAATACTGTTGAAACCAAAAATGGGTCATTAATTATACAATTGGGATATAATTTTTTGGCAATATTTGGGTCAATAAATGATCTAGTCGAACCTGAGTCTATTAGTATTTTTAAATTTGTTTCGGGAAATACGATATAGGAGAGTTCGCTAGAATTAGACATATTAAATGAAATTACTTCAGTTAAGTCTTTTTGTCTTGTTGCGTCGGGTTCCGAAAATTTTCCTTATTTTCGGTTGTTTCTTCATAAGAATATTGTTCAAGAGGCGCGGTATTATATATGTCAGATTGGACATTTGCTTCCTTATATTCATTATTTACATAAGAATAAGAATTATTTTGGTCATAATATTGATACTGATATTGATCATTTTGATTATATTGGCAATATTGGCTATCGTCATATGAGAGTTGCTCTGGTTGGTATAGATCTTGAGTTTCGGCGTTATAGACCTCTTCAAAAACTAGTTTTGGAGGGTTATAATTTGATGTGCTAGGCAAGGGTTTAAAGACCGACGTCTCTATCCCCGACATAGGCGTGGGTATTTGTAATTGTTTCTGTTGGTTTGGTTTAAAAACGTTTGTTCTATTGCCAGGTTTGCCGAAAACTTGAGAGTTCGAAAAATATTTTGGTTGTGGCCTATTTGGGTTTGGGCGCACATTTATAGGTTGTGTTGGAAAGCTGGGTCTAAAAGCGTTGTGTGGTGTTTGCGAATTAAAAGGCCGATTTTGGTTTATTGCGAAATTGGGTTGAAAACTATTAAAATTATGTTGCATGGGCCTAAAATTACTATTTTTTGGGATTGCTGGACTAGATTTGGTTTGATTCTGAAAATAGTGTATATTGTATTCTTGGGTTAAAAATTGCAATGCTTGCATTAAGTTTTCTGGCCGCATACACCTTATGGTTGTACCAAGCGGTTCTTTTAGCCCTGATAAGAAAGTTTTAAGAGCAAGATATATAGCTCGCGTTTTAAATGTTTCGCAGATATAGTATTTTCATGTGAATCTATATATGAACATAACAGATTTAAAATGTGTAATACTCTATCATAGAAATCATTAGGCTTTTCATTCGGTAATTGTTTCATCATAACCAAGTCTCTATTTAAACAAGCTTCATCTCTATGATCCGCAAAATTACGACGCAGGGTGTCCTTCAGACTTTCCCACGTACCAACATTTTGAATATTTGCAACTAATTTTGCATGGCCAGTAAGTTTCCCTATTATAGAGTTAAGTAAATAAATGTTTTGAAAATTTTGTGCATTATTCGTATCATAAAAACTATCGATAAGTGATTGGCAAGTTGAAAGATACCTATTTAAATCATTCGGATTTCCATCAAAAACAGGGACACAATTTAGGTACTCTGGCTTAAATTGAGCCATATTGCTTGTAATTAAATTATTTATTGATTGATTATTGATATCTAAATTTGTAGATTCTAAATTTTCACTAATATTATTTGAGTTTGTGTTTGTATTTAAATCTAATGCCTCTAAATTTGTATTAGAAACAGAGTCAGTTGAAGGTGTCGAAATTTTTAAACCTTGTAATTCCGCGACAATATTTTCAATAGACATCAAGAGTAAATCAATTACACTTACAGAAGTATTTGAAGGGCAACTCTGGTCATTTCTATAAGGCAAGCTTTGGTTGGGCGATTGAGGTCCTTCCCCAAATCTTTGTCCTTGCGAAGACAGGCGATATTGGTCCTATCCTCCGTTGGTCAGCTGTTCGATATGGTAATCCACAGTTCTGCGATAGATTGGAAATTTTCGATGTTCGGAAAATTTCACTCTGCTTCAAGCACCTCCGACGTCACAACAAATTGTTCTTTTCCGGTTAATCCGTAGAAACGGAAAAATCAATACAGTCGATATGTATCGATTTCCGAAAATCCGTTCCGACTGCGCCAGTTAACTAACACCACCGACGGTTTCCCTTTTTAAAAAGTTTTATTTTTCTAAAATATTGTAAGTACAAAATATATGTATTCAAAATGGCTTCTTCTGACTGACTAACTCGGCTCCGCTGAAGCGTAATATTATAACAGCCTCGTTGACAGAGGATCCGCTGGCTCAGCAGTTCTTGGGGATGGAACGTGACATAACTCACGTCACTTGTTCAACAATCGAGATGTTTCACAATGTCATTTCCTTAAATATTATTCACAAGAGTAGTGGGGATACTGCTGCCCAACAAAGAAAGTAGTCAGTGACAAGTCGCACTATAATATTTAAGTGTTTAATTTTAAAACCATAATATATAACTTAAATATACAATTTTAAAACCATATCATACAACTCTGTAATGTATTATGCTTCAGAAAAACACAATTATTTTTGCCCTTTTTTGTGTAGGATGTTGCAAATAAAAGCCGCTATTCCCGAACTAGTTTTAGTTTTACACACGTCACTTGTACAGGGTGGCCATTTTATGGTGATACAGTACCTTATCTAGAAAACGGTAATAGTTACGACAAAAAGTTAAATACAAAAGTTCTTTGGATTCAATTAAATTTTTATTTTATTTCATTTTTGTTTATACAGGGTATTTCGTTTTGACGCGACACATGTCAACTTTCTTAATTTAAATGGGACATCCTATATATTATTACATGTTTCGTTTCTACTGTTAATAATTTGCGAAAGTTTTTATAATAACATCTATATTTAAATTCTTTATCGTTTTTGAGTTTTTAGAATTTTTTAAAAAAACATTTTTATCTATAAAACTTTAATGGAACTGACTAATATCCTAAACATACATTACTAAGGGTTCAATTCAACGAGTTTCCATGCTGGTCTTACCAATTAATATACAGGGATGTTAAAAATGGAGAGCAAAACAAACAACTTTAAATATGGAACACCCTGTATATTTTTATTTCATCTGATTCAGCGTTCAATTACCTATCATTACTCATATATATGTCCTATACCTAAAATGAACTCGATTTTATTAGCCTTTTTCTGATTTATCCCGGAATTTTGCCAGTAAATGAGATCAGAAACTAAAAAAATCAAGATAGGCTTAGGAAATAACCTAATGCAATTGTTGACTTAAGTTGACATTTGCTCTGTTTGTCGTTTTTGTCAAATTTTTGCTGCGAAATTTGTTAAAAAATGGCTTTATATAGTTTAGATGAACGTTTGAAATTATACAACTGTTTCATAAAAAATAATAAAAGTCCGGGGTTAGCCCTTAGAGAATATTCGAGGGAATATCCTAATAATCGAGTTCCCTCCAGGACTATATTTTTTCGAATTGTGCGTGATTTGGAAAATGGTGTCCTTAACCCTTTCCGGACGGCAGACTTTTCAACATTTTTTCCGTATAGACGGGACTTTTGCCTGTGCTGTACAGACGGCTGTCGACTATGTGCGACACCATCCTGGCATGGTACCTTTCATTGTTATTAAATGTTAAATGCATGATTTTTTTATTCAACTATACTTTATTATTAACTATTATTATGTATAACGAAACAAAACAAAAACAAACGCTTATTCTAGAAATAAAAGTTTAAAAAACATGAACTGAAATTATTTTTTATGACTAAAAATCTCGAATTTCGTGATAAATTTTGAAACAAGGAATACAGAGGCCAACATTGCACTCTTTACATATAAACCTAGTCTCCTTACGCTTTTTCTCGTTATTTTTGGTTTGGGCGCAAACTACACATCGTCTTCTTTGCAATTTTTTGTTTTTACGGCTTATTTCTTCGGGAAAATGTCTTTCTGTTAGTCTGGCAGTGCCAACGTTCCATAAATTCCGCCTAGAGTTTTCTATTGAATATCTAGAAATAAAACAAAATGCATAATATTATGGAAAAAATAACTTGAAAAATGTAAACAAACCTCTCCAACATTTGTCGAATAACTTCTCGACGAAATTTGGGAAATGGGACCTTTTGTGCATTTTGGGTGCAATACAACGCATGAGCATTCAACATACAGAGATCTAGTGTATGAAAAAATACCTTTTTGTACCACTTTATGGTTTTTCGTGTAGTGTCTACAGAGCTTATCATCATGTCCGACCTATCAATAGCGCCCATTCGTGCATTATAGTCAATTACACACAACGGCTTCTTCTGAGGCTGCTGAGTTACTCTATCAATTTTTTGTAGTTCTATTACTTAATTTTCGTGAAAAGTTGTTAACATAGCGACAACCCGGCGATCCTTCCATTTCAAGGCTAATATGTTCGTACTACTTTTCCAGTCTATTTCACCCTTATTCAGTTTTTGTTTTAGCTTAGGCATCTGTCTTCTGTTAAGACGGACCGTTCCGTAAGAGTTGATTTTGTAATCATAAAGATATGTGGATAACAAGGGGCTAGTATAGTAATTGTCGCTGTAAAAGGTGTGCCCTTTGTTCATATATGGTTCTAAGAGTTTAACTACACCGGATCCAGATGAACCAAGATTATCGATAAGTGGTACGTCAGTGTTTTTTCCAATATATACCAAAAAATCTAAAACGAAACCTGTTTCACAATCACATAAAACGTAGAGCTTTATTCCAAAGCGGTGCTTTTTGGTTTTAATGTACTGCTTAAAACTCAAGCGGCCCTTAAATAAAATCATGCTCTCGTCGATAACCAGATCTTCAAACGGGTAGAACTGACGTTGAAACTGTGATTTTATTGTGTCCAATACAACTCCTAGCTTGCGCATACGATCATTAGGGTTGCCTTCTGCATTATTGGAAAAATGTAAGGATCTTAGTATAGCAAGGTATCTATCGCGACTCATCTTTTCACTAAAAATAGGAGTACGAATCAAACTATCTTTGGACCAATAATCCTTTATGTCTGTTTTCTTTATATGAGGCATAAGTAACGTTAGAGACATAAAATTAAAAAACTCAACGACATCAATATCTTTCCAATTGTTTGCTATTTGTTCTTGTGCATACCGATTAGTTTCGGCTAAAATAATAGTGGCAAGCTCTTCAGTAAATAAGCTTAAAAAATAGTTTACCTCCAGAGTCTCGTTTAATAGGTTTTCATTTTTTAAACCACTGCTGCTGTTGTCAAACACGTGCTTCGTAGGCTGAAAATCGTTTTGACTCCAAACTATGTCCAACTGTTCAATATTCCCCGGTTCAATATCTCCCGAGTCGTTATTCAAATTATTTTAAATATCTGCCTTAACCTGCTCTTCTTCCAGTTCATCTTCAAGGTTTTCCCATCCTTCGCTTTCACTGTCAGAATCCGTCACATATTCACTTCCACTGTCCAGATATGGTTCTTCTTCACTTATATTACCGTCTATAGCACTTAAAATATTGCCTACTTCAGCATCAGAGAATCCACAGTAGCCTTCGTGACTTGTTTTTTGCTTTTTTGCCCGCGACGAGGTCCCCGAGGGACCAGCAACACTCTCGGAAGACATTCTAAGGCATACTGGCGCTAAAACACAAACAATGTGCTTCAGCTTCCCTGGACTTGCCAGGTTGCCGGATGTCGCATATTATCGACAGTGTCGACTATATGCGTCAGTCGTCTGAGTGGCAAGCATGCAGTGAACGCAAATGCTGCGACACCAGTCTATATGTCAAATCAAAAAAAAAAGTGCGTCGCATCCCAACCGACACTCGTCCAGGAGACAGACTATATGGTGTCGACCATATGCGACAGCCGTCTGTACAGCAAATTCAACGGTGTCGCACATGCTGCGTCAGCCGTACGGAAAGGGTTAAAAACTCTAAGAAAAATCGTCCCAATTTTGTCCTCACTGAGGAAAAACAACTGGAGATTTTACTTTATTTCGAGGAAGATGATGAAATATTCCAAAGAGATGCTGACAGAGACATTGCAGGTGTCAGTAGAGGAAGTATTCAAAAAACACTGCAGGTGAATGGTTATCATCCTTATTAATTTCTTCCAACTCAATTATTATCACAATTAGACTTTAATGAAAGATTGACTTTTTGTTGTGATATTATGGACCGGCATGGCAGTTCGAAAATGTGTTTTTTTCAAAAGTGGTTTGGACTGATGATGCCTAAAACACTCATTACTGGTCTCAAACTAATAAACATCTAATAAAAGCAATTAAAAAACAACGCCGTCAAACCGTAAATGTGTGGTGCGGAATTATTTGCGACCGTATTTTCGGACCAATATTTTTTGACAGGTCGTTGAATGGCGAAAGATACTTGGAGCTGCTTAGGAATGAAATCATGCCCCTTATCAACGACTTGCTAGCAAATATTCGAGAAAATATCATTTTTCAGCAGGATAGCGCCCCTTACCACACGGTTGCACCGGTAGTAAATTTCCTTAATCAACATTTTCCATTATGGATAGGAAGACATGGTTTAATATCCTGGCCACCACGAAGCCCTGATTTCAGCCCTTTAGACTTCTTTTTGTGAGGTGCACTAAAAAATAAAGTTTATAAAAATAGATCTAATAATAGAAATGAGTTGAAAATAAAAATGGAGGCTATTTACACTTCATGTATCGCAATGGACGGTGGCCCTATTGAAAATGTTTTATAATCTGTTTTAATCATGTTTAATACTCAGTTATTTTTTTGTCTCTCCCTTATTTTTCGTAAACATTAAATAATAAGAACATAAATTACATAATATTTCACTTTTATTTGTATTTTCTAACATTATTTATAGTCGCTATCTGTGTTAAGGAAATGAGAATAAGGCTTAGTTTACGACATTTTTATTTTAGCCCACTTCATCTGTTTACTTATATTTAAAAAAAAATAGTCAAATCAGAAAAAGGCTAATAAAATCGAAACTGTTCATTTTAGGTATAGGACATATACAGGGTGGCCCAACGAAAAGGTCCCACCCTTATTTATGACTTTCCTGGTATATTTTGGGAAAAACGCTTGGACACGTCAATTTTGATTTTTAGGGGGACGTCTTTTCATGTATGATTGTATAATACAGGGTGTTCCAAAAATAAGATATCGCATTACACTTGACATTTTTAAATGGAAACCCCCAATTTTTTTTCTATTTTTGGATTCTCCAGGAAGTTTTTAGTAACTTTTGTATAATAGAGTTTATACCTATCTTCAACCATTTTGAAGTTATTTGAATAATTGAATAATATCAAGTATTGATAAATTAAATTCAAGAAAGGGTCAAAATAACGAAACTTTATTATCAAAACGGAAACATTGCAAGGGCTACTGCCCGGTTGTTTAATACGTTACATTCAGTCAAAAATATTAACCATAAGTATGTGGCTAAATTAATAAGAAAATTTGAAGCAACTAGATCTATATCTAATATTCGCCGGAATCAGGAACACTAAACCATTTACAGTTTTACATTCACATTAAAATTTAAACAAAAATTAGTTACTTAGCTACAATGTGTCAAAAAGTCAATGTGGTAATAAATGTTGAAAGTGGTGTCCGTTTACCTCCATGCAATAATAAATATTTTGCTCAAATCTATTCCTAACATTTTCACACATTTCTGGAGTTATTTGTCTGCATTCCGCCGTGATCCGCTCCCGAAGATCTTGGATGGAGTCTGGCTTCGTACTAAAAACCTTACTTTTTATATGTCCCCAAAGAAAGTAATCTAAAGGACTCAAGTCCGGAGACCTTGGTGGCCACTCAATGGGGCCGCGCCGTCCGATCCACTGATTTGGGAAATGGGTGTCCAAAAACTGTCGTACTGGAGCTACATAGTGCGGTGGTGCACCACATTCGTGGCTCTATTGTATTTTCCAACATGTCCAAGTACAACTCCCCCGTCAAGTTTCCAGGAATAAAGAAAGGTCCTACAATATGATTTCCGAAAATGCCGGCCCAGACATTAATTTTTTGTGGGTATTGCGAATGTACCTCTCGAAACAAATGTGGATTCGAGTCGCTCCAATATCGACAATTATGTCTATTTACAGCACCATGTAAATAGAAGGTACATTCATCCGAAAAACAAATGTTAAATAACAAATTTGGGTTATTGTTCAAACGTTGTGTCATTAATTCGCAAAACTCCAACCTTCTATCATAATCGTCTTCATTAAGCTCATGGACAAGTTTAGTTTTGTACGGGTGAAATTTATAGGATTTCAAAATTCTTTGCACTGTTGAGCGTGTAAATCCTGAAGAAGTAGCCAGACCACGAGTACTTTGGGTGTTGTCAAGAGCCACGTGTCCCAAAACTGCTATTTCTCTGGCTTCATTTCTACTTGGACGATTTTCCTGATTCCGGCGAATATTAGATACAGATCCAGTTGCTTCAAATTTTCTTATTAATTTAGCCACATACTTATGGTTAATATTTTTGTCTGGATGTAACGCATTAAACAACCGGGCGGTAGCTCTTGCAATGCTTCCGTTTTGATAATACAGTTTCGTTATTTCGACCCTTTCTTGAATTGAATAAATCATTGCAAAATATTATAATAGAACTAGGCAACTTAACGATTTCAAATCAAAGATAAAGTTGTTCTATGATTTACGATGACATTGACGGATGCTAAATTTCTTGCTGGTATCGGTGATTATTATTTTTTTCCGTATTATCAGTACTAAATTAAATGAGGCGAATTTTATAAAAAAAATTAAAAAAACTTCAAAATGGTTGAAGATAGGTATAAACTCTATTATACAAAAGTTACTAAAAACTTCCTGGAGAATCCAAAAATAGAAAAAAAATTGGGGGTTTCCATTTAAAAATGTCAAGTGTAATGCGATATCTTATTTTTGGAACACCCTGTATTATACAATCATACATGAAAAGACGTCCCCCTAAAAATCAAAATTGACGTGTCCAAGCGTTTTTCCCAAAATATACCAGGAAAGTCATAAATAAGGGTGGGACCTTTTCGTTGGGCCACCCTATATATATATATATATATATATATATATATATATATATATATATATATATATATATATATGAGTAATGATAGGTAATTAAACGCTGAATCAGATGAAATAAAAATATACAGGGTGTTCCGTTTGAAAAACAGGAGATTTTTACATTTAAAGTTCTGTTTGTTTTGCTCTCCATTTTTAACACCCTGTATATTAATTGGGAAGACCAGCATGGAAACTCGTTGAATTGAACCCTTAGTAATGTATGATTAGGATATTAGTCAGTTCCATTAAAGTTTTATAGGTAAAAATTTTTTTTTTTAAAAATGTTTTTTTAAAAAAAATTCTAAAAACTCAACTTACTCAAAAACGATAAAGAATTCAAATATAGATGTTATTATAAAAACTTTCGCAAATTAACAGTAGAATCGAAATATGTAATAATATATAGGGTATCCTATTTAAATTAAGAAAGTTGACATGTGTCATGTCAAAACCAAACACCCTGTATAAGCAAAAGTGAAATAAAATAAAAATTTACTTGAATCCAAACAACTTTTGTATTTAACTTTTTGTGGTAACTATTACCGTTTTCTAGATAAGGTACTGTATCACCATATAATGGTTACACTGTACAACAATTGAGGAAATATTAATTCAACTACGACTAATCAGATGAATTTCTAAATGGGAGATGGGGGTATGATTCAGGCTCAGAAGGAATTGGACAATTTTGTGTCTCAGGGTTAGAGTGTTGATTTGTGTGTCCGGATATTTCTTCTCGGTTGTGTATAATACTCTGTAATTCTGTATCTGTTGTCTCTGGATCTGATTTCTTTTGCAGACGAGTCTTTCTATGCAATAGGAACAAAGCTACACTGTCCCATATTGCGCCCAATAATACAACTCTGAACCCATAAAACTCATAGAGAGCTTTTCCATGAATTATAGCATCAACTGAGGAGCAGACTTGCAAAATGCAGTTTGTCCAAAATTGCAAATTTTCAGGAATGGCAAAAAACTGTAGCTTGGAAACGGTCTTACTTACCGAATCGCGATTTGTGGTAAAATATTTAAAACAAATAGCATAAGTAATCACTAGATTTGCAGACTGGAAAAAGCAAAGACAGTTTTTTATTTACAAAAAACAGCTGGTCAAAATGCTATTTGCCTGTCGCTAGTGGACAAAGAGCATTTCGATCGTCACTCAAATATATTTTTAGGTATATTGATCGAAAAAAATTGGTAAATTGGCTTTTACTCGAAACTTTTCGACCTACATATACACATAAAATAAAACATGTTTTTTAATGAACAGTAACTTTATTTTTATTTTCTACATTAAATAAAATTAACTTCTTCCATTTCATTACATTCACATCCTTAATTTTTTGAACAACCGTTTCTTCGTCTTCACAGTACTCTACAAAAATTCGTACTAACTATTTCAGTTTGGGATCGTTCCAGTTTTCTTCATATCACGATTCCTCCAATTTTTTTAAACTATCAATTTTTTTTTCTTTATCTTATGACCCAAGGGTAGCTCCGGTAATTCTACTTGGTCGGTTCTTGATCGTGGTCTCAGTAGCGATTGGAATTTTTTGGTCACATCTAAAGTGCGATATAGCACCTCACTTTTTACTCCTGTTGGAGGTAACAGTTTTTTTTTATAAAAAGTCTTCGACAAGAACTTATGCCATTCACTTTTTTGAGCCACAACATGTTCTTGATATCAAGCAAATTCCAGTTGGATCCAAGTTTCCTTATTTATTACCAGTCTACTTTGGTGTATAAATCCCAATATGCATCTGCAATTTTTATTATACTATGAGACCTTAATATGTTTTCGATGCGTCCAAAGATACGATCGGCAGGAAGATAGGAGTGTCCTAAAATCGGAAAGATAATTTCTATTTGCCTTACTCTTTCACCCGACAACTTCTGGAGCCAAAACATTAAAGCATGTACGAAATGACTGTTTTTGTTTTGGCTCCCACAACCATGTGCAAAAAAAACGAATTTTCGTTGTGTTTTTAGGAAATTTAGCTTTTTTCAAAAAATCAATAATAGCAGATGCTGTCTCAGCAGTCCCCCTACCGGCTTGGTTCTCCAGCCACGTGTAAAATATTGGTTCCTGACAATTAAATTTGGTAATGCAAAAAAAAAATATATTGACAGCTGTTGTGCGTAGAAGGTCTCCTGAATAGGTACCTTGGGTAATACCTGAACTTGCTGTAAATCGAAGCAATATGAAACTGTATTAGGTTCCTCAACTTTCATTAATTTGTGATGTGCGAAATTTGTGTACTTTGAGTTCGGTGCTTATTTTCTGTTTTTCAGAAGAACTTTGACACATGCTTATTTTGGTTTGTGCTCTTACGCAATAACTACAAACATCAGTAGCTGGACTGCCGAACCCTATATTAAAATGCTTACTAAATACCCGGCTGAAATACTACTTGTAATTCACTTTTAAACTGTCTGGGGCATATTTATTATATAATTGCCAAAGTATAGAAATGTTATACTCCGAAGATATATAGATCCTCCGAGACTTTTGCCTTCCATAGTGACTCTCCTTTCCTTGTAAATGAATCATAAATGATTTTACAGCATCAAATTTTTGGACAAATTTTACAGTTCGTCTATCGCCTCCTCTTTTTTCTTTCATAGCGTGTTCCTTATCCTGGAGTTTCTTGGAAATTGTATTTACTCTCCTTTGACAAACGTTGTATACAGTCATAATAAACTTCTGGCAAACGTGTAATTTTTGTCGATCGATGTATACCTGAAAAAAAAATTCTACTGAAAAATACCTACTACCAAAAAAAATCTGTAAGTTGACATTTTTCCGCAATTTCCCTTGTATAGAATTTCACTGGGTTTTTCAGAATACCTTCTTTTTACCACTTATAGGTACAGAAAACTCGATAAATTTATATTTTTAGTTTATTTATTTATTTATTGTCATAAGCACTTACAGAGTTTAAACTCCAAAATGTACATCAAAAGTCATCTAATCCTCTCTGTTACAGGATAAAACTTAGTATCTAACCATTTAAACGCATCTTAATCAAATTCTTAACCGTATTTAAATTACATGCAAAAAAGTCAATATTTTGAAAGTTATGATTGTAGTTCTTCATAAGCCTATCTGAGAAACGCTGCGTACCATAATTTGTGCGATGGAATGTAAGCTGGAAAAGATCTCTGCATCTTGTATTTCTTCGAGGTATGCGAAAATTGACTGTTGTCAACAACTGATTGCATTCTGTTCTTCCAGTTACAAGTTTGTGTAAGAAAATTGCTAAAGCGTTTTGCCTTCGAAACTCCAAACTCTCGATACCGGCTAGTTGAAGACGCGTCTGGTACGATAATTCCTTGTATGGAAAACTTAATTTATATAACATAAATTTAACAAACTTATTTTGAACAGCCTCAGGACGTTGAATATCACAATTGTAAAAAGGACACCATACAACAGAATTATATTCTAATATACTACGCACAAGACAAAAATATAAACATTTGATTGCTTTAACATCACATATATGAGAGCAGGTCCGGCGTAAAAAACCTAGCATTCTTGAGGCTTTCAGAACTATAATATCAACATGCTTGCTAAAACTTAGATTTTCACTAAAGACAACACCCAAATCATTAAAACTATTTACACAATCTAAAACAGTGTCTCCTGTAGTAATTTAGGTTCAACCCTTAAGGTTACGTCAATGATACGACTTGTTCGTTCTATCAATTGGTTTTATTCTAATTAATATTATACATTACAAAATCATGCAATAGACAAGTTCATTGCTTTGCCAGCAATTGCTGACACAGCTGACCTACATTATGTTGTTAGTTCAATACACTTTATTGTTCAATAGTTATAATATACAGGGTGATGCAACTCCATACTACATCTCCCCTGAGACATTGAAAGAATTTACATTTTATTTTAATGGAAATTCTTTCACATGTCTATTGGATAATTAATAAAATAATGGTTAATATTATAATTTAGAGATGGTGCAAGAAAGAACAGAAGAAAGGAAAACAAGGAAGTAAAAGAGTAGAGAAATAGACGTATAGAAAAGCGGCGCCATAATACCTTAAATATAGTATAGTATAATTAGTATTCCTAGTACTGCTTACTATCTAGTTTCTTACTGAAAATACAATTTAGTTCTATTTTTATGAATTACAGTTTCCTTATTATCTTTTAATATAGTAACATTTGGGGTGTCCATTGTGTCATTTTTAACAACTAAATATGGACCTAGGAAACAAGGACTCGTTAATTTATTACCTACCTCATTTTTTACCAAAATCAAATCACCCTTTTTGTATTCAATCGGATTGGCTCTGTTATCAAAAGTTTGTTTTCTTTTAATTTTTGATTTCAATAAATTGGTTTTAGCATCTTCGTGTGCTCGTTGTAATCGATACTTTAGTTCAAGAGGGTTACTTTCAAAATTATAAAGAGGTTCCACAGGATTACTTAAATTACTTGGTATGTTACACTCTCTACCAAAAACTAGTTCAAAAGGGGTATATTTAGTTTCAGTGTGAACCGTTGTATTATACGAAAAACACCAATAGGGAATCCACATACTCCAAGTGTCGCTTAGATTTTCGGTTTGCATTCTTAGATATGCCCCTAAAACCTTGTGGGAATTTTCTAAGGAGCCGACGCTCTGGTGTCTATAGCTAGAGGCGTAAATCTGATTTATCTTTAAGAGAACACATACTTCCTTCATTGTGGAAGAGATACATTCCGATCCTCTATCCGAAGCAATCTCCTGTGGTATCCCATATCTCAAAATAAAGTTTTCCACAAAAGATCTTGCGACCGATACAGCATCTTTATTTTTTAAAGGGTATGCCTCAACAAATTTTGAAATTTCGCACTGAATCGTTAAAATATATGTAAAACCCTTTATATCAGTGGGCAAAGGTCCTACAATGTCTAAATATACCTTTTGAAAAGAGAAGTCAGCAGTAGAAGTAATTACCATAGGTTCTCGGGTATAGTGACTAGAATGCTTCTGTTTTTGACATTTATCACATTTTTTAACAAAGTCTCTAACGTCCTTATCTAAACCTGACCAAAAATAATGCTTTTTTATATTATTTAACATTCTATTTATACCTGCGTGACCACTAGTGGGGAGTAAGTGAAAATCATTTAATATAATTTTTCTTTCATCCACATCCATTATTCTTTTTACTCCTTTTATAATATGTATACGGGGGCCCCTCCAATTTAACATATTTTTTATGTCATTACCTACGCATTTAATAAATTCCTTACTAGTCTCATCTTTTAAAATATATAACTCCTCTACTTTTGTTTTATTACTTATTTCAGTCAGATCCCTCAACATTTCGTCTCGCGCCAACATTGATCCGGTATTCTGACAATAAAATAAAGTAGAGTGTAATGGTACATAATAAAAGTTCCCCACGTGTTCTGTCACGTCTTTTTGCATAGATATTATGTTCGAGTATGTCGTTATGACTAGCTCAGTACAATGTTTTGGTTTTTTAAGAATTGTTACAATGTTCGGTTGATCAATCCCAACATGTGTATTATTCTTAGTTACCTCTAATTTTTGTTCTTTTACATTCCTGCACTGATTCCTAGTCATAACGGCCACTAAGTTATTGTTTATATTTTTTAACTCGTCTGAAGTTAATTTTATTCTCGATAAAGCATCGGCAGTGACATTTTCACTACCTTTTACATATTCTACATAAAAATCATATTCTTCGAGCCCCAAACGAAATTTTGTTAATCTGCTTGAAGGGTCAGCTAAACTAAATAAGTATAAAATGGTTTATGGTCTGTTCGTATTTTAAATCGACGTCCATATAAATACGGCCTAAAATGCCTTACTGCCCAAAAGATTGCTAGTAATTCTTTATGCATAATGGGATAATTAATTTCCGCTTTATTCAAAGTTCTGCTCGTATATGCTACAGGTTTATTATTTTTATTTGATAACACGGCCCCGATAGCAAAATTGGACGAGTCCGTTTGAAGAATAAACTCATTTTGCTCTGAAAAATCAGGATAATCTAAAATTGGATAAATTATAAGAGCATTTTTTAAGGTTTCAAAGCTTTTGTTACATTCAATCGTCCACTCAAATCTTGCATACTTTCTACATAGTTTGTTTAACGGTACAGATATTTCCGCAAAATTTGGAATGAATTTTCGGTAGTAGTTTGCAAAAGCTACAAACCGTTTTGCCTCGTCAGCGTTTTTAGGAACAGGGTATTCTTTCAAGGCTTTTACTTTGTCCGGATCAGGTGATATACCTTTATCGCTGACAATGTGCCCTAGATAAAGTATCTCCTTCCTTAAAAAGTCGCATTTTAAGGGGTTTAATTTTAAATTTACTTGTCTTAACCTTAAAAAAACATCCATAAGATTTTTATTATGATCCTCTAAATTTCTCCCAAAAACAATTAAATCGTTTAGGTAAACAAAACATTTTTCGTAGTTGAGACCTGCCATTGCGACTGTCATTAGCCTAGAAAAAGCACTAGGACTAATTTTCAACCCCATTGGCAGTCTTTTCATTTGCCATTGACCTCGGTCAGTCATAAAAGCTGTTACCTTCCTACTTTGTTCGTCTAACTCTACTTGATAGTAACCTTGACTTAAATCTAAATGAGAGAAATAAAGAGCCCCTGCAAGAGAATCTAAAATATCATCTACACGTGCTATCTGGAACTTAATATCAACTAAATTGCGGTTTAAAAATCTGTAATCTAACACGAGTCTTGTACGTTTCTGTCCCGATGAATCACTCTTCTTTGGTACTAGCAACACTGGAGAGGACCATTCGCTCTGAGCTCTTTCAATAATGTCATCTTCACACATTTGCGAAATTTGCCTATTTATTTCCTCTTTTTGGGTTTGTGCCAGCCTATAAGGTTTCACGTATACCGGTTGTGTACCTGGTTTGACTTGAATTGATTGTTTATAAATATTTGTAACAGATAGTTTATCCCCCGGCATATGAAATATATCCGCAAATTTAGCAGTAAGCCCTTCTATGGAGCTTCTTTCTTCGTGATTTAAATAATTTAATTTTAGCATACTGAACAACTTTTTTACTCTTTCGACCGAATTACTATTAGTACCAAATTGGCAACACTCATACTCATTCAAGCTTTCGGCTTTAGGCAAACAATTTTTTAAACAAACCTCACTTTCACGCGTGTTCAAAATTCTAACCGGTACTTCGCCCTTTTCTGGTCGTGCCTGCCACAAATACACCCTGGCATATTTCATTCGGTAAAACCACACACTCATCTTTTAGTCCCGTTTTAATGTATTGAATAATTTCACACCTGGGAGGAATCACCAAAATGTGATTATCTGTAGCATTCAAATTTAAGATTACTTCTTTTTTATTGTTTAAAAGAGTTAAAGTATTTTTTTCGTAATTTAATTTAGCTTTGTATGACCTTAAAAAATCTTCTCCAATTATTCCACTGGTATGACATGGTAATGTCTCGAATATATAACATTTTACTCTAAACTGTACACTTCCTACATACAGGTTTAAAAAACTATAACCTATGGAAATTAATTTACCTCCTATGCCATTTATTTCTAAGTTTTCTTTGAACAAGGGTATGGTTGAGTCTAAATCTGACAGTTTAATTGCGCTTAAAGTAGCTCCGGAATCTACGGTGAAGTTCACTTTTTTACTATTTACATAAAAAGATACTGCATTAGAGCATGTGTCCGAATATGTAAATATTTGTTTACTACATTTTTCATTTTTAGGGACGAAAAAAGGTTTCCCCGCTTGACGGCGAGTTATCTCCGTCACCTACATTTAACACTTGCTCAGCAAAATTAATGTTGTTATTCCGTCGAATTCCTCTAGACCCGTGTCGCGTAAACGACCGGCCTTGCTGACCACGAAAATTATTGTTGTTACCTCGGTTAAAATTGTTATTATATCTTGGAAAACGCTGATTATTACGATTACTAAAATTCATTCTATTATTAAAGCTGTTATTATTATGCTGTCTTGAAAATGTTTGTGCCCTATTATTAAAACTCCTATGAAAATTTCTGCTATAATTTGCTCTCCCCCTATGATTTAAATTAAAAATTTGGGGATTATCTGACGGTTGAAAAGAATTTGATTCATCTTTTGCCTCTCTTATGGCATCTTTTAAAAACTCGAAATTTCTTGACGATATAATTGTACTGAGTCTTTGATTTTTAAGGCCATTTGCAAACCTTTTTATTGCTGTTTTTTCGTTAATAGGCCTTAAAATGTCATAGACTTCAGGGTCGTCGTTTGCTTGTGAAATTGTTAATTCGACAAAAATGTCCTCAAGCTCTTTGCCAAATTCTTCGATAGATTTATTATTTTGTCTGATAGAAAATAATTTTGTTTGAAGGGCAGTACTTGATTTTTGGGTCAAAAGATAAGTTTTTATGTCGGTTATAAGGGTTGCAAGAGACGCATAAGTAGATTTTAGCCTTAATTTCGCGTTACCTGAGAGCCTAGTTTTGAAAATAAATTTTATTAAATGTGGTTTATCGTCATCTTTAAGAATAGAATTATAAAATTCCGCTGATTCAATCAAACTTTTTATAGTTTCTTCCGATCCGTTTAATACAGTAAAAGGCTAGATGTTACTTTTAAATCAAAAGACGACATATTTTCACTGGAATTAACACTTTTTTGTTGACTAAACGCTAAGATTTCCTTATATACTATCTTTATTTTTGAAACAATATTCTTAAGAACTAAAATATCACTGTCATCTAATTCTGAATCGTTAATTTTCTTATTTATAACATAAATTTCCCCTTCTAGCTTGCTATAAATAATTTTAGCTTCATCGATTCTTTTTTCTGTTATAGGCAATTTTCGCCTTTCGTAACTTGATTTTACTAAATTATTCTTAATTACAGTTAAGGAGCTGAGAATTTCTTTAAGCTTATCTCCCATAAGAAACTATATTAGAACTTATTATTATCATTTTTTATTAATAAAATGCGTATAACGAGTCCTTACTTCCTGATAACGATTACTAAGTTTAACTATTTATCTAATAAAAAAAATCCTACAAAATAACAGAATAATATCACCACTTACATGTAGAACTTAGCGTTAATTTAGTTTATATTATGTATGCATAATTATTGTTTCTTCGTATCTTTAGCCATATTATTCCATATGCCATTACTGCTTTTTCCATTATTTTCCATATCCATACATTAACTTGTGTATACCTAAAAGAGAACCCTAAAATTTAATCATTTTCCTCTTGGTTCAAGCCTTCAGTGGATCTGCGCAAAACTTCTTTGTTTACTTGTCGCCTAATTGTCTTTTTCAACCCTTTTTTGCATCGTTTTATTGCTAGATTTGTTACACTTGCCAGTAACGCTGAGATCAATATAATTAAAAGGTACTCGGAAAGAGAAAATCCCTTATTTTCATTGGTTATTTCTCCCCTTGAATCTCCATTCGACGCCTGGTTTATAACAATTTCTTCTTTAGAATTGGCCTTTCCCATCGCTTGTCGGTTGTTATAGTGGTAAAATAGTAACCTAGAGGGCTGGCAGGGTCGCCATGTAGTAATTTAGGTTCAACCCTTAAGGTTACGTCAATGATACGACTTGTTCGTTCTATCAATTGGTTTTATTCTAATTAATATTATACATTACAAAATCATGCAATAGACAAGTTCATTGCTTTGCCAGCAATTGCTGACACAGCTGACCTACATTATGTTGTTAGTTCAATACACTTTATTGTTCAATAGTTATAATATATAGGGTGATGCAACTCCATACTACACTCCAATAGAGTATGGGTATGTTATAGGAGCCCTACTTTTCGAAAATCTCATTACTTTACTTATTTAGAGATGTTGATATTCAGGTTATTTAAATTACACCAGTTTTCAAAAATTTCTAAGTCCTCCTGAACACTCAAGCAGTCTTCAATGGAATTGACAGCATAAAACAGCTTGAGGTCGTCTGCATATAAAAAGCATTTGCATTTACGGAACACAGATGTAACGCTATTAATAAAGAGTAGGAAGAGAATGGGCCCCAAGTGTGACGCTTGCGGTACGCCTGACGTTACGATTATGTCTCGTGACACAACACCTCCAATCTTGACGGTTTGCTTTCGGTTGGATAGATATGAACTGATCCAGTAAATGTATGGTCCACTCAGTCCCATTGCAGATAATTTTCTAATAAGAAGGTGATGTTTAACTGTATCAAATGCATTAGAGATATCTGTATACACTACGTCCACCTGACTGCCACTCTCCACGCCTTCTACTACATAGTTCTGAAATACTCCAAGGTTGGTTGAGGTTGATCTCCCTTTAAAAAATCCATGTTGA
The DNA here is from genome assembly GCA_030620095.1 of Kuschelorhynchus macadamiae. Classification (NCBI taxonomy): domain Eukaryota; kingdom Metazoa; phylum Arthropoda; class Insecta; order Coleoptera; family Curculionidae; genus Kuschelorhynchus; species Kuschelorhynchus macadamiae. Next base: position 2,504,025 of record JAUTXW010001355.1, read on the forward strand.
TCTTCTGATATATAATGCTTGAATGATTCGAAAAGTTCATCAGTGATTATGGATTCGAACACCTTGGACATAATTGGCAGCAAAGACACACCACGATAGTTATTAATGTCATTTTTGCGACCCGACTTGAATATTGGCATAAGCCATGAGGGTTTCCACATGCTTGGAAAGTTTCCTTGCTCAAATGACAATTGGAAAATGAGTTTCAATGACAACAAAAAATTTGCGGGTGAAGCCGCGACAGATAAAGCAAGTAGTCTATAAAATATATTATAATGAACCTTATTATTTTCCTCCTTAAAAAGGTATTATTCTAAGAACCGAAATTTTACATAATATTTAAACAGTTTATTAGACCACCATTTTGTTTCGCCATAAAGACTTTATACAAAAATTTTACCAGCCTTTGACACTTGATTTTTTACCAAAATTTTAAGTTAATCGGATAAGTAATTTTTGCTTTGTCGCATACAAACAGACCGACAGATTGACGGAAATAACAAAAATTTTTTCGGGGTTCAGGGACCCTAAAACGCAGAGGTCTGCAAAAATCTGGCAGGGTGATTAAATAAAATATTTCCCGTGAAGAGCAATAAATATATCAATAAGACCGCGACAACTTTATTTTTTTTACAAACGGAAGAAATTGTGTTATCTAAACATACTGTATGTAATTTTTTTACTTACATAATATTTTACAGCAAAAAGAGTGAGGTTTTCCCTTTCCATCAGATGTACGACTTCTTTTACGTTTAGGTACATTCAACTCAACGCAATTGGCCAAAATTCCATCTTGAATAACCTTATTAGAATTTTCATAAAAAACTTCCCGAAGTTTAATTACATCATCTCGCCTTACTTGTCCACATTGTAGCTTAGAATTCTTATGGCAACAAACTGTATTAAATTTTTGCAAATCGGGATCACGGTTCGAATACTTGAAATAATAATAGAATCTATACTTCAAAAATTTAAATATCTATTTTGTTCATACCTGACTTGTTTTTTCCTCCCTCTGGAAGTTAAATTTATTTGTCGTTTCCGGCAATCACGATCAGTGTCACCAACGATGTGCTCACCATCTACCGATTTCATTGTCACAAAAATGTGATACAAAAGTTGCAATATAAACGCACAATACTGGCAGTAGTCGCAAATAAACTGAAGCAGCACTAACACAACAGTAGACTATCAAAACCACCTGTTTACGGCAGGATTTAACGCGTTTTGCTTGTCTTCCGGACAAAATGCTTTTTGTTTGTCCAATGTCGATGGACTAAATGCATTTTGCATGTCTAGGTGGTTTTCACAGTACATTTTAAATAGGAAATAATGCGATTTGAATGTCCAAGATTTTATGAAACGATGGCAGTTCAAATGAATATTGTAACGCCATCTACAGTTTAAAAAGTGAAAATTTGGACAAACTGCATTTTGCAGGTCTGCTCCTCAATTATCCATAGGCCTATGTTATTTCAATACCTTCATTAGAAGGTACGGGTTATTTACAAGAACATATTTAAATGAGCGTTTTTTTTATTAATTTCAGCAAATAAAAAACAATTTATAGGGTTTATTTTATGAGTTTTTGAATCTTTCGCTATAGAATTAAAATGCCAAAGGCGATTCTTAAGCGATTACTCGTTTTTGTTTGTTTGACGAGGAATGCATTTACGCTCGAACTATTATGCACAAGGCACTCCAGAACAGTGTGGGACCCGGTAAAGCCCCTACCCACTAAAACCCCGACAACGTTTGCCCGGATCTACCGCAAAATTTCAAACAGATGTCTGTATGATTTTTTGCTTACTAATTGTCCCATTTTAGCCAATTAGTAAATTGTCAAAGCCGAGTGATTTGTCAAAATCGGGTAAGGTTTCAAGTCCAGATAAGTAGTATAGGCCTGAGTCCATATGATCCAGAATAGGTTGTTATTTGCTAAATTCTGAAAAAGATTGTATTGATGATACTTCCTAGCAATACAAAGATGCAAAACTTGTGCTAGCTTTTAATTTCATAACTACCTTTTTATTAAAAGTCTGTAGTTTCTTTTTTTTGTTTTTATTTAATAAATTATGATTATGTTTAGAGCAATAATTATTAAGAAATGTATTTGAAATGCTACTAAAAAAGATTTTTGAAACATTAATTTTTAGGTGGTTTTTACAACTTTCAAAAGGAGTTAAAAGTGTCTTTTTATTAAAATAACTTAAAAAAAACTCACAAGGAAAAGATTTTTTGTTGTAAATATCCAAAAATGTATCTTCAATTTCATCACTTAGCTTTTTAAATATAATATATACGATTGAAACTACGTGTACTACCTGTTCTCGAGGATATAAAATAGCACCTCGACTTTTCTTTGCAAAAAGTACAACTAATTTTTTTAAAAACAATATAGTAGCAATATCCGCTTAAATAGGTTATTACTGGGAGTTCTGATTGTATAGCTTCGGTATCAGACTGTGTAACTATGATTTTAGATAAATTATTAACATGTTCAGAATTTAAATTGGTGTTTAATGACTGTGTTTCACATTCAGGACGTTCGAAGAACTGATTTATATTAATGTCCCCATAATGTCTAGATTTTAGAGATAACATAGACTGAATTCTAAGCCTTTTTCTGGTTCATATAGCTGTCGAACTGAGATATGATAATGACCACCAGCTAATTGCCTATATTTTCCAAAAGGCCCTTCCAATGGGTCTGTTTGAAATTTGCCCAGTAATACATAATTAATATTAAGCTCAGTAACAGTATTCAGTAACTTCAAGAAGCCCAAGAATGGTATGGTTTAATACAGTGTGGGTTTGTCGAGTCAGTGTATTTGTAAAATTAGTTGGACTCCAAGTATCTAGCCAATTTTGAATTTTTAACAAAAAACAAATTTTAGGATCATCATTGGGGGCTGTTAGTATTTGTTTGGTAAAAGGTTCCTGATATTTATCTAACAAATGTTTTCCCTTAAGGGGAGTTCTTACGCTCACAATTTTCCACCATGTCAATATAACACTAATAAAGTCTGCGGTATCTTGTGGATGTAACAAATTTTAAACAAAACCTAGTAGAGCCTCTATAATAAAGGGATAAAAATATGGAGAACCTTTAAACTAAGTGAATAATCATGCTTCAATAGTTTGTGTTGTTCTAGTTCGTATAGGTTTTTGATCACAGAAAAGGAAGCACATTTTTTTGGCCTGTCTCAAAATCGGGATAAGAAAATGTTTGGTCAGGTTTTGAATTAAGACAGTTGTTAAAGATACATTTCAGTAAATGAACAGTGTCAAAAATGTAAAATAAGGGTCTTACTGGGTCAATAGGACGTGGGAATACTATACTGAGTTGATTAAGGGGTGAAAAATTACTCATTGCTTTACTGTTGACTGCGTTATTGTGACTAACTGTACAAAATACTATGTACCCAATTTCTTCTAAATTTTCGATAATGATTTTGATAAAAGTATATAATATTTCTGAATTAAGTTTAGCTACAAGAGATATATGAATGACTTCTGTAAGGCTTGGGCAAGGACTAGTGATCATAAATGTTACTGCAGATGATGATAAGGTATCTTTATTATTTGCTGATGTTCCTACGGTATTGCCTGCCTTGTAATCCAAATAGGGTTCGTAAAAAAGTAATGTAATATATTTTTCTTTATCTGTTAAATATTGAAAAATGTTACGAAAAAAAAATTTCTTTCATCGATATAAGGATCTGTTAAAAATCTATTACAAATAGATTTTACTGTGTTATGATGAGGTACGATAATAGGAGCATGACTTCGCAAATATTTATAGCAATGAGGGCTTATATTGTAAACAAAGTTGAACATAACACAACGGTGCTTGGTGAATATCGATACCTTTCTTTTGAAGTACTTAACAAAGTTAACTGTTCTGAGAGATTTTAGATTTGGAGTGAGTTCGTCAGAACCTTTTAGGTTTAAAAGAATATCAGTCACAAATTAAAAATTTTTTTTTGTATTGTCATTGTCAGACTTAACTTTATCTGACTTGGGAGTTTCACTAGTACTGGGGAGTTGACTTGACTCGGTATGGTGTAAATCATGAGTTTCACTAGGATCAGGAATGTCGCTATCAAGATTTATGGGTATTGACATCATCATATTGTCAATTGTGTCAATTAAACTTTCTATTTCATCCAAGCTGCTAAATAAAATTGTTGATTTTAAATTTGTTATTCAAACACAAATAGATTGACCATATAAAAATGTTTCTAATTTTAAATCGCTATTTATAACAATTACCCAATTTATTAGGGAAGCAGGAGTATATTCAAGTTTAAATAAAGCTATTTTATCTGTATCCTTTATCGAAACCACCCTTTCCTTAAATTAAAATTTAAAAATACTTTTAAAAATTCTTCAAAACTTTGAAAACATGTAGCCTCTCTATGTAAATTAAACTCTTCTTTACTTTGCTCTATGGCTTGCAAAAGATGTAGGTCATCAAGTTTCTTATTTTTTTCATCTTTACTTTTGCGGTCAAGAACATTTTTTGACAAATAATTGGAGCAATTTGGGAAAATTATTGGTACAGAATTTTCTTTTAATCGGGGTTTTTTTAAATGTACTGAAATAATTTCACCTGTTCTGAAATATCCCAAATTATGCTACTTTAGAAAAATGTAGCTCACACACTTTAGTGTTTTTATTCGGCACTAAATCATCCCGCGGAATTGCTCGTAGCCATTTAATACACATAATGCTTATTTATGGTGGTGATTTATCGCGATATCATAAATAAAACTGTACTGGTCTATGCTTTAATGCATTTCTTACGGGAGGCGACTCGCGACTGTCAGCCTAAATATGGTATCGTCAGGCCTATTTTAATTTCAGCTGGTAGGCCTCGTTGTTTAGTAGGTATTGATATACCCCCGTAAAGTCTGTCTCAAAGTATATCGTCTTGGCTTTCGACGGCAATTATCGAAGTTACCTGCCGACGGCAATAAATTACCTGACCAGTAGGTATTGTGGAACAGACCATCAGGGACGGCTTTTAAGGTGTTTTAAAAATACAAAGATTAAATATTATATCATGTTTATTTAGGTAAAATATGTATATTCTTAAAGTCACATTACTATTAATAGAAAATACGATGACACTAAATATATACAAATTATCAATAATTACTTTACACATAAGTATAGCTTTTATTCTAAATCTAATTCTGTTTCACTCTCGAAGTCATCATTAAAATTAATTATAATGGGCCCTCTATGTTATTTTGTATGCACATGTACGAATCTTCAACTTTTATAATGTGCTACAATTTATGACACTGGGACTTAAAGTAGGAGTAACATTTTCTGCTCTCACATTTGATTTAATTTGGTGCCACAAATCACATACATATTGTTTTTTTGTATCATATGATTTTAGCACTTCCAAAAGTTGCCCTTGTAACTGGATTCAAAATAAATATTATTTTGTAACAAATATTCTTGAATTTCAGTTTTTGTACTTGATGAGTTTGGTGCTTTTTGTAGCAGGCGGCTGTGATAGCTTGCGTTATCCATTACACACAATAACACTGGTTTTCGGAATATTTGTTAAAAGATAATTTTGAAACCAGTTTTCAAAAAGTTCTGCACTTGTATCTTCATGATAGTCCAAGCTAGAATTCTTAATATGCTTCGCAGCAGCAAGCAGTTTAGAGCAAATCCATCTTCTGATCCAGCGTGAATTATGGTGATGTGTTTTCTTTTATTTGAAGGCGCTTTAGTCTGACAGTTTTTACTGGAATCAACCCATCCTTTGGATACTATATCGTGTGTATCAAACCAAGTTTCATCTAGATAAAAGGAGTATAGCAGGGGCGGTCCTCAGACACCTCCATGGCATCTTGACCAACGATCGGTCCCAGAAGTGTTTACCTGTCAACTTTTGTGCACCTGTCTTAAGCGTGACACCTGGTTTGCACAGGTAGCTGTTAATTACCAAAAAAAAATTCCAAGAAGGAGCTTCGCCAAGCCTCGCGTCATCACAAGAGCCGAGCCTCGCCTCGCCGAATTCCGTAATATCGAGAATTGTTTTTCTGTTAATTAAAATTAATATGTTCGACGTAAGACTAAAGGTCAGGTTCACAGATAAGAAAAGGTCTAGGATGTAGGTAAGGAGATGTTTGTGTAGTATTGAGATGAGCAATGTTTAAATAAATACGAAAAATATTTGTTTTTCGAAAAATACCGGGAATAGCTTGTTTTCATTAATGTGTTCGACGACGTAAGACTAAAGGTCAGGTTCGCAGATAAGAACAGGTCGAGGATGTAGATAAGGAGACCTTTGTGTAGTATTGAGATGAGCAATAAAAAATTGTTTTATAGATAAGTTAAATTTAACAGCTTATAGCAGATGATAAAAAAAACGTATAGCACTTAAAATAATTAATATAACGAGATTTGTTTTCAACTATTTAAAATTAACGTGTTCGAGTCACAAGAGTTCGAGTCTGGTCTAATTTTCTATTAAAATAATGGAATAAAACTCAACTTTGAAATAATTTGGATTTATTTAAATTTTCAGATAGAAATATATAAAAAAGTCAAAATTTTCAAGTAATGTTTATTAAAACAATATTAATAAATACACTATTCTTGAAATTTTCTTTTCTTTCTTTCGTAAAAAGCAAATTGTGCAATATTGTACGAAGTTTCCATTTTAATTGGGGTCCAGTAATTTTGAGTCGAGTTGTCACTGATGTTAGCATAGAAATAATCTTTATCCATCTGTCGCCATCCCCAATCATCTTGTGCTGTGTTTGATAAAGATGAAAACATTTGTTCATTTCGTTTGTCACGAGGTTACTTTTGGAATCCAAAAACTGTTTGGTGGGAATGGGACAGCTATGATGTGGCTATAACAAAAAAACAATTCTATGACTGGGGTATTGATTCCTTGCAGTACAAGTCAAGTTCCGACGTCGTTCCAACAAATGGCTGTGCTCTATGAATGCGAATTGATTCCTGACAAAAGCAGAAATGTAGCTTACAGAGGTGACAGTAAATTGTAGCTAATGGTTCGTGTTGTCGTTGTGATGCGATCTAATTTAATCCGTTTATTTTGTCTTGTAGTAGTAGCGGTAGTATATTTAACAGGGGTCAAGTTGTGAAATCTTTTGCGATCATTTGCCTCCAAATATTTGATATCAGTCGTGGTCTGAAATAATATTTTCAATTTAAATATTGCACTTATATTTAAAATATAACTATTTACCTCTCAACTGGATGAGACGGAATTTTTGAATATAGTAGATTACCCGTAACAAAAGAAGAATAAATGAAACTAAACATTGTTATATCCCCATGGTAGAGTGTCTGTATTTAACTGTTGGTAGTAGTTCGTGTAGTTAACTATTCGCTTGTCGTCAAAAGGACTCAAAGCGGTTTTAATTTGATTAATAGTAAATACGTTATGCTTTTTGGATCTAATAAAATTTTGCGCAACATCGATGGTAGTATTGTTGAAAAGGCACTGATAATAATCATGAAAAGAAATTTGAAATAGTGAAGGATATGTATTTTTCTTTATTAAGTGGAAGCAAACTAATTATAACGTTCATTTCTGTAGAAAGGGTCTTGATTAAGAAGTGACTATCGTACCCTGATATATTATGAAATATTACAGGCAAAGTTTTTTTTTTATCTGAAAATTTTAAATTACATGATTTATGTGCATAGGAATAGCCCCGTTAAATGACAGTGGTCTCTTACTTTATAGTTATCCACTAAAAAAGGTTCATAACAAGAGTGACATGTTTTTTCTTGACAATAAGCCTCATTTTCTTGTTTATTTAGAGGTATTATAGATTGTGGGTTTGAATATATCGAATTAACTTTATAAGCAAATTTGCCAAGTTCCCTGACAAACCATTCTTGACACTTTTCTCCAGTATATCAATGAAATTCCGATAGCGAATCATCATAAGAACATTTTAGAAAATATGAAATACTAAATGGTTCATGTTTTTGATATTTTTTGATTTCTTAGTGCATTGCTTGTCTTCATACTTGACAAGCATGCTCTCTAAATCTGCGTAAGTTGCAAAAGGAACCGATAATTTATTTGAGACCTTTTTAAAAGTTAAAATTTTTTCATTTTCCTTTGGCAATATAATTTTACATTTATTTAATAATTGGCAATCTTTGGAATGTTTTTTCAAAATGGGTTCAGTTTTAAAATGATTAAGACAACGCTCGCAAAACCATTTTTTATGTTTTCTATTACCCATTTGGGTATTCAATAAACCACTTAATCTTTTTATGCATGCAAAATGAAATGTTGTGTTTGCAGGTTCGAGAAAATATTGTGTGTTTTCTAATTCAACGTTATTAGAGGGTAGTATAAGTAAAGTAACTGTATCTGTAAAATATTCTATTTTGCTTAATAATAAAGATAAAATTTCTCTCTTTCTTAAACAAAAAACATTAATAGCTAAGTTGTTCATTCTTTTAAACTTGGAAATATCTTTTAGAGCAATTGGAAATTGAATTCCGTCATATTTCAAATAGTGGCTGAAATGATCATAAGATGACGTGCGTGAAACGTTTTTGCCTTTTCTGGGTCCACGTATAGCACACATGATAGCCCCACAAAAAACAATAAACGTCTTTATTTTTAATATTGATAACACTTAGTTTTTTTATGAATTCAGGCAATTGCACATAAATGGAAGACCCCACGCTTATTGGATTAAAAGAATTAATATTTACTTTCAAGTACCAAATTTCACACAAGGCTCAACCAGTGTCTCTTTCTTGAAATTCTTCAATTTGAACCAAAATCTTATCAGTAACGTGTATCTTTTACCATTCCGTCAGATTCATAGATGGTTTAATTAGTGAATTTTTCGTTGTAAAATGTTTAGCGGATTTTTCTAAATTTTGAGAATTTATAAATAAACCTGAAAACACAAAATTTACTTTAATCATAGAATTTTTAAGTTCAGTTTTAATCCTGTTTGAAAAAATACGAAAAGCACTATTTAAAAACTCTCTTGGTTCTTTCATCTTTAAACTGTTAATAATTCCCGTTTTTATTCTCCATTTAAAACAAGAATCAATATCTTCCCAAACTAATTTTCTTTTTAATAGACCCTTGTTCTCCCTTTAAAATAAGAATCAATTTATTTTAAATGCAATTTAAAACGTAATAAAAAGTGTTTTAAAATTGACAAATTACTTTCCACTCTACTATAACTATGTTCAAAGTCGCCTCGTCACGGATTCTGGCATGGAGCACTCGATGGAAGAGACGTTGGGCTGCGGATCCGATGGTTATGGGCCGCCAATTTCCTGCATCGCGTTTGTCGCCGGACTTGAAGACAATTACGCTCCTCAGGTCGTTCTAAGATGTCGGGTGGATGGCTCTTCCAAGGATTATGGTGTAGATTATGGCCAGGTATAGTGGCTTCGCCTTCTTGACGTCCTCTACCGCAAGTCCGTCAGTCCCTGGAGCTGCATGGTGCCAGTTGGTTGTGGCTCTGGTGACATCCTCCGCTGTTATGGGCCGGTAGGTAGAGAGCTCAGGTCTTTGGTCGTGGATGTGTTCGTCGTCGTTTTTGGATGGAGACTCCAGGATACCTGAAAATAACTGCTCGGTTGCCTCTTTCGAGGGCAACTCAGGCGGATCGTACATTGCCTTCCCGTGATCCGCGGTCTTTTCTGAAAAGGTCTTGAGTCTTCTTGTACTCGGAGGCACGCTTCCCACGTACGGGTCGCCGCTGATTGTAGTTGCGGCCTGGTCCACACCTCGGTCATCCGTCGGTCCAGTCTCTTCGTCCTTATTCCGATCCACCATTCCTCTAAGGAGTCACGGAGTTGGGCGTCGGGGGAGAAGAGTTTGCGTTTGGTATCAGTTCTCGGTCTATCCGTTTTGAAAACAGCCAAACGAAAATACTCAAGATGGCAACAGTACCCAGTACACTTATCGTATTTTCTGAAGATAAACTAAACTTTCCTGTGCGTCACGTCTTGGTTGTTATGAAACAGCTTTTTCAGTAAGTATTTGTTAATTTTTTTTAAAGTGTTAGTGAACGTACCATTTATTGCAATAACAGCTCCTTTTATTACATTTTGTGCATGAATTTGTTTAGCTAGGTGCTGTAGCTTATTTTATATATTCCATAAATTTATATAGCATTGATGGTGCAGTAGTTGCGTAGCCTGCCATACCTATAATGTTTATTTTATTCCAGAATTTTTTTCTCGATCTACATTTACATTTTTTTTTAATTTTGGAAGCTTTTCGGTGAAGCAATTTTTTTATTTTTGCAAAAATACTGATTATATAAAAATGATTCCTATGAGGTGTTATAAAACTTGTATTTAGAGAAGTTTTTTTTTTCTTTCAGATATGGTGTTGATAGGATTCTCGAAAGGGATGATAAGGTGTATATACACTTTACTTATAGTCCCCGGAGAGAAACCTTGAAACGAAAGTTTAGAAATCTCCCCGTACGCTATCTACGGACAAAAATCCATAATGATGAGGAATTTAGGATACTCGAAAGAGTGGTAAAACGGTTCAAATTTAATCTTGTGGACGAGGATGTGGAAACAACTGTTAGTGAGCAGCAACAACGAACACTACCATCAACATTATTACAGAAAAATCAACTAACTTTGATAGAAGGTTATAATTACCAAAACTTAAAAAAGTGTTGGACTTCTAAATCATTACATGATGTGATTGGTGCTAAGGTTCTCGATGTGGTAAAAATCATTAACCTATTATTAAAATCTTGTCCGTGTAGATCCTTTGTAGCCGGTGGTTATCCTAGTTATTTAGTAGGTCGAACCAAAACTTACGCAGATATTGACATGTTTATTGAACTTAGTCCTGTATGTGAAGCGGTATGTTTATTGATTTTAGATATACTGATAGAGAAACTTAAGGAAAATGGTTATAGCAGTGTACAAAGTATAACAACTGTAAATAATTACTCAACAAAATTTTTCTTACGAAATGTTGTCGTCAAGAAAGGTTTTTTATTACAATTGATATTTTTGAAAGAAAACTCTAACCATTTAACTTTTGAAGAACTAATTATACATAGGATAACTAATTTTGATTTAGATATACGTAAAACTGCTTTATTTAGGCAAAATAATTCGTTACGTACAATTCAAATGAATCAAATGAAGAAAATTGAAAATTGTATTCCAAGAAATCTTAATCGTCGTGATAAATATATAGAAAGACGACTTGAAAATGTATTGAATGTAGACACCTTAACAATGATATGTCTGAAAAAAATAACATGTTTAAAAGTAGGATAACGATTTGAAAAAATACAATTTACATAATATTTTAGTTTTTTATTTCAATATCCATTACAATTTCTACATTTAAATACATTTCAATGATATAAATTAAATACGTTTTCCAAGGTACAGTTTAATGTATTGCTATCATGTTGCTGACAACGATACGACTTGAATACATTTTGTAATTCGGCCAAGGGTGGACATCCTCTTGTTTCCAAATCAATAACGGTGTAATTTGTTTTGAACAATAATCGGGTCAACCACTCCAATTTTTGATTTCCTTTTATTGCAATGATATTGTCGGTGTAGTCGTTATTCCAAGAGTCCACAGTGTCATATCCATTTTCTTCATTAATAAAATCTTTTATAAACTCAGTCAAATTTTCAAAAGCATCGTTTGACCATTTCAAGCCATGTACGTTGTTAGTTAACCATTTCATGTGATTTCTAATTTGGTATTTGCAAAAGTCAAATTCAAAAGGAAGTTTAACTGAAGCATGTTTATAATTTTTATTTTAGGTATTAAGAATTGCAATTTCCTTGCATAAAAAAGTTGAGCTGCCATATTGAAATCCGTGTATATCTATTACAAACATGACTCTTTAGAAAGCGTTCACTATACTGCTTTTGCTGCTGCTGCTGAGACTACTCCACCTTTTACCGCGAACAATCGTTGACTGACGTTTTACTTTTGACACTTTGAAATTTAATATAACTTCCTGGTTAAGGGATTGTATTTGAATAAACGATCATGTAGAATCAAACAGAATGCTGAGGTATTGTTTGTTATTGTTTTAGTTGTTTTGAATTCAATGCGAATATCAACAGCTCCATCTTTTAGGATGTCTTCACCTTGACGTGAACAGTCAACAACAATTAATGCTGCTTTAGTCTTGTATGTTGTTGGGTCATAACACGGATCCCTCTGATTTTTATAATAATAGGATTTTTGAAATTGTTGATACTGATACATTTCATACGCAAGCGCATATTTATTGTTATCAAAGTCCAAATTTAGATTATCGTATGGAAACATATCAGAGTTCAAATACACCTTCAAATTTAATAAACTGCAATGCTGAAAATGACTCGCATTTTTCGCAATATTATTTTTCACACCAGTTTGAAAACCAGTGATAATAATACGAGGCTTCTCCAATTGATTTCATGATTTCATTGCCCATGTGTGGTTTTTGCTTTGCTGCAGTTGTGGGTATTCATGTAGATCCCAACTTCTGAAAGCAATCGTTAATTCCCTGTTACTTTCAAATTAAGTAAACGTAATTTTTGAGTATCACTAACGGTAACATGAGGCATTTTCCACAATATCTTACTCAGTGTAATTTTATAGGTTTCCTTTTTGTCATTTGCATGATTCTCTCTGTATAAGAATTGCTTCTAATTAATATTAATTCTTGACGAAGATTCATGATTATTTTATGAAAATCCTCCGTAAAACCCATCAACATTTTTAGCGGAATACAAACATTAAAACTACCGTTATCATCCAAAATTTTTCGATTTTCTTCACAATCCCATCCAGCATTCTGAAGTGCAAAATATTCAGCTTTCGAAAATGATACGTAACCTTTCATTGTTGTGGCTATGCCGGGATTTCGAACCCGATCGATAACCACTCCTCCTAGTTCGTAGCGAATTTCATCAAACAAGTGAACAATTCCGTTATTGATAAAAGTTACATTATCACTATAGTTATTATCGTTTTTAAGCAACTTTGCTTCCATGTATAAAAAGCTTTGACTCGGTAACGTGTATAAATTTTGTGTTTGTATTGGTATTCTAATTTCATCGTTATTGTTTAGAGTTGTTGAGGAATAAGGTTGATGTGTATGGTATTGATAATTTATGATTGAGTCATCATTTAGCACATTTTCTCCCACTTTTAACATGTTATAACTCATTGTCTTTGTGCCTATATCTACACTTGCAAACTAATATAATAAAAAGTCTTTCCAAACTCGTAGTAATCCGTAGTTTAAAACTACACCAAAATCTTTGTAATTTTCCAATTTTTAATTTTGATTTTTCTTTTTCTTCTTCTCCTCCTCCTGTAAACTGAATCCCAATGAGAGTAGTACACGTTTGTTTTTAGATATTAACTCCTTAAACGTTCTGGTGGAACTAATAGTTGTCTGTTCATCTAATTGGGTTTTATGACAATTTTCAAACGAGTCCTTTGGTACATTTAAAGAATTATGATTATACAGAAATACCATTTTAAAGAATTCGCTTTAAATGTAACCTTATAGTTACTAGCTCGTTTCTGAAATTGACTAATTTCTTATCCTGATCAGTTATTTTAAGGATTATCTCATCGATATATCGTGTGCTGATTGGTAGATAAATAACATTCGATGGCTTCTCGACTATTTTGAAACCGGGTGGCACTGTTGGATAAAATAAATGGATAATATGAACTAAATCTCCGTTATTATAGGAATTTGTCACTAGATTACATTCTATACATATTGAATTAACCTTAAATATATTTACAGGATTATCGGAAATGTGTCTTTTATTGGGCTCGAGTTGCTTGTTACCGAGCCCCAGTAAACTGCCAATTGAATGTTCTTTGCTGAAATCAATTTTACGGTTAAATTTGATTTCACACTGTAAAGTGTTATGGTTCGCTTCGAAACGAAGTGTGATTGGATCCTTTTCTTTTGAATGAAATCTCAGATACGTCGTCAAATATTTCTGAATATCGCTAATTTCGTAGGATCCTACAGGTATAACAACGTGCTCATCTCCACAATGAAAACTGTTATTGCTACTGTCAATGTTAGGAATTGAGTTGTAACTTTCAAAGTTTATTAAACCCAAAACATAATTTTCGTTTTCATTCAAAACAATAGGTGGATAAATTTTGGTTGAAAGTACAGACTCCGTTCCCGATAAGGTAAACGTATAAGACATGTTTAACTACTTTTTGGATCAAAGTATTTACGTTAAATAAAACAAAAACTATAGTTATATTGGTATTTATTCTAAATCTACAGAATGATACAAAAATTTCAGACATAAGTGACCACATATAAACGAGTCATAAGGTTGGTAACAAAGATGATTATAAAATATGTTACAAATACCATTAGAGTTAAAATATTTACACACTTCCAGAGGAGGTTTTAAATTTCCAAAACTATCAAAGTAATAAACATTATTTCTATGTTTTCAATAAGCAGTCCAATGATTTCCCGGTCCAGAAAAATTGTCTAAATTGATAATACCAGATTCGTTTTGGTAAATTTTCTTCGGTAATCGATCCTTCAAAAACTCCTCGAAAATAGGGTATCTTGAGTAGTTTAGTATACTTTTCAATATCAAAGTTACTTAAGGCACGGTTAGGTAAGATTATCGGTATTTTTTTCCTGAGATGATTTCCTAAAAAAAGGCCTAAACCTGTTTTGTATGGTTTTAAAGAGACGTTTCCCAATGCAATGGATTTCATCGTCTTGTTGTGGCGTTCGCTTTCTTGCAATTGTTGTTTGGCAGCACGAGCATCAGATACGGCCTTTGCAACGCCCGCCGGCAGCTCCTCCACTTAACGCACCTAATGCACTCAGTCCCGCAAAAATAGGGATCAAAGGAAGAAAACCTCCAGTTTTTGGAATTTTAATTATTCTTGGCTGTCTGATTTTGGTATTATTAACTGCTTTCATAGCTATCTTAGCAGCATCGTAAATATTGGATGGTTTTTGATTTAAAATACTACCTTTAATCTTTTTCATAACTGATTGAAAACTTTTTAATTTTGTACTGCTTCTTTTTTTCCCGCTAACTTTTGGTCTTTTTGCCTTTTTGCTTTTCTGCTTCCGAGGTTTACTTTTTTTAATTGCTACCATGTTTACTATTTTCTGTTGGAAAAGTTTTTAATACACTAAACGTTGAAGCCAGATAAATGAAAATATATATACTATTTTTTTACTTTTTTTTTTCAATGGGTCACTAGCAAATTCCTCATGAAAATTATGTCGTCGTCGTTTAATTTCCGCTTGTTGGATAAGTTTGCCGATTTTGTTTCAAATTTTAGTTTTTTCCCATCAATTATATCATCATCAGAGTTATCTATCTTTCTTTTGAGTGCCCTATTTTGATGTTGCAAATCTTGTTCAATCTCGTTCTCTAAGTTCTTTCGTTTCTCATCATCATTCTCAATAAAATTAGAAGGGTATTTCATTTTTTCGTTTGTTTTCTTATCATGATAATTATCGTATTTTTGTTGTTTATTTTTTGTTCCCTTTTTGACTTGTTTTCGATACACCTTTTCAGTTTGACCTTTTACTTGGATTCTATTGTATGACTGATTTAAATTGGGGTTATTACTCAAACTTATATCCCCACTGCTAGTACCCATACCTAGCTTTATTTTAGTTTGCATTGCAGCTGAAATACCTGCAGCGGCTAATTTTTCTTTCCAGGATGCATTCGATGAATTTATTCTGCTTAAAGCGTGTTTAAGTAAAATTTTATCTGTTGCATTACGATCTGATATGTTTTTATATTGTGAATAGGCAATATCATGATTTTTACATGCTTCATCTAACGAGAATTTAGTACCTGGACCACAATAGTTATACTTTGGAAGATGTAATTCAAATGGAAGTTTGTTTATCATTGAGTTTAACAAACCTTCCCCATTAATCGTTCGTTGGTGTTGTCGATCAATCGAATAATACCTCATTTTAAAAGAAGTAAATAAAGACTGAATATAAATAACAGCGTGTTATGGCTTTATAATTAGTTTTACATCGGATATTTAACATGGAGGAGAAAAAGAAGAAACATATCAAAATTGTGAAACAAAGAACGTCTTTAACAGTAAATAATCATGATGTGAAAAAAAACAAAAATATTAAACACAGTATATTATTACCATCTACTGTACGATGCATCATATCGGAACCTTCAAACTGTGGAAAAACCAATATCATGCTAAGCCTTCTTGAACATCCCAATGGATTGAAATTTGAAAATGTCTACGTCTATTCAAGGTCTCTGGATCAACCTAAATATATGTATTTAGAGAAATTATTAAAACCAATAAAAGGAATCGGTTACTAAGCGTTCGATAATAGTGAACAAATATCGCGTGTGATAAACAGGATGTTATCAGAGAATATTTTAGTGTGGGACGTCACAATAATATAGACTGTTTTTACTTGTGTCGAACATATGCAAAAATACCCAAACATTTGATAAGAGACAATGCTAACGTCCTAATATTATTTAAACAGGATGACTTATATTTACATCATGTATACTCTGATCATATTGGTACTGATATGTCATTTGGCAGCTTTAAAACCATATGTTCATACTGTTGGAAAGAAACATTTGGTTTTCTATCTAAATTTGAGGATAATAAAATTGATGAAGGTCGATATCGGTTATATTTTGATAAATATATATATATATATATATATATATATATATATATATATATGTGTAGTATCGCTTTTATAAATTATTACATAGTTGAACGTTGAAAGTTCATCATCATCATCATGGCTTCTGCTCGTACCACGAAAAATAAAAAGGAAAAAACTAATCAATCAGTTAAGAAAAAAATAATTTCAAAGAGAAAAGATATAAAGAATAAACTAGATATCTTAAAACATGGACAAATAGCCCACGAGAATAGCAAATTGCGAGATTAGCAAATTGTTTGTTGGGGATTGGGAACCCTTTGATACCCACGAGAATGTATTTCAGCCTATAACAAAACATTTGGAGGTGATTGAGAACAAATTGGCTCCAAAGAGGCACACTCCTGAAAGTTTGATATCTGAACTTAAAAGAAGGGAACAATTTTCTGAAGACGATAACTATGATGATGATGATAAAGATGACGAGGAGAAACTTTTTGGGGACCATAATAGTGAAGAGGAAAACGAGTCAGTGAAATCGGAACCTATACCCTCCACTTCTATCCCATTAGTGTTTAAGGATACTCCTACAGGAAACAAAATCACACATGCATATCAAACTGCACCAAAAATGAAAAGAAAATTATTTTCTTCCACAACAAAAGCATCGTCGTCAGTAGTTATAATAGGGGAGCGCCTCCTCCTCCTCCTCTTCCTCTCTCTCATGTCCCTCATTCTTAACTTCCTCCCCTTTTATTCTCATTCGCATCATATTTTCAATTTTTTCTCTTTGTTCTCCCACATTTGATTTTGCATTCTTAAGTCTTATAAATAGGTGCATCATGATCATTTTAGTATGCCGAGACACATTTACTAAGCTGTGCTCGAGTTGCGTAAAAAGTTATTTTTCAATTTTTCCACCAATTTTGTATAAAACAAAAAGAAAAAATGTGTCAAGTAATAAGTGAATTATGTGTAATCGCGAAAAATTAACTACAACTATCAGACAGTTAAAAGTTAAATATCTCAATTTCTTTGAAGTGATTTCGAAAGATGAATACACCAAGCTGTTTTATCCACTGAAACGAGATTATTTGGAAGCAATTGACTGTTGTGATGATTATTTAGAAGGAATTATAAGCCTTACTACGTTTTTCAATACATTTGGGAAATCATACTTTGTAGGAGAATTAAGCCACCTAATAGAATTTATAGGAGAAGATTGCCAATTTATACCTGCTATTATTGCAACCCAAAAGAGGTTTCAATTATACGAAGATAAAAAACAGGTATTATCAAAGAAAGTTAATCCTATTCGCAAGAGACGTCCCCCTACATATTTAAAATATTATGTTAAATAAATGAAATGGCTGAGTTGCTGATTGCAGTTAAATTATTAGAGGAGAAATTTAGTAATCTTTCAAAAACCTATTTCTCATATTGTATGGCAAGTGGTCCGGAGTGGATAGACTTTTATTGTAATCATTCTGAGGAATTCGTAAAGGCTGCCCTCTGTTGCAACAAATACATTGAAACATTAAATTTTTTTCAACTTATTCAAGATCTAAAAGATATTGGCTTTGGTTACTATTTAAAAGACTTGAAGCAATTTATTGACGAGGATACTATTCTTCAAGAAATTGAAAAGGAAGAATAAATTTAATAATATTTACAATGGAGCAAATGGTTACTGAAATATATGAAGAGTTTATTATATCTGCTGCATACTTCCAATATTTATCAATTGTAGGCGAAGAAGACGCAGAAGCACAAGATTTGTCAGCATATGTTAATAATATAGATCGAATGAAACAATGTAAATTAGCCGCTAAATTTTGTAATGATTATTTAAAATATAAAAATGAGTATGAACTTTTAAATGAATTTAGAAAATTAGATTTAAGGTATCATATTAATTGTATTCAATCATGGTTGGTTAATGCAAAATAAAAAGGTAATTAAGTTTTTTATTTAAATTTTTATTCATTCATAAAACAATTGTCATATAAAAATAACACATTTGTCAAAGCACACATACAAGGTGATTTTGAATGATAGAAGCATTTTGGTTCCATTAGCTTTAGCGCTGGTTGTTCATCTATTTCAATCACATGCTTTTTAGAATATTTCTGTATAAAATCCTTTTTTTCGCTTCCTTTTACAAAAACAAAATCTGCTTTCTTCGTAAGTGTTTCAGTTATTTTTGGGAAATGATGTAATGGAGTAAATCCATTATTCCAATGTATACAATGATAATTTTTCGTTAACCATACCGCCTGCTTGTGACAATCAGGTGAAAGAAACTCCATTGGAAAAGGCTTTTTAAAAATGTAATGAGTCATTTCATAACCATCAAAAGCTGCAAGCTCTTTCGGTTTAAATTTATTTTTTTCATCTTTGAATCCTTGAATATCTATAACCAATCTCATATTTTCAAAGCAGCAAATTTTTTAATGAGACTTTTTTTACTTGAATAATTTGCAATTTCTTCTTTCAGTTGATTAATTTTAAAAATAAATTTTTCAATTTGTAGTTGTAGTTTTGATGTCATGATTAAAACTAAAAGCTTTTGAAAATTTCTTTAAATTAAATCGAAATATGAAAATAGTGGGGATAAAGTTTATAATTGTTTCACAATTTTAGTAGTAGCTAAAGGTTGTAGCTAAATAATTTGTCATGTAAAATAAGACAATAAGCAGAAGTATCTTTTTTAATTGCATTGTGTGTCTCAAATTCAATTCTCATTACTACGGATCCCGTTTGAATTGTTTCTTTTTGATGGGAGCAATCAATATGTGTAATAGGACTAATGTTTTTGAATTGTTCAGGATTAAAAATGGGTTCATTTGGAACACCATAGTAAGACTGTCTAAAGTTGGCAAACATTTCGTATAAAGCAGAAAATTTGTTTTCTTCGAAATTTAAGTACAAATCGTGATAAGGATATCTTTCAGAATTTAAATATACTGTAATATTTGACAAGGTAATATTGTCAAATTTACTCATATCTTTAACAATTTTCCCTTTTCTGTTTTCTTGAAAGCCAATCACAACATGACGAGGAGCTTCTAGTTTACTAGTTGTTTTTACCGGCCATGTGTGACGGGTTGTTTCGGTTAGAGAAGAATATTCAACAAGTTCCCAACTCCTGAATCCTATCAATATATCTTTATTTGATTCTAATATTTTTGATAGAGCAAGTTGTTGTGGCATATCAACTAGAATGTGAGGAACTTTCCAATAAATTTTATCGAAAGTAACCAATGGAGTGTCAGGAGCAGTAACAAGGTGTGCCGGATCTTCTTTGAAAATAACACCATCTGAATCATCAGTTGATCTAATAAGAACCAATTCCTGTTTCATATTCATAATAATTTTTCTGTAATCTTCAAAAAATCCTAAAAGCATTTTTAGTGGTATGGATACGGAGAATTTTCCATCATTATCAACTAAAATTGTATCACCTTCTTTCCGATGTGGAAACCAACCTGCATTTTCCAGTTTTAAACTTTCGTTGGTATTGTGAGAAAGGTAGCTTTTTAAGGTTGATGCTAATCCAACATTTCTTATTGAATCTATAGTAATTCCGTTTAGTTCATAGCGGATTTCTCTGAACAAAAAGGCTATACCATTGTTAATAAATAGCAATTCTTTCTTATATTTACCTTCTGTATTAGTTAATTTTCCTTCGATATAAAGTAAACTATCTGATGGTAGAGTGTAAGCATCGAGTTCTTGAATTGGGATCCTTATTTCATCATTGTAATCGAATTTTGAAGAAATATATGGTTGATATGTGTGAAGCTCAGAACTGACGATGGAATTGTCTACATAAAGCTTTTCGTTTACGTTTAATATGTTCATTATTTTAAAACAGTGAAATCCAAGGATGTGAGAAATTTACGATTATCTCGTCTTAACTTGTTGGTGTTGGATTTGATACTGAACTGTTGTTTAGGCTTTTTCTTTTTATAAGTTTTTACTTTGTTGATAGTGGTAGGGGGGCAAGTCTCATCCCAAGGGCTCTATTATATCTAACAACCATTTTATATTTCACTTGTTTGTAAATGTAACCTTACTGTTATAGTTTCTCCTCTAAAACTGATAAGTTCTCCGTCTTGATCAACTATTTTAACTGTTATATTGTTAATTGCTTTGACGCTAACTGGAAAATACAAAATGGGCAAAGGAGATTCAACTATTTTATACCCTGGAGCTACAGTTGGATAAAACTGGTGAATAATATGAACAGGTTTACCATTATTGTAAGAACCGACACAAATATTACAGTCAATACAAATAGCATTCACCTTAGTTATTTTTGCAACATTATCTGATTCTTCCTCTTTCATAGCTTCTAGTATCCTGCTATTAAAACCCAACATTTTTCCTATCGAATCTTCCTTGGTAAAATCAATTATTCTATTACACAAAAAAGTTTTTAGAGTATTAACATTTGCTTTTAAAAGAAAAAAAATTTTTTCATTCGGAAATAAATCTTCTATACTTTCTCTTATGTATGTTTCTATATCTGTAATGTCATAAGTTCCGTCGGGAATAACAATTACTTTTTTATCTATATAAAATTTATTATATCCTTCTTTTATATTGGGGATAGTCATAAACGTTTCAAAATCAGCTAAACCCAGGTAATATTGTTTTTCATCCTCTAAATATATGGGCGGATTAAAATCAGCAGACAAAACAGAACTGTTTCCTGATATGGCAATTGTGGTAGACATTGCAGTTTATTTATGAATGAGATATTACAATAAATAATGAGTTTATATATTTTTTTGCAAAAATTTTAGGGATAGTTCACCACAGTTATATGAATTAAATTTTTGTTTATTTTCATAAGTATAAAATACATCCACTTTGCCATTCGAATTAAAATATTTGAGAAGTTCAAAAGGTGGTTTTAAATTTCCATAACTATCAAAATATATTACATTTTTGTTATTTTTAATATAAGCAGTCCAATGAGATCCTTTATTTTGTTTTTTATCCAAATTTACAATACCACATTCTTTCAGATTAATTTTTTTTGGAAGTTCATCGAGCATAAAAACACCTCTAAAGCCAGTTATTTTTAACAGCTTTACATATTTAATAATATCATTGTTCGTAAGTGCTCTTTTTGGAAAACTTATTTTGAGTTTTTTTTTTGTCTGATTGCTTTCATTTTGACGGATCCTCCTTTATAAGGTCTAATAAATAGCCCCTTTCCTTTATATGGTCTAATATATAATCCTTTCCCTTCTTTAGAAGCATTTTCCATTGCAATATTATGTCTATGTATTTCTTCTAGTTGCTGTTTAGCTGCTTTAGCATCATTTACTGCCTTAGCAATTCCTGCCGCGCCTCCACCTAGTGCACCCAGGGCGCCAAGAATGGGAAACAAAAGAGGTAGAAATCCTCCAATTTTTTTGGGTGTTCGAATGATACGTTTTTTTCTCAATTTAAGTTTACCCCCTTTTGTATTTTTTAATCCCAAACCGAACTTTCTTTTACCCTTCATTATTCCTGCAACACTTAAAGCTGCAATTTTTTCACCAATAGAAGAATCTTTAGCTTTTACCCTATCCCAGGCTTTTTTTTCTAATATTTGGTCAGATATGTGTCTTTTTGATAAATCTTCAGTCTGAGAGTAAGATATATCATGTTCTTTGCAAGCGGAATCCAATGGATTTATACCAACGTCACCTCTAGATAATCTTTTTTCCAAGTTGGTGCCGGGACCACAATAATTATATCCTGGTATATGAACTTCGAAAGGTAGTTTGCTAATTAATTTATTTACTAAACCAGAGCCTTTTCTATTACGTGTTTTAATAGTTTTTTTCAACTTATGGCGACCCACAGTCATTGAAGTTCTTTTTATACTAAAAGCACATTGACATTTTCTGGTATAAATACTTTTAGAGCTAAAAATATTTACTAGTGTGATTAAGAATGAGGATTGAAAAACAAAAATTCTCATTACCAGTAAATAATCATGACGAAAAAATTTTAAGTAAACAGTTGAGAAAGCATGGTGACTTATTTTGCGGTGGTTCAAAAAGAGGGCTTATAGTTGGTTGCAGTGGTAGCGGTAAAACCAACGTTATGCTTACACTGCTCGAGCATCCAAATGGAATTAGGTTTAAAAATGTCTATGTTTATTCAAAGTCATTAGATCAACCAAAATATGAATATTTAAGAAAGTTGTTAAAACCTATGACAGAAATTGGATACTTTGAATATGATAGCGATGAGAACATTATTTCACCTCATGAGATTGTCATAATCAATCTATTATTAGGGACTATTTCACGCATGGAAGGCATAGAAACACCGATTGTTTTTTTATTTTTCAAGGATATTCCTCAATCCTTAAACGTCTAATTCGAGAAAATGCAAACTTATTAATTTTATTTAAACAGGACTGTTTGAGTTTAAAACATATATATAATGACCACTGTATATTGGATATGACATTTGATCAGTTTAAAAATATTTGTGCTAACTGTTGGATGGATCCATATGGCTTTCTTGTAATTGACAAAGATTGTGATGTAAATCACGGCAGATATAGAAGTAAATTCGATTCCTTTATATATTTATAAAAGTAAAAAATTTGCAGTTTTATTTCATTTAAAACTTGTACAGCATGGATAAACGTTTAGCTCGAGAATTAATAAGATCGAGACAAGCCGTGAAGCAGAAATATCAAAGCTTGAAATTAGCTACTTCTACTGCTCAGTCCGAATTAGAACAAACTTATAGACCAATAACACAACCACTTAAACAGCTAATTTCAGGTATTGGTAAATCCGAACCATTCGATTTAAAAGAAGAAAGAGTTTCAAAGTATGAAGATTTCAAAACACCTACAAAGCTTTATAAAACATCAACTCCGACGAAAAATATTCAGAAAACAGGAAAAACTCCGTCACTCCCTACAGAACTACCAACATTTTTAAATGACAGTAGTATCACTTCTTCCTCTCCTGTAGTACAACCATTGTCATCAACTGTTATAGCAGAAACTTCGGATCCTTCTAGTGACACAACAACAAATTTAAACTTGTCAGACATATTGGAACAAACTAGAAAAACAATTCAAACCTATGTTGGTACACCATCATATAAAGAATACTTAGCAGATTTTCATGAATTACCCAGATCATATATTGATGAGGGTGTGAAAGATACACAACATAAATTTGACCATTATTATGGAATAGTTCATGACCTCGAAACGGATAAGTTTTCTTTTGGTTTAACACAGATACCGGTAGAAATTATTGGAAAAGACATTAAAGTGGGAGGAATAACGTACACAGGCACGCCAGGTTTATACGAATTGCTTTTCAAAAAAGAACCGAAAGGTTATAGGAAGGAAGATTTAGATAATTACATGAACATTCTAGCTAACACAAATGTATATCGTAGGAATTTTGATTCAAATGAACAAGTTCAAGGAAATACATCACACAAATATGTTACAATAATAGGACCATATTTACAAAGAAAGGGGATTACAAAGACAAAAACCTTGCCAAGATTAGTTACAGCATTTAACAAACCAAAACCTCCGTTTAGAACAACTAGAGCCAAATCTACAGGAAAGGGATTAATTTTGAAAACAAACAGATCAAATACAGACTATGTATACTGGAATAATGTTAACGAAATTGTTGATAGGCTACGTTTATTAATTTCATCAAGTGATGCGGGAAATAATGCTCATAGTAACGAGATTATCTCTATTATTGAAGAATTAAGAGAAGATAAAGTAATACTATAAATAACAGCTATCAAATATAATCATATTTATTGTTTAATGAAAGCTCAACATGACAGTTGATAAATTTGGACGCCATATTTCAAAACAAAATCAAGAGAGAATAAGTGACATTAATAATTTAAAAAGGAGATTAGGTGAAAATGAAACAAATAATGAAATCTTTGCTAAAAAGCTTAAGGTTTTTGATGAAAATTTTTTAAAGTATGAAAACCAGATTAAAGGATGCTATACCTCAATTGAAAACGTTAATAAACAGTTGCTAACGCTAAATCAAATAAGTAAAGATTTGCAATTTTTAAATGAACATGTTAAAAAGGAAGACAAAAAATTAAGTGATGATATCAACAAAATTAATAAAATAATGGAAACAAATATAAGAGAAGTAATAATTGAAAAACACAAGGAAAAAATTAAACAATTAAGAACTTTTATAAAAAGGTTAGATGATGAAAAAAAAAGAAATCAAAATAGCATTCTTAACAGTAGAACAATTGACCAACTCACTTTGGAAGAAAATCAACAATATATTTCCTTGGAAAATATAATGTCCAGTGTAATTAAGAAATTAGAACAAGAATTAAATAAAACAGAGGAGGAATTAAAAAATAGTGATAGTAGATCAACTACTTTCTTAACTGGAGAGATAAAAAAATCCTTTAATGCGTTAGAAAAGGAGATTACTAAAATTAGTAAAATTTTAAATGAAAAAAGTTATACAATACAAATTGATAAATTGAATGAATGGGAAAAAACATATAAAAGTTATATTTCGAATTATTACAAAACATAGAAAGTGAACTTCCTTAAAATTGAATAAACAAGTTTGTTGTCATGACAACCGTTAAACAACAAGTCGTTAATGAATTACATAAACCTGCTAGAAAAAACTACAAACGCAGAAGGGTGGTAGTGAAAGGGTTAAATGATCTTTTTCAAGCTGATTTGGTTGAAATGTTACCCTATGCCAAATTTAATAAGGGATTTAAATATATCTTGATTACCATAAATGTATTTTCTAAGTATGTTTGGGCCGAACCGTTAAAATCTAAATCTGGAAAAGACGTAACAGCGGCAATGAAAAAAATATTAATCAGTGCAAAAACTCCACCAAAAAACTTGCAAACGGATAGAGGGAGAGAGTTTTTCAATGTAAATTTTCAAAATTTGATGCAACAATTTCGAATTAACCATTATAGCACGTTTTCCAATTTGAAAGCGAGTATAGTAGAAAGAGTGAACAGGACTTTAAAGAATAATATGTGGAAAATATTTAGCATTCAAGGAAATTACAAATGGTTTAATATATTAGCGGATATTGTAAAAGATTATAACAATACAAAACATTCTTCAATAGGAATGAAGCCAAAACAAGTAAATAAAACAAATGAAAATAGAATCTTGAAATCTGCATTTACTCATGCTAAAACGTTAGATATAAAATCTCCAAAGTTTAAAGTGGGTGATCACGTACGAATAAGCAAGCATCGAGAGGCATTTTCAAAAGGTTACACACCAAATTGGTCAAATGAGATATTCCACATTAAAGAAGTTAAGATGACAAACCCTTGGACATATTTAATTCAAGACGAAGATAATCAGGACATTCTGGGTGGTTTTTATGAGCAAGAATTACTAAAAGTAAAGCATACCGATGTGTATCTTATTGAGAAGATTTTGAGAAGGAAAGGAAACAAAGTTTATGTGAAATGGTTAGGACTTGATAAAAAATATAATACATGGATTGATAAAAAAAATATTGTTTAATTAAATTGAAAGTAAATATTAGTTAAATTTGTTTTATTTCTGTTCCTCACTTTATGCTTTAGCTGATACAAATTACAAAGTCTTAATGTGCTAATTAATTTCAAATAAAATTCACATTTACTAAACTAAAATTTTATTAAGTAAAACATCAAATACAATTTTTATTAAAACGTGTCAAATATATTTTATTTCTATGTTCCTCAGATAATATCGAATCTAGAATAAGTTTACAATCATTTATTCTTTTTTCAAAACGGAGTCTATCTAAGTACCACATCTGAAAGTTACTCCTACGGGCTTGTCTGTAAGCAAAGCTCCACTTCACTAACACATGCACCTTATTGTTCTCTTCCAGAAAAGATATTGTTTTCTTCGTAATATTTTCTTTTTGATCCATTTTCATTGTTTTCTTCGTAATATTTTCGTTTTGTTCCATTTTGCTTCAATTTGTTTTCCATTTGTTCAGGATATAAAGCAAGTAATTCCATCATAGTTGAAACATTTTCACTGTTAGGATTTTCTGTTGGACTTATTATATTATAAACATGCGTACACAAGTCGCCACAATCAGATGAAATATTATTTTGAAATATTTTGAAATATGTATTGAATTCTTGCCTTTTAAGTATAGATAATCTATAATCAATAATTTCCTTTAATCGCCACAAATTGTCCAAAGACTTTTGTCCTAAGTATATGAAGTGTGGGCCTTTTGTAATTTGTAGAACAGGGGTATCATTTATTTTCTGAACCTGCAGATGAATGTTGTTTATATTCACACTGGTTTGATCAACTTGAGGAAAGTAGAAATTGTTTACAATAATTCCTTGATGAACACAAATCTCTTTCCAATTTTCTTCGATTAGTGCGATTGAAAATCCAGTTTTTCCACCAATTACAATTTTTGGAGAAAAATCATTTAAACTAATGCCAACAAGAACAAATTTTGACAAAGAATTATTTAAAAAATAAATTTTTGAATTAAGAAGCGTTTCCAAAGGTTTATGAACCACGGCGTTGTTCATAATGACTAAACGAGACTGAAACATATTGTGTTATTCTTGTACTTAAATATTCTCATGCCCACTTTCTTTAAAGTTTCGATTAAAATGGATTAATGAAAAAATAGATTTCCAGTTTGAAATTTGTAATAAAGATAAATAATTAAAATGGTAATGTATAAAAATAATGCAAAGTTTAATGTAACACTAATGATGGAAAAGTAATAATTTTTGAATCCGTCATAATAATTGGTACAGTTGGGGGTTAAAATTTGTAACTGATTATTTTTAAACTCTAACCTTTCTATCCAATTTGTATCAAAAATAGATCGATTTGGATAATGATACAAAATTTTAACAAATTTACTTGCATTTTCATTTCCATTTATTCGTTCCATCCAACTAATTGTACTATTGTTAATTAATCCAATTTTCATAAATTTACAATATTTACTTAGAGTGACGTCTGTTTTATTAGAAAAACATATTTCACACTGTGTTAGCCAGGGGGATGATGAACATAAAAAACATTTTGGAAAATAAAATAAAGAAGAATAAATTGAGATCTACTGATAGTCATTAAAACAAATTAATAATTATATTCCAAATTTATTAACATTAAGCAGATACTTTCACCACGAAAGCAAAAGCAGTTGTAAAAAAATAACAATAAAATACTTAATTTAAATATATGTAAAAGTTTATAAATAAGGATATTAATAATACTATATAAAATGTGTAGCTTGAAGACTTATTTTGAATGGTTACAATTATTCGATTCCTATTTTTCCATAAACAGTTATTTAAATCACAATTCCTAGCAAATTTCTTATGCTCCACAATAGGATCATCATAACTTAACCAATCAAAAATTTCAATACCACAATAAAAACATTTACAAATATCATTGATTGAAGTATAGTAAAAGCCAGCTCCAGCTAACACTTCTGGTCTCAATTTTCCTTTCCATTTTTTAAAAGTGGAAAGTCGTTTTTCATATGTTTTAAAATAACTGTTAACAATTTCTTTGTCAAAAGTTTCTAAGCACATTTTGTGAAAGACTTATGAAGACTAACTTTGGTTTCAAAAACAACAAATGTAAATACCTTATAATATCTACATAAATATATCTAAATCTTCATGTTCTGCATTCCATTGATACAAAGCAATATCTTGGTGTCCCCAAGCTAATGTATTAAAACTATAGGGAATTTTATACCGCTTATCATCTTCGGAACTCAAAGCCAATTTATTAATTAACTCTGTAAAAATTGTATGTTGTCTAGATCGAAAAACATACATTGAACAAAAGGTTTTAGAATGATTTTCAACAACATCTTTATAATGAATAAAATCCAACTGCTTTTTAATTGCACTTTTTTTAACACCTTTTGCTTTTTTTGTTAAACTGTTTTCCGTTTTAATACAA
The DNA here is from genome assembly GCA_030620095.1 of Kuschelorhynchus macadamiae. NCBI lineage: Eukaryota > Metazoa > Arthropoda > Insecta > Coleoptera > Curculionidae > Kuschelorhynchus > Kuschelorhynchus macadamiae. Next base: position 2,532,699 of record JAUTXW010001355.1, read on the forward strand.
TATGCTTTTGCTCCAGTACCAAAGAAAGCAGTAATGGGTTCACCAGCATATTCATCTTTGAATTTTCCTATAACTGACTTTGTAATAGGCATTTCATGAATATTATTAAATTCATAATTAGATGTGTCAAATTTGTGAATATTTTTTATCATGTCAGAATAAATATTTGGAGTTGTGACTTCTAAAATGAACGAATCGGTATCGGTGTATAAAAGTGAAATATTTTCCTGATAAAGACGTTTTAAAAAATTATAAAAGAAATCATACATGACAGTTTTAGATATATCTAATATTGAGAAGCCTACATATATTGGTTTATTGTAAGTAACTTGAATCTTTTGCATTTGAATAGCTACCAAGTTTTCAGAAAATATTGTTAAGTCCTTGAAATATGGTTTTGCAATTAAATTCTCAGCACCATCTTTTCTTCTATTTTTTTCCCACTCTGTAACAAGTCTTACGTCAATTCTCCTATCAACATTTTCCATAGTCTTGCCATAAATACTATTATTTGCCAACTTGTAAGTATTACGATCAAATTCATTCTTTGAATCATTTCTTAATCTTGAATTCAAGTCTATATATTTTCTCAACCAATCAGATTGAGAAAACTGTAAAACTTTATGAACTTTAGTTAACTAGAGTCCATGTTCCAAACATTGTTTTAATAATTGATAGTGAATAACATATTTTGATTTATCATTTAAATTGGGTATTAATTTTATGCATTTAGAATTTGGCGGATTAAAGTTTTCTGGACAAAACGGAAAATCGTTATGATAGGAATGTAGACTTGTAGGATATTCTAAATCAACTTCTAAAACATATCCCTTATTAGATTTTTTAGAAGTATTCATAATATTTAAATCATTGATTTCTTTATCTGTTAACCAAACAAAATCTCCCGTTGGAATGTGCTGTGACATTGCATAACCATACAAATTTGTTGCATCATAATAAATTATGTATTTAGTTGGCTTTAAAGGATCAAAATTTAAAAGAAATGGGTTATTAGCTTCAGATTTTCTACAAATGCAAGAGCTCACACCACCGCGAACGCTTTTTTTGAAAAAGTGTATCATATCTGGATCAGTTAACAATTCTAACTCTATTCCAGTATAACGCAAACACGCCTCCCAGCATAAACCTGGAAAAGTGTAAAAATGAGCTGGATCGAGCTTATATGTAGATAAACAAGTGCTTCTAAAATTTTCAAAAATATCTGCCAAAAGTAAAGTATCAGAGAGTAAGTAAACGTCGGAGTATTGACCAAGAGATTCACATTTAAACAATTGCCAAACCTTTACAGCTCTTTGGTATTCTGCATCACTGATGTGCTCATCCGTTAAAGTATTATAAAATTGGTCTTTCTGAGGTAAAGTTGTTTCTTCTAATTTTAAATAATCATCAATATAACTGTAAGGAAATACACCTTTTTGCCGAATAAGTTTAAATCTTTCTTCATCATTGAAATTTTTTTTTATTTCCTTACATTTTCATCTTTTAAGCTTTCAGAGAGTTTTGATAAAGAATGGGATAGAAATTGAAAAGAATCAATAAACCTTAATGATATATTTTTTTTCTTAGCCTTTTGTGTCTTTTTATCAAAATAGTTATCCACATGAATAAGCTTTTCAAATGAAATATATTTTTCCTTGTTTTGTGCGATAACTGTTAGTTGTTCTTTGTTTAAGCATAATTTTTTAAGAAATAGATGAGAATCATAATTACGCAAATTATGCAATATAACTGGAATAAAGTTAGGTATTCTGTAATTTATGTTGCAGAGTGAATGAGCTGGACCTCTATAAAGACCGGTTATATGACAATGATCTGCAACCCTGTCATTTAAAAGAGGTTTATTACAAATATGACAAACTTTTTCATAGTTATGATAAATTTTGTCCAGTTCGTTCAAAGGGATCATTTTTTAGGAGCCTTTAAAAATTTATTGTATATGTTATACACATCTCTTTCTAAAGAATTTATAAATAATGTATCACAATTTTGACCTCTATATTTTTCAAATTTAGAATAATTATCGTCGAAGGAACATTTAATGTAATAGGCAAATGAATGTGGAATATGTTCATATTGTTTTAAGGTGTATGAAGTATTAGGATTTTTATCAACATTGTCATTATTTAAAGGCTTTAAAATGCATTCAAAATCTGCATACACCACGAAAGGAACTTTCATTTGTTTATGATAATTTACAAATTTCAAAATATTATCATATGAATAGTTTCCAAACTTATCTTTTATTAATTCTTTAGAAGGTAGGTTAATTCGTAAATGATCACAATCATAGCTATTGTGTTGTAATAAATTTTCTTCTGTAGGGAAATATTGTAAACAACCATCGCAAATATATTTTTTTCCGTGATGTTTAGAAATTTGTGCAGAAACTAGTTTTGATAAATCTTTAATATAGCAATAATGAAAAGTTTTTTCATCATCATCACTTATTAACAAAAAATTGACATGTTGATTTTTTTTATTCGATGAATAATAAAGTGGACCAATTACTTCATACCCCTTTTTAGGATTTATAATTTCTAATCCATATACATTAATAGAAATGTTATTTTTTTCTTCAAAAATCTTAATGTTCTTTAGCAACATTGAAAATTCTATACCTGACATATCCAAAACAGAAGAGTAGTGTGGGTAGGATGAAGTTTCAAAATCTAATCCGCGTGGTTGGTGAAGAGCAGACACAACTGCCCAGGCGAAGCAAAAGTTGTCATCATTCCTAATGTTGATCACAGCTTGACGTCTCTTGATCTCTTGAGGAAGTTCGATAAAAGATGAGGCTCTCAGCGGATTGTGCTTGTTAACATTAATTTCCAAATGAAGTAAATTCATCAAAGCCCATCCTGCAACGTAAAAATTAAAAAATTACTTTTTTTGTTGCTGTTGTAAAATCGAAAATAAATTCTTTACCTGAATCTCTTTCTGCAAATTCGTCAGCTTTCTGGTCAATAATGGTGCAGATTTGCTCTAACAGTTCTTTTTTCTGATATCCCTGGCAAATGACTTGGAACGGCGCATTAAAAGATTTGACATCATAGCTGTCGCTGCTGGGGTTAAAATAGAAACCGAACAGTTCCATATTTAGCTTGATACATTTATGTTTCTGCAGTTCTTGATCTATTAGATGTGCAATTTTGTATTCCAAATGTTGAAAATATTCTTTCACATTTATGAAGTTTTGGTGTGAGGAAATCCTATAAGATATTATTCGTTCCCTGAATGCTGACTTGATAATTTCAACACCTTCCTCCAAGCCTATTTTGGAATTATTCTTGTGCACACTAGATCGAAGATGTCCACCCCATAGACTTTGGTTTATATTTTTCTTGCATTCTTTACAATATTTTACAATATTTGTAGAATCTATATAAATTAAGAAAAAAATATTTTACAAAATATAACATGAAAAATAAAATGTTCTTACCTTTAACAAGCTTTGGTTTTTTCAACCAACTGTTGAGTTTTGTGGAATTTCCGTTAACATGTTTTTTAATATGTCGCAGTAAATTATCCTTTCTAGTAAAGACTTTATTACATGTTACACACTTATGCATTTCTGAAGTTTTCTGCATAATAATAATAATAAAATTAATATTGTGCAATTCTATTTAGTTATAGTCAAATTTTGAAAAAAGCAATTGCATTTTTGAAGTTCTTTGTATAATAATAAAATTAATATTGTGCATTTTTATTTAGTTATAGTCAAATTTTGAAAAAAGCAATAGAAATTAATTGACTTTATGAATCTATTTCTTCAAATGAGTCAACTAATTTGTCAAAGGCTTGTTTAACATAATTCACCGTACTTTCGTCTCCCTTTTTAATTGTGATCAAATTAGTTAAATTTTGAATAGCGAAACCCAGACACTTAAGGTTTGCTATTTGTTTTTTATTTTTTTTATTAATTTTAATTTTTTTTTTAATGATAAATGATGGTTTCGAAATTGAATTTTGTTCAACTGGTGAATTATTAGGAGAAATATCCGAAGTTAAATTTGCATCAATTTGTTTTTCTTGCGGATCAGAATTTACAATAGCATATGGTGAATTAATAGAAGATATAGCCGAACTTAAATTTTGATCAATTTGTTTTTCTTGCGAATCAGAATTTACAATATCATATGGTGAATTGGTAGGACAAATAGCCAAACTTAAATTTTGATCAATTTGTTCTTCTTCCGAATCAGAATTTTCACTAAACAAAAAGGGAGAGCAAATTGGTCTCGGAGAATTAATTGGCGATTTTAATGTTAAATAATTTGGATTAGATTTTTGAAAACAAACAATATCCTCATAGCTAGAATTTTGAGTTTCGTCAATGTCATTCAGTTCTACAAGAGTTTGTTTAGTTTTTGTTGTAATTAAGTCCGTTTTCTTGTCAATAATGTCATTAAGATCGTCAAGAGTTTGTTGTTGAGTAGCTGTAAATAAATATTTTTCGTTGTTGTGTTTGTTGGCATTATTCTGAACTTGGCTATTGTAAATAATTTCATTCAAGTCTTGAATAGTTTGTTGTTGACTAGTTGTAAATACTTCTGTTTCATTGTTTTGTTGGTTTGCAAAATTTTGCATTTGAGTACATGTGTATAAGTCAAAGTCATTGTCAATTATTTTGCTACTCGATGCCAAAAAATTGTCCATTATGAAAAAAATCGTAATAACAAATAAAAATGCCACAAATATACATAAAAATGTCACCAATATATATATATAAGAATTAAATCTTGCCAAATAAAAATGTTAGAAATAAAAATAAAAATTTACCAAATAGACACAATGTAAACACCAGAAAACTCGCGAGCTCTGCACAGTGTGAATGCAGAAATCAATTGCATTCGTCTCTTCGCTGAGGCGATTTTATATGCAAAAGTTAATCACATGTGTCCTACTTAAAGTTGAACGACAATCTCTAAAAACCACTTTCCCAAGCCGATCAACAACCTTACCCCCCTCCCCCTTCCCCCTCTCCCCCCCCCCGGACCCCTGAATTTCCGAGACTCAAATCCCGGTTCCCCAATTTCGAGCTACCCTCTTCAGGTTAAGTTAAGTTAGGTTAGGTTATGTTAGGTTAGGTTAGGTTAGATTAAAAAAGAAGAAAAGAAAAAAGGAGAAGGAAAGAAAAAGAAGAAGGAAGGAAAAAGGAGAAGGAAGGAAAAAGGAGAAACATATAAAAAAGAGAAAGAATGAAGGGAGAGAAAGAAGATAAGGTGAGGGTGAGGGGGGGGTTTAAGGGGGTCTCCACCCTTATGGGGGGTTGGCGGAGCGGGGAGGGGGGCGAAGCCCCCCCCCCTGAAGAAACTGGCAGGGAAAGGGACAGTGAAAAAAGAAAAAAAAAAAAAACTTAAGTATTGCAGGTAGTAAAAGTGGTATTCGATGGGATATATATACTTAAGAACATCCACTCGACGATCATACAGTATCATTCGCTGTAATATCAGTTGTCGATATTATTTATAAGCTATAACCAAAATTGTTTTTTATCAAATATATCTATCTAAATCTAAAGCTCCTAACGATGGCAGAAAATATGATTGGAAACGCTTACCAAATTGAAGAAAATAATGTGGAGAACGCCGCTCAAATTGAAGAAAGAGAAGAAATTTTTATTAACTTGGAAGGCGATTCCATCACTTATAAACATTCATTTTTGGACAAATCATCTAGGCTTGTTAGAAGATCATTATTATGTAACATCGACATTAATTATATTGAGGAGGAAGAAGAAGAGATGGAGGAAGATGATCAGGAAATTGACGAAGGAGTGGACATGGATGGACAACTGCTAAATTTAGGAACCGAGGCTGACGTAAAAGTAATCAAGTTTAGGGCTAGTGAATTATTTAATAATTTTGAAGAAAAAGATGTATGTGTTATACAAAGCTACTCTAAAATTGAAAGTCGAAGACTAGGAACATTTGCTATTTGCCTTCCTTGTAGTGCAATTCACATGAGATATTTACGGAGGGAGATACATCTTTTTCTACTAATTCCTGAACATGCTTGCTTTTACTGCAATAAAAATGTAAAAAAAGAGATAGAAGATTATGTTGTTAAATATTAATAATAAACATGGTTTGTAAAGGTGATGTGTAGATTATTTCAACAATATTAATTTTAAATATAGGTTATAAACGTAATGGGTAGATAATGTCAAAAATATTAATTTTAAACATAAATTGTAAAGATAATAAGTAGAATACGTCAACAATATTAATTTTAAAAAATGTCAACTGTTACTATAAGCGGTTATATATTTCAGTGCTATATGCAAAATACTTCTTTTTATTCTAACATCTGACACTGTATTTCTAAATGAAATAGCTAATCATATGTAAAAAAGTGTCGATTATGTCAACTGCTACTAGAAGCACTCATATAACATTTTGTTAATGCTTGTTTCTGTATTCAATTGAGTTTTCTCTTACTTGATGCAAATTATATTAATATTATTAGTATAATTAAAAAGTAGTAGATTAGGCTATGCCGGTCCGACAATCAAAACCGTCATTTTTACATGTAAATTCCCATAAGAAAATTTAAGCTTCCATTTGCAAAAGTGGTGCCATTTTAGGGCGTGGCACTTTTTGTGTAAACCCATAACAATTGTTTTGTTATGTAATGTGAAAATTAGTATGTATTAAAAAACTTGTTAGATCATTGTTGTCGTTTCAATATAGGAAAAGGAAAAAATGTGTGTCAATTATTATATATATTTACATTTACTTTTTTTTACAAAATTATTCGTTACCAGAGTTTTCACAAACACAAATTATAAAAAAATATTATCCTCTTTTTAAAATTACAACAAAATGATGTCTAATTACATCTTTGAAGATTTGTACCAAATAGTAATATTTAGTGCGACATACAGGACAATTGTTTACCATTATAGAACAACCATTTTCATCATTCCATCTTAAAATACATTTTAAACAAAAAATGTGGGAACATGTATTTGGTCTACATAAATCATAATAGTCGATTATTTCAAAACAAATAGCACAAAACACTTTTTTCTCTTCACTCTCAGTTTTATTCAAATTTTTTAAAACAATCCCATTATTTTCTTCTCGAACTAATGGTATATTTTCTTCTTGAACTCCTGGTATAATTTCTTCGAGGCTAATTGTCTGAAGCGGAATGGATCGATTTCTTTCTCCAACTGATTCACTCATTTTATTTTAATATTATTAATAGATTTATTCAACAGATTTTTTTCTTTTAACAGTCACTCGTACCTTAACATACTAAAATGATCTTGATGCACCTATTTATAAGACTTAAGAATGCAAAATCAAACGTTGGAGAACAAAGAGAAAAAATTAAAAATATGATGCGAATGAGAATAAAAGGGGAGGAAGTTAAGAATGAGGGACATGAGAGAGAGGAAGAGGAGGAGGAGGAGGCGCTCCCCTGTTATAACTACTGTCGTCGTCATCACGGAACCATATAATCTTAGGAAACAAAGGGAATATAAAAAAGCACTAAATCAAACTATAAGAGAAAAATCATTTTCCGATTATTCTGATCAATATCATAGTTTACCTTTAAAGTACATCAAAAAGTTTGTAAAGGATCCAAATAGTAGTGATTCTGATGGAAAATTCCAAGTACAGTTTGATAAGGATATCGAACGGTTTTCTATCGGTAACAAAACGATATATTTCGATGGAGCGGACTTGATAATTGCAGGAAAAAAATATAAAGGCACTAATAGATTATATGGCTTGTTATTTAATCAGAATGTTCCCACCATCTATACAAATGATGATGCAAAAAACTATACTCACATATTATTTGCAACAAATGCTATCAAAAATGTAAAATCAAGTAAAAATAAGAAATTTAGAAAATTTATTGAACCAATAATAAATAAAACTGAGAGTTATTATACCATTCCAACTGATGATGATGTTTTGAAACAGGGGGAGGGAATGTCTATGAAACTTTCAAACAATCCCATTGATTACGTTTTTTTAGGATGATCCTAATGAGTTGGTTGAGAGATTGGAGCTACTAGTTGCGTCTCAGGCTGCTGGTAATACAAATCACGTTAACGAGATTAATGCCATTATTGAAGAATTACGAGAAGCCAATATAATAGAATAAAAATATGTCTAAATTTGTAACCAAAGTAAAAAAAGATATTGTTGAAGAACTCCATAAACCATCAAGAGTAAATTTTAAAAGAAGAAAGGTTATTATCAAATCTCTATTGGACTTAATGCAAGCTGATTTGGTTGATATGAAAGAATACGTACAAGAAAACAAAGGATAGAAATATATATACTCGTAATTAACTGTTTTTCTACATACGTTTGGGCTTATCCGTTGAAATCAAAAACTGCCAAAGAGGTATCTAAAGCGATAGAAAATGTATTCAAAGAACAGACACCTATACATTTCTGTACAGACGCCGGTGGTGAATTTACTGGAAAAGAAATGATGATTTTAATGAAAAAATATAATGTCAAACATTATTTAGTTTACAGTGAGAAAAAAGCATCTATTGTTGAACGTGTAAATCGAACCCTTAAAGGAATGATGTGGAAAGAATTTAGTCTCCAAGGATCATACAAGTGGTTTGATATATTAAAACAAATCGTTTATTCCTATAATAATCGAGTACACACTACCACAGGTTTAAAACCGGCTGAAATTTCAAAAAAGTATGAAAAACTGCTATTAAACACAGTTTATAATCGAATTAAAATGACATCGAAACCAAAATTCGAGATAGGTGATCATGTAAGAATTTCCAAATTTAGAGGAGTTTTCGATAAACAATACCAACTAAATTGGTCAACAGAAATTTTTAGCGTAAAAAAGTTCAACTTACAAATCCAGTGACATACCTACTTCAAGATGCAGAAAAACAAAACATCAAATGAGGATTCTATGAACTTCAATTGCAAAAAGTTAAATATCCCGACATTTATTTAGTTGAAAAAGTGTTAAAACGTAAAAACAATAGAGTATTTGTAAAATGGTTAGGTTTCAGTGATAAGCATAATAGTTGGATAGATAAAAACAATGTAGAATGACTTAATAAAATAAATATTTTTTTCATATACGTTTTATTTATTTATCTCTATGTTTTTTACAAATAATTTATTTATCTTCAAACAGAAAAACAGTATTTATAATTATATAACAACTTAGCGTTTATTAATGCACAATGCCAAGTAGTGCCATATGGATCCTTGTGAAAGTGATATTAGGGAACTTTCTTAAACTTGCTTAGCTTCGGTTCACTCTCCAGAGGTATTTTAAAAAAATTTTCCGCACTTATAAATTTTCTAAGAAAATTCACCTTTTCATCTCCTTTGACGTATATTTTTGGGGCATCATATCTTTTTATCACATGTTCTAAGACATTTGCTATTTCGTTCAAATCTACTAAACCAGACTCCCATATTAGACCATGATATGAGTTTTCGAGATAAGATATCGTTTTTAAATCCTGACCTTTTAACATGATTTTGTTATATGGTGGTTTGAAAAGAAAATTTGAACAACGTGTTCCATCATACACAGCTAGTTCTTTTGGAATAAATCCAGAGGTACAATTAAATCCTTGGATATCAAGACATGAAATCGAATTTCCTCCTGCCATAGTTCGAGTTACGAGACTACGGACGCCTAGTTCAATCTACTTTCTTTTATAAATAAAACTCTACCACTTTTTTAAATTATTGTTCTATTGGTGAGTAAAAATCACGTGAATTTACATCACACCCACTAACTAAAACTAAAAACAAATAAAATAAACTATCGTAGTTTTTTTACATTTTAATTTCAATATTTTTGTACTGTTCTATTTTGACATTAAAATCATAGACCTAATACTATTTACACCAAATACATAATTCACTAAACAAGTATCACAACATTTTAATAACTTTACTCTATGTTTTAAGTGTTTATTAATATTTTTTTCAACCAAACAATTAAATATTTGACATAAAAATTGTATTCTTTCAAAATCCATTTTGTGTAACGTACATGGTCTTATTATAATAAATACGTAATTTGACATGTACTGTAAACAGTAGAATTTACACTAAAAATGTCTCGTAATTCTGTCTGACCAGTGCTGTAAACAGTTGAATGTGCACTAAAATATCTTTTGAGTTCTACAGGCTTATATTCAAGATAAATATTTTTATTTCGAAAATATCTGGCAGTATACCAGTTACAATATATATCTGCAGGTTCATTAATATTCACAGGAACATATGTTACGTTTGATACACTGTCTTTTAAGTGAGGCACTAGACCTATTTGCTGATTAGCCAAATTAAATATTTTATCGTTTGGCTTTACATTTTCATCAGGTTTTATTAAATCATAACGTATGTGAAACCATACATTATAACCAGTGTCTTGAAATGTTCTTAAACTTACATTTCTCACAATATAATATCGTCTATTATTAATTAAAACAATATTATAACTGCGCTCTTCTGGATAATATCTCTTTGTTGCCGTCGTTGGTTGACTATTAGTTAGGACATAATAATTTAAAAGAATACCAAAGAAAAGTAAAACAAATTTACTCATTATTTTGTGGCCTTCTCCTTCTTTCGTACTTTTCTTTTAAATAATACAAAGCGGTATGTCTATTAATCCTCTTTTGTCCATTAACCTCTTTGTGAAATTTTTCACAGCGGCAAAATGCACAGATGTTTAGAGATATTGAGTTCCCTCTACACTCTTGACACGTTCTGTCGACTGGAACAGGCATATATTACCACCAGTCTGGTTCGTGATCGACTGCTATTAAATCCTCTATATTTTACATGTATATTAATTACTTTAAGTGCTATACGTTTTTTTATCACCTGGTATAAGCTATTATTCGAAACAAATATTATTTATTAAAGCATTATTATTGCTCATCAATACTACACAAAGATCTCCTTATCTACATCCTCGACCTTTTCTTATCTGCGAACCTGACCTTTAGTCTTACGTCGTCGAACAAATTAATGAAAACAAGCTATTCTCGGTATTTTTCGAAAAACTAATATTTTACGTATTTATTCAAACATTGCTCATCTCAATACTACACAAACATCTCCTTATCTACATCCTCGACCTTTTCTTATCTGCGAACCTGACCTTTAGTCTTACGTCGAACATATTAATTTTAATTAACAGAAAAACAATTCTCGGTATTACGGAATTCGGCGAGGCTCTTGTGATAACGCGAGGCTCGGCGAAGCTCGCTTCTTGGAATTTTTTTTTTGGTAAAAAACAGCTGCCTGTGTAAATCAGGTGTCACGCTTAAGACAGGTGCACAAAAGTTGACAGGTAAACACTTCTTGCAGGCAGGTGAGCCAAAGAGCTCCTGGGACCGATCGTTGATCAAGATGCCATCGAGGTGTCCCAGGACCGCCCCTGATATACTACTGATAAATTATACATCTATTTTCGGATCTATACTTTTTAATATCCTGAAGGTAATTATATCTCCAAGTGCGCAATCTGTGCGATTCCGTTACCACTTGTTTTTTGTCTATTTGCGGTATTTAAATCCCATTTTACAAATAACTTTATGTAGGGTGGCACGGCTAATATTTATATTGGTTTCATCTTCTTCTAGGCTTTGATAAAGAGAATATATTTTCCTTCTTATTATATCTTGTTCACTATTGTCCAGACGGTGAGATTAAAAATCACTACGTTTTTTTCTTTTATGCAATACTTCACTATTAACAATATCCTTTATCGGGGATACTGGTGTTTTTGTAAGTAGGCAGGTTTCTTTTAAAGCTTCTTGTTTAATGGATTCTTTACTTATTAAACATTCATACACATTTTTCACAATTTGTTTTGCATGTAATGACAAGTGATTTCGATGAGACATAACGGAAAAATCAATGATATACTCGTAAGAAGCTTTTTCAAAACGCACGGTAAAACGGCTCAGTCAACACTGCTATACTCTACAAGGATTGAACCAACAGCTTCTCTTTCTGGGCCTTTTGTAATATGTTTGCCAGTGGTTCACTTTTAACAATCTGGACGCCACGGCTCGAAAAATATCCTCGTCGTCAACTCTGTAATGTATCTTGCTTCAGAAAAACATAATTACTTTTGCCCTTTTTTTGTGTACGATGTTGCAAAGAAGAGCCGATATTCCCGAACTATTTTATTTTTACACATGTCACTTGTACAACAATTGAGGAGATGTTTTACAAAGTCATTTCCTTAAATATAATTCACAAAAGCAGTGGGGATACTGCTGCCCAACAAAGGAAGTAGTCAGTGACAAGTCGCACTATAATATTTAAATGTTTAATTTTAAAACTATAATATACAACTCTGTAATGTATTTTGCTTCAGAAAAACACAATTACTTTTGCCCTTTTTTGTGTAAAATGTTGCAAATAAAAGCCGATATTCCCGAACTGGTTTTATTTTTCCATACGTCGCTTGTACAACAATTGAGGAAATATTAATTCAACTACAACTAATCAGATGAATCTCTAAATGTGAGATGGGGGTATAATTTAGGCGCAGAAGGATTTGGAGAATTACGTATCTCAGAATTAGAGTGTTAGTAGTCAAAGTATGCGAGTTGTCAAACCCCCTCCCCCCCCCACCACTAATCCTGATCTTGAGAACACAGGTGTGCTATGTGGTTTGGCCTTGAGGATGTGTGACGTCATATGACCTTGAGCGCGCATCATACGTTTTCGATATTTCTGAATTATGCCCCGCTCCACAACCTTGGAGGTATGTGACGTCATATAACCTTGAATGTGCATACCTCTTTTTCGATATTTGTCCTTGAAGCGATGTGACGTCAGTTTATCTTGAATGCACCCCCAATATTTCTATGATCTTTTTGCGCCCAAAGATTGTATATAAAAAACTGGTGGTGTGCATATAGTGTTATAACTGACGCGAGACGTGTAATTAAAATTTCAATTAAATTAAATTAAATTAAACGTGAGTTACGTGTGTGATATGTGTTGTGCATCATTTACCCGCAGTTACCATCTATTGCGCCACAAAAGAGAGTCGTCTAGGGGAAGACCAGATGATGATGATTTTGGAGTTGGAGAAAAGCGTGTAAGATTGGATGTTGCAGGACCCCCATCATCTAATTCCCCAAAAATGCAAAACTGTGATGTTTGTAATGTGGTTGTTCCAGCAAACCGAATGGCGGCTCACCAAAGAACATTGGTGCATAGAAATAATGCATGCATACCATTATCACAAGATGTAGAAATGATAGATGGTGCCTTCAGAAATCGCATAGCGACATACCGTGTGAGCAGCGATAGTATCCATGTCGATTTTACCGCATTTTTCGATGATATTAAGGAGAAAGTGTTGGATTTGGTGCGTCGAATGCTGACAACGCATGGTGCTCTGAAAATAAATATGATTGTTTTTGGTCGATATCTGCTGCCATCTCAGGACGTGTGCAGCGACAAATCGTTTAATACAATGAATCAATTAATCACGGTTGGGGATGATTTGGAAACTGTATACCAATCGTTTGTGGATGCAATGAAGACCCAATCTACGGAATTCCAAGAAAAAAATTCAGGTTTGTTTAAATATTAAACAGTGTTATTTTGTGAATTACAATACTTTGTGTGTTTATAGGGTGGGCGCTTGAGAAAATTCTATATCTGGAAGTGAACATCAATGAGTTTAGGCCAGTAAGCCGCTCATCATACATCAAACTACCGAGGTTCATAGAGAACAAAAAGGCTGTAATTAATGTGGTGAACCAAGACGAGTGCTGCTTCGCTTGGGCTGTAACTTCAGCGTTGTTTCCCGCAATCAATATGCCATCACAAGTCTCATCATACCCACATTTTTCAACTGTGTTAGATGTGACAGGTATGGATTTTCCAGTAAAATTGTGCGATATTAGTAAATTTGAGAAACAAAATAACATTTCAGTCAATGTGTATGGTGTAGAATCTACTTTTGAAAATAATAAGATTAAGTATGAAATAGTTTGTCCACTTAGGTATGCGAACAAAAAATTATTAAATCACGTAAATTTATTGTTAATAACCACTGATTGTAATATTCAAACTGATGACTATACACATGTTTGCGATGCACGTTGTACAAAAAGTCAGTATTGTTGGATCAAAGATTTATCTCGATTAGTGTCTAGTCAAATTGGCAAACATAGAAGTAAATTGTATTTTTGTGACGGTTGTCTCGTTTGTTTTGATTCATTATTAGCTATAACTTTACATAAGAAAAATGATTGTAATCACATATACACATTGACACCCTCAGAGGATATTAGGGTTGATAAGTTTGGAAAGAGTGTACCTGAAAATATTTTAAAATTTGAAATCGTAGAAAAGCAAATGCGAGTTCCATTTGTCGTATATGCTGACTTCGAATCGGTTCTAAAACCATTACCAATAGCCGAGCCAAACCCTCAAAATTATTACACAATGCAGAGTGTTAAACATGAACCATATTCCTTCGCATACGTCATAAAATGTCCTTTTGATGATTTTGTTTCCAAGTTGACGGAAATGATGCAGACCAAGTATTTGTTTCTCGTATAGAAAGCGATTTAAGACATCTTTATAACACATATCTAAAAGATATTACACCCATGAACCGTTTAACACCTCAGGAAGAGAATGAGTTCGTGAATGCTAAAACGTGTTGTATATGTGAGCAGCCTTTTATCGACAATAAAAAAAAAGTGAAAGATCATTGTCACATAACGGGGAAGAAACGATTTGGTGCTGCTTATTCCGTTTGTAATTTAAATTATAAACTACCTAATTTCGTGCCTATTATTTTTCATAATTTAAGCGGTTATGACTGCCACCTATTTATTAAAGAATTATGTCGTCATGGGGATAATATTAACGTCATAGCTCAGAGTAAGGAAAAATATGTTTCATTTACTAAGCGCATTTATGTTCACGATTATGTCGACAAACAAACCCTATTGATCAAGAAAAAATATTTGAAGTTGCGATTTATTGATAGTTTTAAATATTTATCCGCTTCGTTGGAAGACTTGGGTAGTGGTTTAGATATTGATAGTCTCAGGGAAACGCGAAAACAGTTTCCTGATAAGCATCAATTCGATCTGATGCGGAAAAAAGGTGTTTTCCTGTATAGTTTTATTGATTCTTTAGAAAAAATGAATATTCCAAGTCTTCCAACAAAAAACCAATTTTATGATATACTTAAAGAGGAACATATAAGTGATGATTGCTATGACAGAGCCAAGGATGTGTGGTCATCGTTCAAATGTAAGAATTTAGGGTACTATTCGGATTTATATTTAAAATCAGACGTGACATTGTTATGTGATGTATTTGAACAATTTCGTGATATGTGTTTAAATATTTATAAACTCGATCCTGCGTATTACTACACTCTTCCAAGTTTATAATTTGATTTTATGTTGCTCATGATTAAGGTAAAGTTGGAGCTCTTGACTGATATCAACATAATTATTTTTTTAAAAAAGGGAATTCGCGGCGGTATAAGTCAGTGTTCAGAAAGGAAGCATATTGCCAACAACATATTTTTACCCGACTATGACCCTACAAAACCAGAGTCGTTTATTACATATTTAGATGCAACAAATTTGTATGTTCATAGTATGTCACAAGCATTACCATTTGGAGGTTTTAGTTGGTTGTCGGAGCGGGAAATATTGGATTTAAACATTGGATGTTGCCGATGACAGTCCAAAATGTCGAAATTAATACCAAATGTTAATGATAAGAAAAACTATATTGTACACTACCGCACATTAAAACAAGCAATTAACAACGGCCTAATGGTAATGAGAACACACAGAATTTTAAAATTTGATCAATCCAAATGGTTGAAAAATATATTGATTTCAATACTGATATGCGGAATAAATCGCAAACAAAATTCGGTAAAGATATGTTCAAATTGATCATAAATGCAATTTTTGGTAAAACCATGGAAAATGTGGAAAATCGCAAGGATATAAAATTAATAACCTAATGGGAAAATTCACTAGGAAAACGTGGTGCTAGAGCCCTAATAGCTCGTCCTAATTTTAAAAGCTGTTCCATATTTACCCAAGATCTCGTGGCAATACATATGGACAAATTGAAAATTCAATATAATAAACCGATATATATAGGATTTTCCATATTGGACATGTCAAAAACGGTAATTTATGATTTCTTTTACAATTTTATCAAGACGAAATTCGGTAAAGATTCTTCCTTACTCTACACAGATACAGATTCCCTAATATTAAAAGTATTCACAAATAATTTTTATCGTTGTATGTCTGAGAATCCGGATAAATTTGACACGTCAAATTATGTCGAGGGAAATACATTTAATATTCAAAAGAGTATGTCAGTCTTGGGTAGGATGAAAGATGAGTTTCCAGGTGATCCGATAATCAGTTTTTATGGTACCGGGGCGAAGGCTTATTGTATAAAATCGATTAAGAATGAAGTGAAAAAGGCCAAAGGTATCAAGAAATCGGTTATCAAAAATAATCTTAACCTGGAGGTCTATCGGAAAGTTGTAGAACAGGGCGGTTTAATTTTTCGTAAAATGAACACTTTCCGAAGTCAATTACATAAAGTTTATACCGAAATAGTAAACAAAGTAGCTCTGTCCCACAGTGATGATAAACGGTATGTAATTCCATCTTCTACAAAAACATTACCTTGGGGTCACAACGACATACAGTTCTATCAAACCGCACCTGAGGAAAATGTTCGAAATGTTATGAGTGTAGTCGAAACGTTTCTATCCGAAGACAAAAATTAGATCAATTTCTTAGTGTGATGGAAACGTTTCTGACTAATGATAATGTTTAATATAACGTGCTGGAAAATCCATACTTTATTGTATTTAGTTTTTTCCATAGAATATATATTTAACCTTGTATATTTCGACTCACAGATTTTGAGGGACACATCTTCAAGGACGTGGGTGGAGGTGCATATTCAAGGTTATGGGTGGTGGGGTGGATGCGCAATAAAGATTAAGGGGTTGTGTTAGTGGGGGTGGTTGCATAAAGCCAGATGTAGACGTTGTGTAACTTCAGTCTAAGACATTCATTCAATTTGAAAGTTCAGTTTAAATTACTACGCAACATACAAAAAAATGAGTTCAATCAGTGAATGTGGTGATTTGATTAGTAGTTTCATTCTTGGTGAGTGTATTGACTCGCTCGCCGAGAATAGTTTCAAACAAACAAACAAACAAACAAAAGTATACTTTATTGCCGCAGAAAAATTTTACAATTTTATGGACAAAGCAAAATATACCTAAAATAAGACATATTAAAACATTAATCGAAAAGAATTTCGATAGGTCAATGCTTTTTAAAAATGTAAATTATCAGTTTACCAAATCGTAAAACACACGTTAGAATATAACATAACATTGCCGCAAAACAGTTAATGAATCCTAGTAACCTTATAAAAGTAAACAAACACACATGTGCGAGGTGAATAATTTCGATGACATTGAAATCAAAATTGCAACTATGCGACCTTAAACTCTATGTTATTATAGTTATACAAATAATTGTGATGTTAAACAGAAGGTATAATGAACTAGTGTAGAATGTAGTATACAAAAAAGAATTAAATTTTGTTTTTAATCCCATACCTAACAAAAATAATTGAGTTTTAAGTGAATGTTCGACAGTTCTTTTCTCTATATGATGATTTTCAAAATTCTATGCTACGAGTTAGGACATGACTCACAAAAGATTTAAGTAAACAAGCGAATTTAGTGACAATTTAAAGAGACTTACTCGCTGTAAAAATCATTAAAGCTGTAAAATGGTCTCAATGCGGTATGCTTTGGTGTTTTTTCGAAATTATGCAAGCATAGGGATAGATTTTAAATGTACTGGCACATTGTTGTAAAGTTTTATGGCGTTGTAAATAATTGATTTTTTTATTAATTCTGAGGAAGGAATGGGAAGATATATATCATGCCTAGAGTTTCTGGTAGGGTATACATGTTGTGGCCTTTCTGGGAGGGTGTTTATATGTTTTCTCAGCAAACATACAGTTTCCAAAATAAATAATGCAGGAAGTGTTAATATTTCATGTTTTTTGAAATAGTATTGGCAGTGAGCTGTATTATTTAGACCAAACAAATAACGAATGGCTCTCTTTTGAAGCATAAAAATACTACGAATTTTTCGGTGGTACAGCAGCCCCAAAAGGGAAGGCCATAGCGGAGGTGGGATTCAAAAAAAGAGAAATAAGTAAGTCTGGCAGAAGGAACTTCTAGTTCTTTTGAAACTGATCGAATGGCGAAGCAGGCGGTAGAAAGTTTTTTAGTTAAGGTGTCAATATGATTAGACCATTTTAGGTTGTTATTTATATTTAAACCCAGGAATTTAACCGACTCTACGTATTCAATATTGCTGTTATGTACCTGAAGTGGTTGTAAAGTTCCGTTATAAGATAACGCCACCGTTTTATCGACATTAAAACAAAGCATATTGGAATCGGACCAAGCCTTAATTATAACCAAGTCTTTGGAGATACTAGAGTGTAAAGACGGTGTATCAAAATCACTCCAAGTTATGCTTGTGTCGTCAGCAAAACGGGAAATTCTTCCATTAATTTTAAGGTTCGTGATATCATTAATGTATAACAAAAAAAGAATAGGTCCCAAGACTGAACCTTGAGGGACTCCACTTGTAATCAACTTACAATCAGAATCGGAACCATTAGCCCTTACAAGTTGATGCCTTTTCCCAAGATAAGATTTGAACCAATTTAAAGAAGTACCACGAATTCCATAAAAATTTAGTTTATCAGAATTTCATGACCGACACAATCAAAGGCTTTCGCATAGTCACAAAAAACTGAGGCAGTTGGGTGGTTGTTATTGAGAGATAAGTAGACGCCTCTAAGCAACCTGAACATGGCGTCGCTGGTGCACTTGTTGGGTAGAAATCCGAACTGCTCCGGGGATATTATCTGATGTTTCAGGAGAAATGGCATAAGACGATTCTTCAGTAGCCTTTCGATGATTTTTGATAGCACTGGTAGTAGTGCAATTGGGCGATAATTGCAAGAGTTTGTTTTTTCGCCGCCTTTATGAAGTAGAATAATTATAGCTGTTTTAAGGCAATCAGGGAATACACCTTTTATAAAGGACTCATTTATTAATGTTGTAAGAGCCTCTATGACTGGGAGTGGCAAGTTCAGGAATATTCTAATTGATAGGCCATCAGTGCTACACGAAGATTTACTTTTGATATTATTTATTACCTTTAATAGTTCAGTGTTGCTAACGGGACTTAAGAAAAAGCTATCAGCTAAATTTTTTGAAGGAGGGAGAAACGAAAGAGGGTCCAAACTTGGCGAGATACTAGAGGTAACATTTTTGCTTACATTAATAAAATAATCATCTCGATCATTAGCCCCTGGCAAGATCTGAGTCACAGGGTTTGATTTGTTTCTGAGGTTATAGATGATGGACCAGGTTTCTTTTGAAACGTTATTTAAGTTTGTTAGACGTTTTCGGTAGTGTAATTTTTTTGCTGACTTAATAAGAGTAGTGCAGATCCTCCTATAGTTAGAGATATAGTCGAGAATAAGAAAGGAGTCGGTGAATTTTTTTATATATGAGAGCGAGCGCACATTTTTAGCAGAAATTCGTATTCCTTTCGTGGTCCACGGTTTATGCCGCTTAGGTTTGATATTCTTAAGCGGGAAGACCTTGTTAAAAGCTCTTAAAGTTTTATTTAAAAAAGTTCTGAAGTTTGTGTTGACATTATCAGATTCAAAATTCCAATCGGTGTTAAAGCAAATATTATGAAATACTGAGAAATTTGCGGCCGAGAAAATTCTGCCCCGATGGCGAGATCTTGGTAAGAGCCCAATAGGTGAACTAAACCTGGAAATTACCGCCTCGTGATCGGAAAGACCTGAGTTATAGACCTGTGAATGCACCTCTGATGGAAAAAAATCAGTCGCGATGTAATCGATGATAGAAGAAGAGTTTTTTTAAATTCTAATTGGCGAGGATACATGCATTGAAAGACCGAAAGAGTCGAATATAGAAATTAGATATTTTTGGATGGCACAAATAGTAGCATAGTCAATATTAAAGTCCCCGCATAGAATTTTTTTACCTTTAATCGGTAGACTGTCTAGCAAACTTACCAGGCTATTTAAAAATGATTGTACATCAGAGTTTGGTGATCTATAAATACAAATT
This sequence comes from Kuschelorhynchus macadamiae, assembly GCA_030620095.1. NCBI lineage: Eukaryota > Metazoa > Arthropoda > Insecta > Coleoptera > Curculionidae > Kuschelorhynchus > Kuschelorhynchus macadamiae. The sequence continues at coordinate 2,552,952 of JAUTXW010001355.1, forward strand.
ACATAAAGATCAAGGTTTTGATTATATACCATATAGAATATACCATAGAGAAAACAAATGATCATATTTAGATAACGACATGAAATCTCCATTTAGGGATAGAATCAGTGTTCCCCCATGAGCTGAGTTTTTTCTGTCATATCTAGCTATTGTGGTATACCTCTCAATATAAAAGGGTTCGTTTAGATTCAGCCAGTGCTCAGTAGTTGCAACAAGTTGGGGAAACTCCAATTCTTCCAGAAATAGGTACAACTCGTCAGTTTTATTTCTTAGAGAAGCAATATTAATTAGAACCATATTAAGACTAGTAACAACAGGAAGTTTTGAGGAATCTAGTTCCTCAGGACACGTCGTGTTTTCAAAAAATTTTTTTTGGGAGAATTGCTGGTAAAATAGTTTTTATGGCATTCTCTGGTCCTCTGAAGATGGATCGTTCTCTCCGAAGATATATAGGATCCATAGGCTGCAAGATCCGCTTCCACTTCTGCTGCGCTAAATCCGTAAGCAGCATGAAAATCGAAATATATCTTATGTAGGGTTCTATAATCTATCGGAATGCCTTCAGAAGCCAAAAACAGCCTGATGCTTGTATTTGTAAACCCTTCAAAGTGAATTGGCGCAGGTTGGTCGTGCAGGAAGGCGAGATATAACTTGAAGGCTTTTAAAATGGCTGGTTCTCTTAGTCTAGACATGCGGAAACGGTTATCAGAACTTTTTTCGGTTCGCGTAAGCTTCACTGTTGGGGGAGACATAGGATCAAAAATAGGTTCTTGGTCAATAGGAGCTTTCTTGGAAAGACTGTAGCAGTTGTCGCTCAACAAGACATTTGCTTTGCAGGCAGCAATGGCCTCTTTGTCAGAAGATATTATAGTGCCCTTTTGAGAAATTGGAGAGGAGACAACCAGTGAACTGACGGAGCTCGGGTTGGTGGGCAGTTTTTTCGGTGTGGAGGGAGGTGGGAGGTTCGGTGTAGATTTTTCTGAAAGTTCGGATACAGCTGACCGTTTTATTACTACGCCATGGGGCCATAGATTGCTGTCTAAAAGCTTTTCAGCTGACTTTTTTGACTGAGTTCCAATTTTAAAATCAATATCTGAGATATGATTGATTAGGTGGTAGCAGCGAATAAACTCTGTAGTCCCAAGCTTCTCCTTAACGTAGTGAACTATGTTGTTAGGCGTAAACCCTGCAGGAAGATTTCTTACGACTACATAGTGCCACCGTTGTGTATCATTACAAGCCAGCTTGCTGGAGCCTTCAGTAGTACTGGGAATATCCGTAGGTGTTACCTCAGTTTGTGTAGAGGCGGTGGAGCAGGTAGTTTCCATAGTTGGTGTAGGCAAGGATATGGTGGTAGGGTATGTATTTTTGGTATGCTTACACTTATGTTGGTTTTCATATTTGGAGTATAACTCCTTTACCAAGTCAGTTACACAAGTTAGGTTGCTCTTAGAGAGATTATAGATATCGTCAATCTTTTTCTCCATGAGATCCCACCTGGATTCACTCTTCACTAAAATGTCATACATTTCAGAAATTGTCGGTGCACTACTTGACAATTGGGATACACGGTTTGCGACTGAATCAAAAAGTTCATGTGGAATCAAATTTTGAGATACCTTTGTGATTTTATCGTTGAGATATTTCAAACTAGGGGAGTCGCACAGGGCGCAGAAAAATCGGAGGTGGGTTGATTTTTGTAATATCAAGATTTTTGTGGTAGCCTTATCAAGGCCCGTGCAATTCATGCAAAAAGATCGTTTACACTCGCCACTACAACGAAGTTTATTGTATTTGTCTTTCTCTGAAAACTCTTTACGGCAATTGTCACACTTGTATTCAGCCATATTTAGAAAATGAAAAATTCGAAACAAAAATACACAGCGAAAACAAAACAGAACAAACACGTACTGCGAAGCAGCTCGACCGCGAGGAACGCAAAACAAAGCACAACCGAACGGTACCGCAGACGAACTGTCTAAAACTTTCTAACACCTGGCGCATTCGAAGCAGAGTGTGGTGATGTTACCAACAACAAATTGGACGATGCCATCGATGGCTATATAAACTGTTTTCCACTAGATCCACGAGAACAACCGCAGCCTGCAGTGAATATAATTAGCGATGTATTAATAAAGGAGGCAGCAAAACCGTCAATAATGAAGAAAGCCCTTGTTAAAGGTACAAGGGTGGTACAAGCTAAAAAACGAAAGGTGGAAAACAGTGAGCCGCAGCCGTCAACATCTGGATTGGGTGGGTCGGTGTCACCCATAATCCTACAAAAAAGAAGGATTACAAATAAATCAAAATTGATGACATCGAAAAAAAGATTAAATGTTACCGACCAACCCGAAGATGGAGTTCCAAATAATCTGGGACCATTTTCCGAAGATGAAGACGGTTAGGTGATGGCACGATTCGCCAATGTGAAGACGGACTTGTGCGAGAAAATAGATCGGTGTAGGAGAGAGGCTGGGCGCTGTAGGAGAGAGGCTAGCGACTGGGAGGCTCGGATGGAAAAGTATGAACGACGTCTTTCATTCATACGCCAGTAAGAGAAATAAAAAAAAATAGACTTGAATGTACAGTTGTAATGTCGGCGTCTTGTGTTTACCATTTTATATTTAATAGGATAATTTTTAATTATGTTTTAGTAATAAGTTTTAACCAGACATCACTGCGGGCGCTTCCCTCCCAATGTAGTTGAACCTTGTCGCTGGTGGGAGGGCTTAAGGTTGTTATATAATAGACGTTTTTTATTTGGTAATTCATTGAGTCAATTATTATAAAACAACCAACCAATACAACTACAAAAATAAAAAGTATTGAAATTATTGTGCAAATAATAATAATAATTTAGTCCTTAAGTAATAAGATGAATAGAAAAAATATAATATGTCACATATCTATATATAACCCAGTAAATTGTGTGCTATTGTGAAAATAAAACTTTTAATAAACCATTATTTCTTTTATTTCAACGAAAATGTATTAAATTTTGAGAAAATGCGTATATAAACAATTATAAAACTTTGAATAATTTTTAAGGCATATTCAGTTTCGACCTCTAAATGTCTGGATTCAAAATCGGCAATGTTTAGTTTTGTACTTACATATGAAGCATAAACAAAAATATTTTTCTTTTCGCAGTATGACCACAATTTTTGTGTTTGTTTATTTAAGTGTCTATAGTTGGTACCGCCCATTTTATTAATGTATGTAATAGCAGTTGTATTTTCAATTCGTAGGAGAATGTTACAATCATGTTCATTTTTTGTAAAAGATTTGAGGGCAAAAAATGCAGCTTTGAGTTCTTGGAAATGAATATGTTTTCTTTGGTCTGTTTTATTCCAGAAGCCCCCGGTATGAGTTGTATTAGATACCGCATCCATGCATAATTTGATGAATCTGAAAGTATTTCTATTTTATATGTTAATTGTCTAAGAGAGACTGAACTGTCTGCAATATTATTTATCCACCACATGATATCCTCGTTGATATAATTTGTTAAACAGACTTTTTTATTATAATTTTGGTTATTTTTGTTTAGAGCTAAATATTTAAATCTTTCAAAGTTCTTTATGTGCCCCATCCGTATTTAACGGCTGGACAAGCAGCAACTAATTTTCCTATATATTGTGCAAACAATTTAATGGAACAACAAGGGTTACTTAAGAATATTTTTGAAAATGACAGGATATTTGACTTTTTTTTCTAAAGGAAGGTACGTTTTCATTTGTGCTGTGTTAAATATGAACCCCAAAAAACGAGCTTCATAATGCGAAATTAATACACTTTTATCAAGGTTTATCAAAAAACCTAAAGAAATTAACAGATCCCTGGTAATCATTATATTTTTTAGACATTAGGTTTCGTTTTTGGACTTTACGAGTATATCCTCAAGATAAACAACGCATATAATACCAAGATTTCGTAAATATGTTATAACTGGCTTTAGGAGTTTAGTAAACGTATATGGTGCTGTTGAGATACCAATTATTTTTAAACAATCGCAAACGCCCGGCATAATGTACCTCTATGTAATATACTTTTTGCGGAAAGCCTGTCTCCTCTGTTCGTACTGTTTCCTGAATGTTGATGGGTGTTCGGAGGTCCTGGGCTTGTCCCCCCTCCTCCGGTCGTTTCTCCCCTCCCTGTCTTTCTGAATTTGAGGTTTGAAGGGAGGTCACTTCAATAAAAAAGACGACGAAGTTTCTCGATTGCTGGGGCCTGGCAATGACTGATGGTAGTGATTCTTAAAGCGTTTGGCCTTTAAGTTAGCCGATGTTTTCTTTATTTTTTAAGAGGATTTAATACTTGTGGATAGATCGGTGCCAAATAACCATTCGTCTATAGGTCGGTCCCTAACAGTCTTTTTAATATTGATGTCCAAATGACCAACTATTTCATATCGTCGATAACTTGACAATGTATGATGGAGGTCAGTTAAAAGTTTAGTAGTATCAGCTAAATGTGCTAGATATATTTTTGTATCTTTATGCGGAGTGCAAAAGAAAGTATTCATCGGTATAGCGACAGTAGAAATTGCTGTTGCAAGTTGTTCCTGGATTTTTAACAAGATGGTGTCTTGTTTTAACACAGTTTCTGTTAAAGCAATTTCGGGATTCAGGACAGGAGGTTTTAAAGAAGGTATGTTACTTATCAAGGGGTATTTTTGTAAAAGGTCTTTCCTGTCTGTTTTGTCTATGTCTTTTTTTGCAAATATAGACCATCTGTTAGAAATTTCTTCATGAACTATCGGTCCAGGGTGTGGAGAAGCCGTTGGGTCGGAGCCAAGAATATCAGTCACACTACTTGGTTCCACCTCAGAATGTGTCTAAATTTGCAGAAAGCATAGTTACACTGTTTTCCGAATCAGAACCGGAAGAGTTACTTTCTGAGGGTGGGTCGGATTCTTCTGAAGCTTGAAGAAAAAGAAAACAAAATTACTTAAGAACGACTCCTGATAGGTTTTTATGCCATGATATATATCAGTCAAAACATACAGGAAAAGAATATACTAAGTAAAAGTTTGTGTAATACTGCAGTGCCCAGGATATTGGGTAAATGTTATTCTTTTACCCACTGTGTGTACCGTCCATGTGGAGAACAGAAAAAAGGGCGATGGCATGAAATATGTCAGCCAAAGAATACCGTTTTGTACCAAAAACAAATCTATATATGTATATAAACCATATTATAAGATACATAGAACAATGTAATATTTCAGTTTCTTTATGTTACATTACGTTCATGGGAACGAGACGATTTGGACGGTGTTCTGCAACAATGGTCTAAGCCACTTACCTATAGTTCTGAGAAAATTAGCATAATATATTCCATTGCTTTCAAAAATACGCTGTTTGAGGAGTTCTTATTTATTTTTTATTATAAACAAATGATTACAAGTAAACTAAATTATCAAAGAGTAATAAAACTGAAATTAACAATTTCGTAAAAAAAAATATTAATGCGGGTTAGACGGTTTTCGGAAATTCGGAAAAATATAATTATTGTTTTGCAATAACTACCTAACCCTCATTAATTGTCAAAACAAAATAACATGAACACGGATAACTAAAATGAGATAAGAAAATATTCTGCCTAGCTAAGAAGAAAGATTCTATATATCTGCATAATTTGGAAATTGTCATTTTTGGCTTATTGTAACCGTAAAATTTTGTTCTACATCTATAAAAAGTTAAAATATCCTATCTGCGTCTATACCTAAATGCGTTTTCAAAATACTGTGTTTTAGAATGAAATAAAACAAAAACCTGATTAACATAAATATTGCAGATCTTTCATGTTAGGACGGCGGTATTACTTTTTATAGGGTTCTTCAAGTTGATCTTGCTCGATTTCAAAATCTGGATTCATTCCAATTCCCTCTAGGTCATCCTGAAACTGTTCACTTTCAAAATTGTTCAAAAACTCGTAGAAAGGCCTTGCATCTTGTGGAATTAAATTACACATATCTTTAAGGTCCTTTATTTTTTCGGCGGACAACGGTTTTCCGTTTGGCCATAAGGGTGGTTGTTCAATATATTTTAAAGTAGGCTTTCGCCGCTTCCCCGATTTTTCAATATTCACCTCTGAAAATTCCTGATCAGTTACGTGATTTTTCATAAATGATGTCGGCTTTTCTTTCGTAATTTTGATTATATGAGTTTTTAGCCAGTTAATACTAATACTGTTTTTACTTGAATCGGTTTTTCGATTTGTTATTGATTTTTCCAAAACGTTAACTGCAATCATTTCTTCAGAAGTGATGCGGTTTACAAAAAACTTGTTTTTTATACAACATTTCATAACTTCCATGTAGTCCTTCTCAGTGTATAATCTTTGTTGAGTCTTAAGGGCGCATTCGACGTCTCCAAAGTGTGAGTCGTTGGGCAGAAAGCTATGTCCAGAAAGTAGAAAATTTATAGAGATCGTTTCGAGCGAAGAATGATTTTGAAGCACGTGGATGAGCACTAAGACTAGCTTTATACTTGTATTCTGACCCCCACACGAGTCTGACCACAAAATTAAACTCTTCACAGGGGCTCGTATATTTTCGTGTATACATTTACGAAGACAGGAGCCAACTTCTTGGGTTCCCCTACCGGCTTCTTGTTCCGTCCAGACATTAAAAACACCTTTTCTGGTACTGCCCACATAGATACCTAAATTAAAAAGATTCAATTGTCTCTTGTAATAAGCGACTCCAGTAGGTATTTTTGGCAAAGGGTTGGGTTTTTTGGAGGTCAAATGTTAGGGTTTCCATTGTTTCGTCGTCTTGTGCACTTTGAAGATCAGCCTTCATTTGACTCCGAAGCTCTTCCGCAATTTGAAGATGTTTTTTGTGATTTGCTTCTATGTTGTCTTTCTCTATACCTTGTGCAGTCGTTGCTTGTGCTTAGTATATACCACACAATCGACATGTATCCTTATGAGGTGTTTTAAATCTCAATTGAAATTTGAATAAAATACATTAATGTATTTAGTGAGACTCACTGGCTGATCTGTGATTTCCTTATAGAAAGTGTACATTTTAGTCAAATTTAAGTCAGGGTGTAAAAACATTGAATCTGTCTGGTTACGACAGTAGTGCGATACATAAGCTGGAAATGATGCTATATGCTATTTAATTTTTTCAATTCCTTGTTCGTCGATGGTATTCCGCCCCCACTACTTCGTCCTCTTTTATCAAGTATAATATTATTATTCATCTCATTCAGAGCCACTCGTACTCGGTTATGGTTGATTTGAAGAGTACTTAGAAACGTGTCTTTACATACAGTTTTTCCATTTATGAAATATTTCTTAGACTTGCTTCTTCTTGATACTTTGTTTTTTGTGTAGCATCTCTTTTTTTTCAGTTTCTTGAACGCATTTGCTAAGCGAGATACAACGATCTCCAAATGAGCCTATGTTCAAAAATTGGTCAAAAACCTTCTTGTTTCAATATCAACAACAGTATGACATTTTTTCAAGCATGGGCAAATATACTCCTCCTTAAATTTCTTGGGGGGTACAATTCTATTCCTTGCCGAAACGTATTTTTGATTATGATTTGCAAACTTTTTTCTGTCTTGTCTTGATTGATTTGGTGTTTTTCTTTTTCTTCCACGCTTCTTCCTGCCGTTATTATTTTCCACATTCAGGTCGATTTTCATATTTTCTTGATTCTCTATGTCCCTTGTTTCTTCTGCAAAATCAGTCTCTTCCTCAGAACCTTGAGTGTATTCGCTACCAGACGACTGATATGTCTCTTCGGCATTAAATTTAGCAGATATAATAGGCTGAATAGCATGGTCATCAGAATTTTCTTGATCTGCAAGTTTTTCGGTATTATAATTACTAGAAATGTAGATTACTTGATCGTCAGAGTCATCTTTTTCCAAATCAGACCGAACATCTCTACTGAAAGAGCCATATTCTTCTGATTCTTGAGCATCATCACATTTTTTATTTAAGTTCTCAAGCCCTGACTTCACTAGCAATTTTCCTCTTGATATGTTCATCCTAATCAAAAAAAGAAAAATATTGTTAGATACTTATTCACCCTAAAATATCTCAAATACAAAAAAAAAACACTAAAACATTTTTAAAATTTTATACATTTAATATAAAGTGGTATATCACGATAAGCAAAAATGGTCTAAACCACATTATTTATATTAATACCCATTTTGCTTGAGCTTTTCAGATCATGCTCTACATAATATTATAATGTTATAGTGATTTTGAATATCTAGCTTTAGTAAATTATAACACAATCAGTTTTGCTCAATAATACAGATAATTTGAATAATATAGGCAAAAACGTAATTTTTGGAGGTTAAATTTTGGTATTTATATTTGCATTCGTTGCAAAAATACAGCAGGCCTATGTAAATAATTTATTTACTTACCTTGACTTCTAATGTACTTAGAGAATCACAAAATAACAATCAAATCACTAATTACTATATGTTTTAAACAGCAAAACTAAAGTAAACAACCCTGTCAGGTTCCAAATTCACAGAATTACAATAATAGTCTAATCCACATGTCATCAAAAACCTGGGTTAGATCATTTTTGCAGATCTCTGCATGAATGATTTGACGATTGTGGTTTAGAACTTCATTCATAGATGGTGCTAATAGACCAGTTTGGGGCCTATATCATTTTTGCTTGTTGTAGTATGCGTTAAGTTAAACCCTTTAAAATGAAAAACTTATTTTGAACAAATTGTAGGTTAGACGATTGTTGCAAACACCATCCATTTATGGTAGCCCGAAACCAATAAAAATAAACCTGTATTATATTTCACTAGAAAGAAGGTCCCTTATCGCTTTTGAAATAAAAACAAACCGGAACAGTATATCGATCGGAGGCATAATTTCATGCGTGACCTTGGAATTATTCTTTAAAATGTTTAAAAATATGTGTAAAACTTAACATAGGAATTGCGAATACAAGAATCATAAAAATAAACTTACAGTAATTTAATGTCTGGATTATATGAGTTAATTTCTTCAACTTCTTTTTCACTTTTGCTAACTCGACCCGTTTTTTCGTTTTTTTAGTCGAATTTCGTCCCATTTTTACGCGAAAACACTAATCGTTGCTTGTAGCAGGATACGACGCACTAGAATGAGGTTCGTAAACTTACATGGAATACCGCCGCTAGGTGCAGGTGCGGCCGGGGAAATTGTTTACTTTGAACGTTGCGCCGTAGTAGGTGTACGTTTGCACTAAACTATAGGGTGTTTATAATCTGAGACAAGACTGCGAAATATAATAATAATAATAATAATAAACAATATTTATTTTTTCAATATACATAAATAATAAAAAAAAAAAACATATTCATAATCTTAAAATAAATATTGAGGAAGAACAAGAAGAAGAAAAGAAAAAAAACCTTATAACATAATACAAAAAAAAAGAAAAAAAATGTAAAGATTGGATGCCCAAAATTGCGTAAAGCCTATGAAAAAGGGTTTGTCTGCATTTTGAGCACATCTCTGTTACTATTACTAATATGTACTATCTGTGTTCATAAAATTAAAGAAATATACCGTTTGTTTATACAAAAATAGTATATAAAATAACAAAATATCATGAAACAAGCAAAAAAAAATAATGTTTGCTAAATTATTATAATGGAAGCTTGCAATAACCATTTAGATAACAGCTTCTTAAAATTAGCCTGCTTGCCTTTTCTTTTTAGGTCAATAGGTAACAAATTGTAAATCTTATAACCAACAATAGGAAAAGAGCGTTGTTTTCTCACCGTATTAACTCTGGGCAACACGATGTTTTCATCCCGACGAACGTGTCATTCGCCCCTGGTTCTCAATATTCTGAGTGATGTTTATTTGACTTAAGACTTGAAGTACCGAGGCTTTATAAAACAAATACCTAATCTTAAATAACTTAGATGTGTTAAAGAGTTCATGTGTAGGAAATCGAAGTGGAAGATTATATATTAATTTTATAATTCTTTTTTGTACTATCTCTAAGGAATTTAAGGTGTTTTCAAAAGCACCCCCCCATGCTACGATACCATAAGTTAAATGGGATTGTACAAGTGCATAATAGATTGATCTTAAATCGGCATTGCTTAATATAGGTTTAAGATGTTTAAATAAATATAGTAGGGATCTAAGTTTTTTTGTTAAGTTCTGAACGTGTTTATCCCACTTTAGGTTTGAATCGAGTGATATTCCCAAATATTTTGTATTAGTTTTGCTGTCTAATTGCCACACTATTGTATTTTGTCTAGATGTTAGGGGAATATTTAGTGTTTTATTAACTGGCTGTTTATCGCTGTGAAGTGAAAAAGGTAAATACACGGTTTTTTTTAGGTTAACGGTTAATAAATTTTGATCAAACCATTCTGTAATAAGTTTCATATCAGTTATTATGCCCTGTTCTACATGTTCCCAGGTAGGACCTTCCACGAAAAGAACAGTGTCATCAGCAAACGAAATAATTTTTCCGGAACATCCAAGAGAAAATAGGTCATTGATGTAAGCCAAAAACAATAAGGGACCCAGGACTGTTCCTTGTGGTATTCCGTAAACAACATTCATAGGGTCACTAGTGACGTCATTAATTTGCACCATTTGTTGTCTGTCAGTGAGATAACTATTCAGTAGGGAGTGTGCTGGTCCACGTATACCCATAAAATATAGTTTACTTAAAAGCTCCCGATGACTGACAGTATCAAAAGCCTTTGCCAAATCCACAAATACGGCAGCACAAGGTTTTTTTTCATCTAGGCTTGTAGTTATTTTGTCCACAAGGAGAGCGATTGCATCACTTGTAGATTTATTTTTGGTGAACCCAAATTGAAATTCAGAGAGGATTTAATTTTTACTAAAAAAACCAACTAGTCTTTCTTTCAGGGCCTTTTCGAAAATGTTGCAGATATTTGAAATTAGACTAATAGGTCGATAGTTAGACGCTTGATTTTTTTCTCCCTGCTTGAAAATTGGTTTTATTAACGCAATTTTAAAATGTTTCGGACAAATACCTTTTGAGAATATAAGATTTATTAGATATTTTAGTGGAGTAGCAATTATTTTGGACGTTTCTTTAAGGACAGATACGTTAATTTTATCAAATCCTGGAGATGAATTATTTTTTAAGGTACCTATAATTTTAATAACTTCTTCAGCCGAAACATGTGATAAAAATAAAGAACTTAAATTAGTTTCAATTTTTGTTTTTTTAAGATTATTTTTTCTGTTATTTAATATATCGGATGCCAGTTTTGATCCGATTGTTGTAAAATAAGTATTAAAAATGTGTACTATTTTGTTTAACTGGGTTTCGATAATATTATTTTCATTTAAAAGTTCTGTAATCTTATTTAGCGTTTTTGTTTTATGCATGTTTGAATACTCATTTATACTTTCCCACAACTTTTTTGGATTATTTTGATTCGAATTAATAATATTTTTAAAATATCTTTTTTTTAAATCCGTTATAAGTTTGTTAATCTTATTTCTATAAAATTTATATTGATGCAATAGCTGCTCCTCTTGTGTTTTTTTATATTTTTGGTATATTTTATCTCTAATTTTAATAGACTCTAGTAATCCTGAAGTAATCCATGGTTTTTTTCCTTGACTTTTTATATTTTTTGTAATTGTTGATTTTTCTATAGCCATACTGAAGACTTTAACAAACGAATCGCACACATAATCTACGTTGTCAGATAAGTAGAGTTCATTGAAATTTGATTCTGCCAAAATTTTATTAAGTTTCATATAATTAACAATTTTTTTTACTTTAATAGAGGGATTTTTTGGTTGGTTTTGTAAAGCAAATCTTAATAGAGTTGGATAATGATCAGTAATTTTGGACTGTAATACGAAAGGTAATAAAGATTTTTTATCTATGCTATTACTTTTTATAAATATATGGTCAATGCACGTTTTTGAATTACTTTCTACTCTGGTGTATGTATTAATTAAAGAGATAAATCCCTTTTCATATAATATATTAAGATACATTTGTGTGTCCCGAGACACATCAAAAAGATTAATATTTATATCACCAACTAAAATTTCAGTATCGTTGTTTGCTTTATTTGTTAGATAATACGTCAAGTCAATATTAAATTGGTCAGTGGGAACCGATGGTGGCTTATATATCCCCGTTATTGAAATAACTTTTCCCTGATTTTTTATATTTAGTCTTATACATTTTATAATTCCAATTTCAAGAATTTCATAATCATAAGTACAATTGTTTTTTACATAGATCACTGTACCATCATTTTGGTTAATATTACCAAAGTTGTATATTTTAGAGTAACCCTGTATATTAAATAAATCAATGTTGGGCAGTTTCCACGTCTCCGTCAAAATTACAACATCATATGTATTGCCCAAAGCGGCAAGCATAACCTCAAGTTGGTTAAAGTTTTTTTGTATACTTCTAATATTATTGTGAAATATGATAAAATTATTTTCATTTTCATGTTTTTTAAAGACGTCACGCATATCTGTTATAAATTTTATTTCATTAGTTTTAAATTCAAAAGAACTGAAATCTCGAAGGTAGTCGTTCATGTTTATTTTATTTTAAAATAAAGTAATCCTGCAGTTATTTTAAGCTATAAGATGGTCGAAAAAATATATATATTTAAGTTTAAAAGATAATAATTTATTTAGAATAGTTTTTGTTACTTCTCGTCGATTTCTGGCAGTAGTTGAAGGGTTTCGTAGGATTTCTTTTGGATGTTCGGACGAGGTCTCTTTGCACCAGCGATCCGTCACTTCCTAATTGTTTTTGATTGCTTTCGTTGATAGTTTGCAGTTCCTTTTCGGGTTCTTCGGCAGGAGAGTCATTCACCTCTAGATTCTGATTTTCAATGTCCCTCAAATCACTGACCGTGTAGACTTGCTTATTGATTGTTAGCTTAGTACCTTTTAGTTTCGCTTCCAACTTTTGGGTACGTGCCACTAATAGATGTTTTCGTAAAAGCTTCTGATCCTCTCTATCGCTATCACATAAATCATTTGCTATAGAAATCCCTTGGTCTCGAAGAATTTTGAGCTTCTCGGGGTTGCGGAAAAGCGTAGACTTTTTAAGAAACGATATAAACTCTATGATGACCGGCTGTTTATCCGACTTTCCAATTTTATAGATATCGTTTATATCTTGACTTTGTATGCTTAATTCAAGTGTAGAATTTAATGTTTGTATAGCGGTTGTAAATAGATGTTCGTGTGGTGTTTCGGGAAAGCCAAAGATAATCACGTTATTTTTTCTTGCTTTTCTGTCCAAATAAATGTTCTTTTTCTTAAGATTGTCAATTTCCGTTTTTAGGATTTCAACTTCAGCAGTAAGAGTGCTTATGCTCTCCTGCAGTTGACGCTTAATTTCAGAAGTCTGAATGTTATTTGCCTGTATAAGTAAATTGTACAGTAACACTTGATCTGCCGGTAACTTGCTCGAATCAACAGTAGACATCTCTTTTAAAACAAATATTGGGCTAACCAATGGTGAAAAAAGACCTGTTCACTTGATCGGCGGCTACTATGGTTGTTATTGTTAGTAAATTACAGTACTTACAATGCTTGTATAGACTTTGGAGTTATTCTCGACACAAAATTATTTTACACACAAGTGGCATAACACGTAAAGCACTAGACAAAAGAAAAAACGGAAATTTTTGATCACTTTAACCCTATGAAAACTATAAATTTAACAGAGCGAATGCTTGCATGACCTGGCCTACCACAATATTTATATAGTAGTCGTATATAATTCGATATTTTCTTCCGTTTAGAAGCTACTAAGCAAAATGTTCATTCGTTTACTAAATAATTTTTAAATGGGACAAAATATCGAATTGTTTTAAAATACCAAAAAAAGATCTTCATTTAATGGTAAAAAGTTTGGAGGGACTAAAGGATTGATGACCCATAAAAAATAACACTGTACTTTTCCCTAAAATCTGCTATAACTATTTCGAAGACATTGATCACAGTATAGTTGAACACCCTGTATAGTTTTTAGAGGAAACAAAATTTGTCTACCTGTCTGTAAAGTTGTATAGAAATTTTCTCCCAAATAGTCTCTTATATTTTAATTCTTATATTCATGAAGGGACTTAAAGGATTAACTGCTCCGATGACATGGTTTTAGTGTATTCGACTAGTTCTAACAGTTCCTACGAGAAACCAACCGTAAAGCTAGTACTAACACAGGATGCAGTCCCCTCCAAATTATGCGACACGCCTGCGATGTTTTGAAAATATAGCCGACGATCAAACATCCGGCGACGTAGCCAGCATCGCGAACATAGATAGATAGATAGATATTTATTTGACACTGTTACACAAAAAAGGTTTAATGCCGTTCTATTCAGTTCTAAATTTTAAAATATGACAAAAAAAATCTACTTAAAAGCCACATTAAAATACATAAGACAAACTAAAGTAAATCAAATTGGTCACATTTGATGTACTTTAGCAAACATAGCGTGGCTCTTCGCGTGGCCGCGGCACTAGAGACTCACTCTGTTTAATTACTTCGCGTTAGTTCCAATAATTTGTTGAAAATTGGTTCAAAATTATAATACAATTGATCATAGCAAGGGTATCTTTTTTATAGTCGATATCTATTAGCTTATGTCCCAACGGGCTTTGTATTATTGGAAACACTGCCAAAAATTCCTGAATCTCAATATCCTTTCAACAAAATTTGTCGTCCATTTTTCTTCCACATTAGTCCACGGCTCCTGATTATTTTGCAACCAAGTAATACCTTGTTTGTAATCAGCTAGAAGAAATTAAAATATTAAAACATGGAATCATTAAATCGTTGATATAAAATTAAGGAAGCAAAAATATCAGAGTGTACTTTTTTAAAATACAAAGATTTCAAGAAGTGTTTGATGAAAAGCTATGTTATAGATAAACATAACTTCCTCACTAATAGTATTAGAGGTGTCTGTTGAAACGGAATCTTCATTATCTTGTGAAGTTCTGGAAAACGATAAAATGCCAGATTATCTTAAGAAAGTCTGTCTATTTCTATATTTGTCGACTAATTTGCCCCTTCAATACCACTTTTGTTGTTAAATATCGTTTTTTTTTTATTGGATAGGTAAAATAAACCTGAGGCTATTCTTTTGGGAATTCTTTTATAATTTCTCTAGCAATATTCCGAAAGTTTTCATTAGTTAGCCTTCTAGATTTAAAAAAAATAATGAATGGTATATCTAAAAAATTAAACATCAATTGCAACGTGAAGCAAATAGTCATTCTTTCTTCTCACTCCAACATATAGGGCTCTTATGGAAGGCATCGTAAATAAATAATAATTTTACAAATAAAGAAACGACAGGCATAGAATTGAGATTTTCCTTGTGGATAATGAAAATATAGCAGTACCTTTATACCTGCTCAAATAAACCCATTAGAAATAAAAACATTTGTATTTTTTTCACATATCTTCGGAACTAATCGAAATTTTTAAAATATCTTTGTCACAACTTTTTCCAAATGTAACCTACATGGAACTTTTACTGTTTTTGAGATCTCCTTGCTGTTAAAATTTCAAAATTAGTTTAATAATTCAAATAAACTAAACGTAACAATGCAGTTTTTCTATTTGATCTTGCCTGAAGGGCACTATATTAATGTGTCGAACTATAAATTCCACTAGATATGATTGACATTTACTACTTATATTTTTTTTTATCTTGTACAGCTCTTTAACTGCTTTTCCCATTGAAGTCTGATCCAATAGTATAGATAAATTAAAATCTCCCAATGAGTGGGGTTTCTCTCACTTATTGTCGATATTGATGACGTATGCGACAATAAATAATTTTCTTTGCGTCCATTCTCTGTTTCATTATGTTCATCAACATTCATTAATAATTGGTATTTGATAAGTGTGTTGCCTGCCTGAGGTTGGTTATCAATATTCAATACGATTACTTTATTTGAAGGCAAAACATCATCCACATTGATATCTTGAGTCTGATTTCAAAAAAATAATTGTGGGTAAAACACGTGTAAACATAGTGAATGGCCAAAATATGGAACAAATTGATTTAAATAAAGGGTATTGACTTTTTAGAAAAGTGCTTGAACACGTTAAATTAGATTTTTGTTTACCTATATTTTGATGTGATTCATTTTGTTTTATTGACTGAATAGTTCGTTATTTTCCCTTAGTTAAATAAGGATTTTTTTAATATTGGCTCTCGCCATTTTAAACTAGCTTGGCAGAATTGCGCCAAAATTTAGAAGCGTACTGCATGAGTTAAGTGCTTACAAGAGATGTTTCACAAGTCATAAGTTGCCATTTAAAAAAAATGTCAATGATGTCGTATATTTGATAGCTGAAAATAAAAAAACAATCAAAATCTGGGCAAAAAGTAAGTAAATTGATAAGTGATTGTCTGAATATTTTTCAAAAAAATTGACCCCTTATTTTTAAATAAATTTGTTCCTATTTTAGCCACTCACTGTACGAGAATGACACAATACAAATTTGCAATCGAGAGTAAAATCTACAGAGACAATGTTATGATTTTTTAATTATTCAACCCTTCAAAAATGCCCTTAATTTAAGTCAGAGTGATGCTAAATTTTGCTAAACTACTGGCCACCGCAAGTACATAAAGCAAAATCTTTGTATACATTTTAGTTATATAGTTTCCCGGAACTGAAGGAAGATATCTTAATGCATTTTTTGCATATTGTGCTTTCTTTAAGATTAGCACTAAGATCCAACGGCATTTGGTATACCGTATACCAATAAATAGCAATTTTTTACAAAGTTTCATCTTAATAATAACCGTGGAAAAAATTAATAAAATTTTAATTCGTTTTTATTTTGATTATTTAGAAGATTAAATAAAAAAAATGTTGGATTGTTCGGTATCTTCCCTAAATTGTGAGATGATTTTTTTATAAAAATTTTAATTTATATTATATTTTCTTTTCTTACGAATGTGTTGAAGAAATGCATCTATAGTATATGTTTCCAAAATATACGCTGTCAGTGCATAACGTCTAAAAACTTTAAGATTTTAATTTTTTTTTGTGAAAAATATTCTCCCAAATTATCTGTTTTAAAGTAAATATGAGTAAAGTAAAGGAGGTTATTTAGAAACTAGTTGAGTTTTAATATCTTTAAGCCATTATCTCGAGACGGTTTGAGAATTTTTTTGATAACTCTTACTTATGTATTACCATTGTAATGAAATTTGTTATTTAGGTATTGC
The DNA here is from genome assembly GCA_030620095.1 of Kuschelorhynchus macadamiae. Lineage (NCBI taxonomy): Eukaryota > Metazoa > Arthropoda > Insecta > Coleoptera > Curculionidae > Kuschelorhynchus > Kuschelorhynchus macadamiae. The sequence continues at coordinate 2,570,189 of JAUTXW010001355.1, forward strand.
ATTTAAAATTCTAAATTGTATGGCAAAATTTAAATCCAAGTGCCCTATAAAACCAGAATATGAAAATGTGTGAGCTTGATATAGAATAATTCATATTAGTTATGAAGAGTTGTATCGCTGATTGAATTAAAATGAGTATGCAAGGTGTAAATTAATGTATGTCCATAACTCTAAAAAATTATTTCATTCATAAAAATAAGGAAATATATATATATATATATATATATATATACTTATTTAAACATTTTCTTGGGAATGGTGTTCGAATTATAACATATCATTGATGTTAAATGATTTTATTTTAAAAAGTTTTTCGTCAATATTAAAACGTTTCGACCACTTTATGGCCTTCATCATTCATCTAAAACGAAATAAATTACTGCCCTAAGAGTTTACAGTTTTTTTTATAAATATTCAATTTTTAAATTCTTATAAGTTTACTTAAGTTACAATGTCTAAAATAGTAAACATAATTTTCTTCGGCTTACTTCAATATATTCAAGACGATCCACACATTAAAAATATTTATATACATTTAAAATTCAAAACGAGGATCAGACATAACACGACACATACTTATTGCTATACATGTAAAACGACAGTGACTACCTATTATTTTATCGACAATGCAAAATTGTTTACGTTTGTTTTTGTCTTTTTATTAGGGTTGGCAGTGGTAAACAATGTTTCGTGAATGGGTTCAAATAATCCGAATATTAATTATTTAGGATGTTAAAATAAATTTTGCTTAGATTTTTAATATCTGTTTGTCGTTGATAGAGTTTTCGGCTTTGGATATATAGACCATCTCAAGAAATTCCCGTTTCCTCTGATTATGCTCTGTTTGCAATATTTTGGTTTCCGAAAAATTGAAGGTGTGTTTAGTTTGACATTCATGTTTACTTAAGGCTGTTGTATTCTTTTTGTCAAACTTATGTCCATTTAAACGGTTTTGCAAATACTGTGATGTCTGACCAATATAAACACTTGGGCAATCGGTGCATGGAATTTCGTATATCACATGAGTTTTTTTGTTTTTATGTGTTTTACTTTTTAAGGAGCTAAAGTTTTTTTTCAGAAGATTATAGCCTTTATGACAAACAGTTATGTCATGTTTTTTAAATACTGATTGAAAATTTTCAGAAAGCCCCCGTATGTAAGGAAGTGATAAAAAGTTATTTTTATTTTTACTTTTTTGTTGTGTCACTGGTATTAGGACTGTGAATTTTCTTTATACGTGTGTTGAAAAGAGTGTTAATAAGTTTTATTGGGTAACTATTTTTCATTAGAATTTCTTTGGCTTTTTTTATAGCATCTTCTTGGTAAATTGGATCGCTTAATTTGAGAGCTCTATCAGCTAAACCTATACTTCCCGACCAAGTTTTTTTGGTGTACCACATTGTGTTTATAGACTTTTGATTGTGATACAATGTCATATCAAGAAAATTGATTTTATTATTTTGTTCCACTTCGATTGTGAATTTAAGTTTAGGGTGGAAGGAATTAAAAGAATTAAAAATATTTTCTGTCATATTATTTGGAATAGCCATTTTGCAATCATCCACGTATCTATAGTAAAAGGGGATGTTATACGATAAACTTGGAATGATTTGACTTTCAAGATCTTCTAGCACAAGCTGTGCCACTACACTTGATATGGAAGATCCCATTGCGCAGCCTTCGATCTGTTTATAATAGGTGTCGTTATAGGTAAAATACATAGATTTTAGAGTTAATTGGGTGGCTGATAGAAATTCTTCTAGAGGGATGTCGGTATATTTTTTTATTTCATTCCATTTTTTCTTTATTACGTTTAAGGCTAAATCTATAGGAACGTTTGTATATAATGATACGACGTCAAGAGATATGATTGTATAATTATCTGGTATTGTAATATTTTTAATCTTTTCCTTAAAATGCCAGGAATCCTTGATAAAAGAGGAAGTTTTATTTATAATATTATTTAAAATTTCTTTTAAGTATTTGGATAATTTATTTAATGGAGATTGCACGCAGGAAACTATCGGTCTTAAAGGTATTCCTTCCTTATGAAGCTTTGGTAACCCATAGATTTTGGGAGCTTGTGCGTTGTGAATTTTTAAATCTTTGGCTGTATTGGGAGAAATGTAGTTTTTGTTTTCCCATTTTTTTATCAGTTCATTATTTTGTTTTTGAAATATATTTGTAGGATCGCTGTTTATTTGTTTGTAAGTTTGTTTATCAGCGAGAAGGTTATTCATTTTTGTATTATATTCTTTAGATTCCATAATTACAGTTTTATTTGATTTGTCTGGTTTTAATATTTTAAGCTGGGGATTTTCTTTTAAAAAATTACGAGTCTTTTTTAGTTTTTGACTCAACTGTTTTTCTAGTAATTTAGTTTTAGACTTAGTTTGATGCGATTTTAGTTTATTTTTATGATTTGTCAAAATATTGCAACAGTTTGCTCTAAGGTCGTCTTTTTTATGAGCGGATAGATTATTGATAGATATTTCAATTGAGGATATTATGTCTGGAATTGGGAGCTCTTGAGAGTTTTCTATAGGCATTGCAAAGTTGTCGCCTAAACTAAGAATATCTTTGGCGTAATCTGGGATTATTGTGTTTGATAAATTTTCTAGCCATTCTTCTTCGATATTTATTTGTTTTGAGGAAATATTTTTATTTTTTAAAATAAGAGTATTGATTTTTTTAATGTTTTTTTCTTTGATTTTTAAAAAAATATTTTCAAATTTATTTTTTTCATGATTAAGAAATGATTCAAAGAGGTCGTTTGGAAAAATATTCTGTATTTTATTTTTTGTATCTAAAATAAGTTTATCTAATTTCTGTATGTTTTGTATAGTGTCTGTTATAAGTTTAGGGTACTTAAGACAAACCTGTTAGTAATATTTTCTTGAAATTGACATTGAAGTTTTGTCGAAAAAAATCTTACATGCTTTGTATTTAGTTTTAAAAATGTAGGTGTTATTTATTCTGTTTTACAACGTAATAAAAAGTTTCTTCTATTTTTTAAATTTGCCATTTTAAAATTAAGTTTAGACACTTTTTTCATTTCGGTTACGGCAGCTGAACCATAGATTGTTCCGATTGTTTCGTATTTTAGCAGATTTTCACCCATTTTGCAATATATTGTAAAAAGTTACTTTTCTTGAACACATAAGCTATATCCTTATTTAAACATTTTCTTGGGAATGGTGTTCGAATTATAACATATCATTGATGTTAAATTATTTTATTTTAAAAAGTTTTTCGTCAATATTAAAACGTTTCGACCACTTTATGGCCTTCATCAGTCATCTAAAACGAAATAAATTACTGCCCTAAGAGTTTACAGTTTTTTTTATAAATATTCAATTTTTAAATTCTTATAAGTTTACTTAAGTTACAATGTCTAAAATACACTTAGCCGCAAAAATAACGCACAACCAAAAATTATACTCAATTTCAAAGTTGATTTTCTCGTGAACCAGTAAACCGATTTCGATAATTTTTTTTTTGAACTGTAGCTTTTTTCTTTAGTAATTGCACTATGATAAAAAAAATTTATTCAGATTTCAGTTTTTGGCTTATACAGGGTGAAAAACGAGAATAGTTTTTTTAGGTCAAATTTGAAACACCCTGTAGGGAGCGTTAGCAAAAACAACGGTTGCGTATTAAAACCATAATGTAGCTCCATGTTTTCTGAATATTTTGTTTTTTTGCTGACTCTGATATCTGTAATATCAAAGAAAATACAGAGTTTTATTCCAGAACATGTTTTTTTATCAACATAACAATTTAACAACATTAAACTAACAATAAAATTTAAAATAATTAACAATAAAAAGCAAAAAAAACGTGCACTAGTAGCGCGTGTTTCCACCTCTTTTTCTAATGACAGCTTCACAGCGCCTCGGCATACTCGATATTAAATTGGATATTTGATTTTGGTCAGGTCCATTGCAAATATCGGTAACCATCCTTTCGACATCTTGCAGGGTGGCAGGAGGGGGCTGACGCTGTCTCAGTGCCCTACCAATAATATCCCATAAATGCTCGATAGGATTCAGGTCGGGACTGTGCGGTAGCCAATTTAGAGTTCGAATATTTACTTCATGTAAATATTCATTAACGATGCGCGCTACATGAGGCCTTGCGTTGTCGTGCATTAGTAAAAAATTATTACCAATGTACGGTGCGAAAGGGACAACGTGCTCAGACAAAATGTCATTAATATACCTTTCACTATTTAAAGAGCCCCCACGTAAAGGTACGATATCCGTCCGTGCGGTTAAGGAAATTCCTCCCCAAACCATCACAGAGCCTCCATTAAATAAAGTTGTTTCACGTACGTTACACTGGGTATAACGCTCACCTGGCCGGCGGATAACTCTTAAACGTCGATCGGAGCTATATAGACAGAACCTAGATTCGTCTGTAAATAGAACGTGTTCCCAATCCTCAATAGTCCACATTACATGTTCCCTGGCGAATTGCAGTCTAGCTCTGCGGTGGTTTGCATTTAATGCAGGGCCTGTCGCTGGAACTCTGACATGTAAATTGTGTTCAGAAAGACGTCTCCTTACAGTATCAATGCTTGGTTGAATATGGTGAACTGCACTGAGTTGCATCAAAAGTTTCCTTGACGTGGTAAAACGTTCTCTTAAAGCACGCAGTCTAATATAGCGATCTTGAACAACTGTAGTTACTCGAGGTCTGCCTGGTCGTGGACGTATGTTATAGTCATTGGTTTCTCTGAAGCGTTGGACAACACGAGAAATTGTTGTATGCGAAAATCCTAATCTCAAACCAATAGCATTGTAGCTTACTCCTTCGTTATGTAACGTCACTGCCTGAACACATTCATCACGAGTCATATTCCTTCTAACCCGTTCCATTTTCACGAAAGAACTTAAAGAATGAACTTAAATTATTCAGCTTGAGACGATAGGTACATAAATAAAGGAATTGTCAAAACTGACATTTGCTGACACTGTTGATTTATCATAGCCTACTAAGCGCTTTTTTTGGTAAACGTAATAAGTATCCAATAAAACTGTGATTTATTGAATAAAAACATGTTCTGGAATAAAACTCTGTATTTTCTTTGATATTACAGATACCAGAGTCAGCAAAAAAACAAAATATTCAGAAAACATGAGGCTACATTATGGTTTTAATAGGCAACCGTTGTTTTTGCTAACGCTCCCTACAGGGTGTTTCAAATTTGACCTAAAAAAACTATTCTCGTTTTTCACCCTGTATAAGCCAAAAACTGAAATCTGAATAAATTTTTTTTATCATAGTGCAATTACTAAAGAAAAAAGCTACAGTTCAAAAAAAAAATTATCGAAATCGGTTTACTGGTTCACGAGAAAATCAACTTTGAAATTGAGTATAATTTTTGGTTGTGCGTTATTTTTGCGGCTAAGTGTAGTAAAAATAATTTTGTTCGGCTTACTTCAATATTTGAATATATCCACACATTAAAATATTTATATACATTTAAAATTCAAAACGAGGATCAGACATAACACGAAACATACTTATTGCTATACATGTAAAACGACAGTGACTACATATTATTTTATCGACATTAAACGAGTTATCTGACCATCCAACCAAGGAACCTGCTGACACTGCATATTAGATGACCGCTAATATATGCGAATTTCTGCGACGCGAGGCCAGTCAGTTGAAAGCATCGACGTAAAACATTTTATTTTTGTTTCTAAATAACTTGTATTTTTGAAATAAACATTTTTTAAAAAGGCGATTCCGTAGTCTCGTTTTGTAATTGGCGCAGTCGTACGGATTTTCGGAAGTTTATGAATCGCTCATAATAACTTTTTCGTTTTAACGAATTAACCGGAAAGAACCAATTGTTGTGACATTAGGTGAAGTGCTTATTATAGAGCGGATTGATCAAGACATCGATCGATTCCCAATCCATCGCGGATCTGTAAGAGCATTCCATTTGATCGAACATCGAGGGATAGGACCCACATTGTCTGTCTCTGCAAGTACCACGCTTTGGAGAAGGACCACATCGCCGAACCAAGTTTGGAACTTATAGAATGACTAGGATCGCCATTCTTCTAGTATTGTAAGTGCAATTGATTTTCTCTCATATTGATGTCGATTGAAAATTTAATTTCTGAATTAGATAGCCTTCGTTTATCACCTTCAGCTGACTCTGTTCCTCAAAATAATTTGGGAGCATTAGATTTAGAAGTAGGAGTAGAAAATATACAAGAAAATTTTGAAAATACAATTTCTTTAAGTAATCATTTACTAATTAATCAATTATTAGAATCAAATATGTCCCAATTTAAACCCGAATATTTAAACTGCGTCCCAGTTTTTGACGGAGACGCAAATGATTTAAATAGATATATATCTACATGCCAATCACTCATAGACGCATTTTACGATGCAAGCAACCCGCGAAATTTTCAAAATATTTATTTGTTAAATTCTTTAATAGGCAAACTTACAGGTCAGGCTAAACTAGTTGTTAACATACAAAATGTAACAACGTGGGACGAACTTAAAGACACATTAAGACGAAATTTTGCAGATCAAAGGGATGAAGCGTGTTTAAATCGTGATTTGGTTATGTTAAAACAAAACACCGGTGAAAAACCAAATGATTTTTACGATAGAGTTTTACATATTTTAAATCTGCTGTGTTCATTTATTGATGCGCATGAGCTAACTAATTCAGCTAAAATTCTAAAACGAGAACTATACAATGAATTAGCTTTAAAAACATTTTTAAGTGGATTACGTGAACCATTAGGGACAACAATAAGATGTATGAGGCCTGAAAATCTTATGCAAGCTTTACAATTTGTAACACAAGAATATAACGTGAATTATTTTCAAACCCAAAATAAATCCGGACCACTCTTAATAAAAAATAATACCAATAACAGTAGCCATAACGTTTTTAAGCCACATCAAAATTTCCAACCGAATTTTATTCAAAGACCAATTTTTAACGCAAATACGCCACACAATGCATTTAGGCCTAATTTTCCGTCACAGCCTATGAATATAAGACCCAATCCTAATAGGCCCCAACCGAGATTTTTTACAAATAATCAAGTTTTTGGTAAGCCTAGAACTAATGTGTTTAAGCCAAATAATCAAAACAGGTTTCCACCACCAAAACCAATGTCAGGCGTAGAAACAGCTATATTTAAACCATTCGCTAATAGACCACCACAAAATAACCAACAACAAAACTCTAATTTTTATTCTCAAAATCAAGGATTTAATCCACCTAAATTTGCTTTCGAAGAGCTTCATAATACTGAAACTCATAACATGCCCTATTATGAACAATATTCGTATGAAGAATGTCCACATTCTAGCACATACGACCCGTATCAGAATGTGTATTGTGATCAAAATTATTACGCCCAAAAGACCGAATTTTACGAATATGATTCAGAAAATAATCCTATTGTGACATTACCTGACTCTGACTTTCTAGAAAATACGAATTATTACGAAGAACAAACTGACCGCGAAAATTTTACCAAGGTTCCTCCAGACAACAAAAAACCTTAGAACCTCAATTAATATCATTCAATATGTCAAATCCTAGTGAGTTATCTTATATAATTTTCCCAGAAACAAACCTAAAATTTCTTATTGATTCAGGCTCAACAAGATCTTTTATCGATCCGAATCTTGCAAAAAAAATTTACCCAAATAATATAATAAATGATCCTTTTATAGTTTCGACCGTTTTCCAAAAATCAGCCCATCAATATAGTGCCTTAATTCCCTCATCAAACATTTTTAATTTGCCGGAACAAAAAGATTTGAAATTCTATCTATTTAAATTTCATAATATATTTGACGGACTTATCGGACTTGACAATTTAAAAATACTTCAAGCTAACCTCGACTTTGATAAAGGCTTATTAGTTACACCTTATACTAGAATTAAATTACGTTTTCACAAAACGCAAAATGAGTTAAATTTTATTACAATCGCCCCACGGGTCGAACAAGTAATACAAGTAAAAACATCGGTAAGGAACGGTGATATCATAATACCACACCAAAGGTATCACAATTGCGAGATACCGGAATGTCTAACTGTTGCAAAAAATGGTTTTGCGATAACAACAATTCTCAACAATACTTGTGAAGAAGTAACCTTAGACTTCTCACAACCCATAAGCGTAGAACGTTTTTATGCGAGTGAATATGAAGAAATAAATTTAAATAATTTTAACGATTGTTCCGAATTAAAAAATTTGGATTTTTCAAAATTTAGAACAAACCATTTAAATTCAGAAGAACAAGCAAAGCTTTTAAAATTAATTCATGAGTATTCAGACATTTTTTATAACGAAGACGAACCTTTAACATTTACAAATGAAATTAAACACCGCATAAGAACCACAGACGAAATCCCGGTTTATTCTAAATCGTATCGCTACCCCTTTATTTATAAGCAAGAGGTAGATAAACAAATAAAGAAAATGCTAGATCAAAAAATAATACGACCGAGTAGCTCTCCGTGGAGTTCACCCATTTGGGTGGTACCCAAGAAGCTAGATGCCTCAGGGAAGCCAAGATACAGGGTAGTAGTCGATCTAAGGGGTGTAAACTCTAAGAGTTTAGATGATAAGTATCCTCTCCCGAATATAACCGATCTATTAGATAAGTTGGGAAAATGTCAGTACTTTAGTACCCTAGACTTAGCCAGTGGATTTCACCAGATCCAAATGCACGAAGATGACATCGAGAAAACGGCATTCAACACAGAAAATGGACATTACGAATTTCTTCGAATGCCCTTCGGGTTGAAAAACGCACCCGCGACATTTCAACGTGTCATGGATAATATCCTGAGAGGAATTCAAAATGAAAAATGCCTTGTATATCTTGACGATATAATTGTATTCTCAACATCATTACAGGAACATTTAGAACGGCTAAAATGCGTTTTTCAAAGGTTAAGAGATTCTAACTTTAAAATCCAGTTAGATAAATCGGAATTTTTAAGAAAAGAAGTGGCATATTTAGGCCATGTCGTTACGGCAGATGGCGTTAAACCAAACCCTGACAAAATAAAAGCAATCAAAGAATTTCCAATACCAAAAACAACAAAACAGATAAAAGGCTTTCTAGGTTTACTTGGATACTACAGACGGTTCATAAAAGACTTTGCTAGAGTTACGAAACCACTCACAAAGTGTCTTAAAAAGGGTGCAAAAATCGAACATGACAAAGAATTTATTGAATGCTTTGAATTATGTAAAAATCTGCTAATAAACGAACCAATACTTCAATACCCTGATTTTACCAAGACATTTAATTTAACGACGGATGCCAGCAATGTGGCAGTTGGTGCTGTGTTATCACAAGGACCAATAGGACAAGACTTACCGATCGCGTATGCTTCGCGAACTTTGAATGATTCAGAAAGGAACTATAGTACCACCGAAAAAGAACTTTTGGCAATTGTGTGGGCCACAAAGTATTTTCGCCCATATATTTTTGGAAGAAAAATAAATTTAATTACAGATCATAAACCCCTACAATGGCTAATGAACCAAAAGGATCCCAGTTCTAAATTACTACGCTGGAGAATAAAAATTGATGAGTTCGACTACAACATTATCTACAAACGGGGTAAATTGAATACCAACGCGGACGCACTTTCTAGAATCGAGTTGCATACCAAAGAAACTAAAGACATTTTTTCACTAAAATCATACGTAGAAAATTTTAATAAATCTTTAGAGGAAACAACCTCAAATGAAAATTTAGACCAAATATCGACCATTGCACAAGCAGATGACAATGAACCCGCGCGTGAGGTCGGTCACACCACAAATAATCAAACAGCTGATGACGAACCACCCGACGACAACATGACAGTACATACAAACCAGAGTGAAGACCCTATAGTAGGAATTCCCATTTACGATATTCCAGTAAACTACGGATCAAATCAGATAATACTTTCCTCTGTATTTCATTCACCTGCACGACCTAAGACGACAATACTATTCGAGAAAAAACGGAGAATCTCTGTTCAAATTTCTGAAAATAATTTTGAAAATGATATCCTAACCTTTATTAAAGAATTAATCATACCTGATAAACAATATCATTTATATTTTGAGAATGCAGAAATGTACGAGCCTTTCTGCGAAGTAATTAGAAAAACATTCAAATGGCCTTCGCTAAAATTTAAGCGCTGCCTGACAAAACTTATTGACGCTACAGACAAACGAGACATACCAGAAATAATTAAAAATTACCACGAGTCAAAAACAAACCATCGCGGTATTGATGAGACTTTGAGCAAAATAAAGGAACGCTATTATTGGCCGAACTTAAAAAATTCTGTTCAAACTTACATTAATGATTGTGAGACATGTCAATTAAGTAAATATGAACGACATCCTATCAATATAAAAATGAACGTAACACCAACTGCTTTAAAACCCTTCGAGATAATACATTTAGATACTTATACACTCGAACAAACCAAATTTTTGACAATAATAGATAGTTTTTCAAAATATGCTCAAGCATATTCTTTGCAATCCCTCGCTGCTACAGAAATCGTAGACAAACTTTTAATATTTTTCTCACATCATAGTATTCCCAAACAAATAATTGTTGACAATGGCACAGAGTTCAAGAACACAATAGTGACAGAACTTTTGAATTTACATAAAATAAAGGTACACTTTTGCTCTCCTAGTCATGCGCAATCAAACGGGCCCGTTGAACGGCTCCACTCTACTTTAGCAGAGCATATAAGATTACTAAATAACCAAACCTTTAGTAAAACACCAATAAGTCAAAAAATGATTTATGCCATTATTGCATATAACCATTCAATTCATTCTTCCACTAATTTTAGGCCAATTGATGTTATAAATGGTCATACTACAAATAATGATCCTTTTGATATTAAAATAAACCAATTACTTTTAACAGATTATGTCAATAACCATAAAGAAAAATCACAACTTATGTATGCCAATATAAATCAAAAATTAATACAAAAGAAAGAAAAGGTAATATCTAAAATAAATGAAAACCGAGACGACACTGAACTATTTGAACCAAATCAAGACGTTTACGTTAAGAAGCATGTTAGACAAAAACTTGCTGACAAATTCGAAAAACCGACCAAAGTTAAATCTGTAAATAAAAACCGTAAGACAATACAGACGCAACTTCGTACTAAAATTCACATGGACAACTTAAAACGACCTTTAAGGAGAACTTACAGCTTTGACTAAAACGAACGTATTATATTTCAGCCTGGTCGCCGCCGTTATCGGAGACAGAGAAAAAATTATTATCAGACAACTAGACGACAACCCAGGAATCGTGCCGATTAAGCTAGGACAAGCTAAACTTACAGAATACACGTATACCTTAATTCACTATTATGACTTAAATCCAATAATATCTGAAATTAATAAATTAAACGCAAAATCAAAAAATATTACAAATTCATTAATTATACATAAAGAATACTATGCCGAATCATCTAATTACTTAAAAATTCTTGCAATTTCTCAAGAACGCGTAGAAAATAAAATTAAAGAAATTTTACCCCATCCATTAAGAAATAAAAGAGGATTAATTAATGCTGCAGGGTCTGTTTTTAAGGCTGTAACGGGAAACTTAGATGCGGAAGATGGCGCTCGCTATGAAAACCTAATAAAAAACTTACAAGGAAACCAAAAATTATTAAGTAATAACATACGTAACCTAAATCAGATTTCAACAAGCGTCATTACGAGTTTTAACACAACAATTCAAAAAATAAGTCAAAATGAAAAACTTCTCGAGGGTAAAATAAAACAAATAAGTTATATTGTACAAAAAACAACGTACAAAGAGAACATGTATTTTATTAAAGACACTCTTGATCAAATTATTAACTTGTACGAAATAATCGATTCCATTTTACAAGATGTTGAAAACTCCGTTACATTCGCAAAGCTTAAAATATTTCACCCGAGCATAATTCAAACCAAAGATCTTTTAAATGAACTCAAAAAACTCGAAAAAATGGTAGGTTCAAAACATTTAATTTTGCCCACTAACCTAGAAAATATATTTTTATTCGAAAATATTATAGACGTCGACTGTTTTACCCTAAATAACCGTGTAACATATTTATTACGAATTCCAGTAACCAATCCAAATAGTTTTTCTTATTATCACTTGTACTCTATACCAATTGAGCATCAGAGTCTGTTTAAGGTTGTTATACCGCGGAACAAATATTTACTTAAAAATCAATTGTACTTTACTCATCGTCCGGACCCTTGCCAAGAAGTTGTGCCCAACCTAAGATCACTTCAAAAAGTTGTGTACATGGAAGCTATATGTTGACAATTGGATAATTCCAATCTTCCAACAGGATGCCATGGAAGCTATATGTTGACCCTTCCAACAGGATGCCAAGCAAAAATCAACGATATGTCGATTATCAATAATCAAAACGACGTCGATACTAATAAGCAACCCATCCTATTCCCGGACTTCCAAGATACACCTGAACAAGACTTTCCCGTCCTGAATTTGAGCTTCCATTTACAAGAAATCAAATTAGACGAACTTCACAAAATCAAAAACAAAATTGAAGAAAATCATGTCCCAGAACTTTTCGACCGAATTTCGAAATTTCCAAGCCTATGGACAATTTTTATATACACCCTTTTTCTAACTATTTTTGGATATTTTTTGTTTAGATATTTTATCCGAAATAGATGTTTGAAAAAGATGACCGCAACCACAACCACAACAGAACCGAATCCGAGCCAACTCATTGAACTACCCCCTATCAGGGTTAGTTAAATCTAAGAAGGGAGGAGTTGTCTGACCATCCAACCAAGGAACCTGCTGACACTGCATATTAGATGACCGCTAATATATGCGAATTTCTGCGACGCGAGGCCAGTCAGTTGAAAGCATCGACGTAAAACATTTTATTTTTGTTTCTAAATAACTTGTATTTTTGAAATAAACATTTTTTAAAAAGGCGATTCCGTAGTCTCGTTTTGTAATTAACGTAAACAACTTTGCATTGTCGATAAAATAATAGGTAGTCACTGTCGTTTTACATGTATAGCAATAAGTATGTGTCGTGTTATGTCTGATCCTCGTTTTGAATTTTAAATGTATATAAATATTTTTAATGTGTGGATCGTCTTGAATATATTGAAGTAAGCCGAAGAAAATTATTTTTACTATTTTATACATTGTAACTTAAGTAAACTTATAAGAATTTAAAAATTGAATATTTATAAAAAAAACTGTAAACTCTTAGGGCAGTAATTTACTTCGTTTTAGATGACTGATGAAGGCCATAAAGTGGTCGAAACGTTTTAATATTGACGAAAAACTTTTTAAAATAAAATCATTTAACATCAATGATATGTTATATTTCGAACACCATTCCCAAGAAAATGTTTAAATAAGAATATAGCTTATGTGTTCAAGAAAAGTAACTTATATATATATATATATATATATATATATATATATATATATATATATATATATATATATATTGAGGGCAAACGGAGAGGAATTTGAAAAAAAAAATGGGATATGATTGATAGTCAAGAACGCTGTGTTTTAAAATTATACCCATTATACAGGGTGGTCTGAAAAGTTCGTGGTGAACCAAACTTGTGTTTTTTAAATGGGATACCCGGTATATTATTATTTTAGTTGATTCTCCTATTCGTTGCGATCATTTTGATATAAGGTTAGTTGGGTCTAAAATTTATACCAAGGGAATGGGACGAGGTTAAAGTGGAAAAAAGGGTTATACTCCGGTCATTTTTTTAAAACAATTGAAGCGGGTATGGAAAAACCAAATATTCTATAAAATGTATTGTGTCTAGAACTACAATAATCGCTTGTAAGTCGTTCAAAATTATTCACTGTTATACAGGGTGGTCAAGTTTTGCAAATTTACCTTGGATTGAATTTTTTAAAATGGAACACCCTGTATATTTTACTTTCATGTTAAAGATAACATTACTAGCTTACAGAAAATACCATATTTGATACCTTTCTGACCAACAGTTTTTCAGTAAATTAGCTGTGAAATCAAAATTTCTTCATTTTAACACGAATTACTCTGAATTTACGTTGTTAAAATTGACAATTTAATATTAGGAGGCCATGATATCATCATAAATTGAACAAAAGATTGACAGTCCTGTCAAAACAGCAAAGTGTCAGAATATTGTCCTCAGTAAATAAATAAATATTGTTCTTTGATGATGCGATGCCGAAATAAAAGCAAGATAGAAGCTTTTGTAAGTTTATCATAGAGATTTCAAGAAACAGGAAATGTTGCTTTCAAAAAAACGTAAAGTAATTAATAAACCAGTTACCAATGAAGATAATTCTTTGACAGTATTAATAACAGATCTTTTTTTACAAAAAAAATAAATTTAATATAAATCAACAAAAACAATGTAATTAAAACTTATAAAAGATGTTCAACTAAACCACCGTTTTGCTGAAGGCACATTTCGAGTCTATCCATAAATGAAAGTTTCACTTTTCTCAAAGTCAGGTCTGAAATGTTGCGAAAACTGCTTATTATTCTCAACTTCATATCTTCCACTGTGGTTGGAACCTCTTTATAAACTTCTTCTTTAACATGTCCCCATAAAAAGAAATCTAGTGGCGTTAAATCGGGTGACCTCGCAGGCCACTTAACTGGTCCACCTCGCCCAATCCAATGCTCTCCTTTCCAATTATTGAGAAAATGTCTTACATGCCTATGGTAATGCGGGGGTGCTCCATCATGTTGGAACCATAAGGAATTTCTTAACATTAAAGATAAGTCTCCGAGCAATACGGGCAACTCATTTCTCAAAAAATTTAAATAGACTTCTCCCGTTAAATGCTCTTCAAAGAAATATGGTCCTATAACATGAGAGCCAATTATACCTCCCCAAACATTAATTGACCATTTATTTTGATGGTCCACCTGACGAATCCAATGTGGATTTTCGGTTGAATAATAGTGCATATTATGTTTGTTAGCCAAGCCGTTGCTTTTAAAAGTTGCTTCATCTGAAAACAGCACCCTATCTACGAAACCTGGATTGTCCCAAATTGTATTAAAAAACCAAATTGAAGACTCTTGTCGTTGGACGTAATCGCGATCATACAGTTCTTGGTGTAATTCAATGTGGTAGGCATGATATTTATGTTGTTTCAGAATCCGTTTAATACTAGTGCGTTCAATATCAGTAGCTCTCTCAATTTCCCTGGTACTTGTGTGTGGATCCTCTTGCACTCTTAATAACACTGTCAAAGCATTATCTTCATTGGTAACTGGTTTATTAATTACTTTATGTTTCTTAAAAGTAACATTGCCTGTTTCTTGAAACCTCTCTAATAAACTTGCAAAGGCTTCAGGTCTTGGTTTTTTTCGGCATCGGGATATCGTACCGCATAAACCCTGCTTGCTAGTAAAGGGTTTTTTTGACACTCGCCCAACATAAAAGTCATGTTTATTAACTCTGGAGTACTCAAACTCATTGTTACTTAACAATTTCTCGGCTTATCGTCAAAAAACAATGGTAATTGATGTTAATGAAATTATGATGAAATTAATTCTCTGACACTGCGGTTTTGACAAGAATGTCAATCTTTCTTTTCATTTATGATTATATCATGGCCTCCTTATAGTATAAGTAGTCAATTTAAGCAACGTAAATAATACCGTTTCTGTTAGAATGAGTAAATTTTGGTTTCACGGTTAATTTACTAAAAAACTGTTGGTTAGAAAGATATCAAATAGGGTATTTTCTGAAAGCTGGCGATGTTATCTTTAATATGACAGTAAAATATATCGGGTGTTCCATTTAAAAAAATTCAATCCAAGGTAAATTTGCAAAACTTGACCACCCTGTATAACAGTGAATAATTTTGAACGACTTACAAGCGATTATTGTAATCCTAGATACAATACATTTTATAGAATATTTGGTTTTTCCATACCTGCTTCAATTGTTTTCAAAAAATGGCCGGAGTATAACCCTTTTTTCCACTTTAACCTCGTCCCATTCCCTTGGTATAAATTTTAGACCCAACAAACCTCATATCAAAATGATCGTAACGAATAGGAGAATCAACTAAAATAATAATATACCGGGTGTCCCGTTTAAAAAAACACAAGTTTGGTTCACCACGAACTTTTCAGACCACCCTGTATAATGGGTATAATTTTAAAACACAGCGTTCTTGACTGTCAATCATATCCCAAAAATGTTTTTTCAAATTCCTCTCCGTTTGCCCACAATCGTCCACCCCATCTTGGTTGCACCTGTATATATATATATATATATATATATATATATATATATATATATATATATATATATATATATATATATATATATACATGTATATAAGTTAAGTATTTTCGACCGTACAGAAATTACAAAGAGGTTTTATTTCGGGTCTTTTTAAGTCTCTAACTCTTTTTATCTTAAGTGCTCAAAAAATTATTAACTTACCATCTTGTAACTAATTTAAGTAAGTATGTATTGACTATGTATATCTAGGCAAAATTTTCTTCTTTTGATTGTCATTATAATGTTATAATTCTAATTGGACTATTATAATTTTTGTATTTGCTCCTGATGAAGCTAATAAACATTAGCGAAATATTTTTTTTCCCACGGACCACTAGACCCGAAATAAAATCTCTTTATGTATATATATATATATATATATATATATATATATATATATATATATATATATATATATATATATATATATATATATATATATATATATATATATATATATATATATATATATATATATATATATATATATATATATATATATATATATATATATATATATATATATATATATATATATATATATATATATATATATATATATATATATACACATATATTTATATATATATATATATATATATATATATATATATATATATATATATATATATATATATATTTATATATATATATATATATATATATATATATATATATATTTATATATATATATATATATATATATATATATATGTGTAAATATGTATATATATATATATATATATATATATATATATATATATATGTGTATATATGTATATATGTATGTGTATATATATTAGGGATAAAGCTTGGACCCGGCTTAAAAATAGAGTACCCGGCTTTGGCCGGGTATCGCAATACCCGGTCGCCGGGTCCAAAATAAATATAAATGAAAATTATCTGAAAAATTATAATACGAATAATATTTATTTATATCTTAACATAATATAATACACATATTTTAATAAAACATTAAAACAAAACTTACAATATTCAAAATAAACTTAACATTCTATCAAAAGTAAAAAACTTAACACGATTATTAACAGTCTTAGTTAAGAAGCGGAATATTATGGTGTAAATAAATGAGTATTTCCCTATTTTCGGATCCTAATCTGTTCCGCTTGGATTCAAAAACATTTCCTGCTTCGGAAAAGAGCCGTTCGCTAAATATTGTAGATGCGGGAGCACATAGAAATTTTTTTACAGTTATAAACCCTGCTTGCTAGTAAAGGGTTTTCTTGACACTCGCCCAACATAAAAGTCATGTTTATTAACTCTGGAGTACTCAAACTCATTGTTACTTAACAATTTCTCGGCTTATCGTCAAAAAACAATGGTAATTGATGCCAATTCTCTGACACTGCGGTTTTGACAAGAATGTCAATCTTTCTTTTCATTTATGATTATATCATGGCCTCCTTATATTATAAGTAGTCAATTTAGGCAACGTAAATAATACCGTTTCTGTTAGAATGAGTAAATTTTGGTTTCACGGTTAATTTACTAAAAAACTGTTGGTTAGAAAGATATCAAATAAAGTATTTTCTGAAAGCTGGCGATGTTATCTTTAATATGACAGTAAAATATATGGGGTGTTCCATTTAAAAAAATTCAATCCAAGGTAAATTTGCAAAACTTGACCACCCCGTATAACAGTGAATAATTTTGAACGACTTACAAGCGAATATTGTAATCCTAGGTACAATACATTTTATAGAATATTTGGTTTTTCCATACCTGCTTCAATTGTTTTCAAAAAATGGCCGGAGTATAACCCTTTTTTCCACTTTAACCTTGTCCCATTCCCTTGGTATAAATTTTAGACCCAACAAACCTCATATCAAAATGATCGTAACGAATAGGAGAATCAACTAAAATAATAATATACCGAGTGTCCCATGTAAAAAAACACAAGTTTGGTTCACCACGAACTTTTCAGACCACCCTGTATAATGGGTATAATTTTAAAACACAGCGTTCTTGACTATCAATCATATCCCAAAAATGTTTTTTCAAATTCCTCTCCGTTTGCCCACAATCGTCCACCCCATCTTGGTTGCACCATATATATATATATATATATATATATATATATATATATATAAATATGTGTATGTATATATATACAGGGTATCGAATAGTTAAATAAAAAATCTAGGTCCGTATTTAATATAAAAAAGTTGTTGGTGGTCGCTCGAATCCGAAACGTCGGATTGAAAAACTAACCTGATCAATTTGTTGAGGAGAGAAAGTGACAATGATAAAGTGAAAATTATTTGCATCTGTCATTTCAACTAAGCCTACAATTACTGAAAAACTAAAAAAACACAAAAAATAACTTTCATGGTTTTTCTATAGTTGTAAGCTTAGTTGAAATGACACATGAAAATAATTGTCACTTCATCGTTGTCACTTTCTCTCCTCTGCAAACTGGTGAGGTCAGGTTTTTTTCAATCCGACGTTTCGGATTCGGTCGACCATTAACAACTATTTTAAGTTAAATACGGACCTGGATTTTTATTTCACTATTTGATACCTTTTATAACTTTAAATTAAATTATGACAAAAAAGTCATATCATATCATTTGATTTGATGAGAAAATCCGTATTATTTGAAGAATTACGAAAAAGCGCCATCTAGAGGCCACTAATAGAATCATTACGGCACAGTTAATAGCTCTAAGTGAAGAGCAAAAAGAGCTCTTTTTACTAACACCAAGTTCAATGTAACCGGTTGATCCAAAACAGATATAAATGTTTGAAAGAAAAAAAGTTTAACCTTCCACCACCACTTTATTATTGAAAATAGAAAAAAAAAATGATAAAAAACTAAAAGTTGCATAATTGCCTGAAGAACACAATGCTTATATTTTCGAAACTTAATTAGGAAAATTCAAGAGAAAATCGGCATTTCCCTTTTTGAGTTGCTGTTACGCCCCCTAGCGGCCATTTTTCGAACTTGAAAATAATTTCCAGTTATTTCCTTTGGCCGATTTACCTACAAATATTTTTTCTCCATAATTTTATGATCAACGGTTACCGAGTTATGGACGGAGACCATTCTTAATTGATCACCCTGTATATATATATATATATATATATATATATATATATATATATATATATATATATATATATATATATATATATATATATATATATATATAATATATATATATATATATATATATATATATATATATATATATATATATATATATATATATATATATATAGGGTGTTCAACTAAGGGTGGCTCTCGGCTATATCTCAAAAGTATTTGCCCTAGGTTCTCGGGGAAAAAAATTTGATAAGTAAATCCGCAAAAATAAAAAGCTGTAAATTATTTTCGACTTTATAAGTCTGCCGCTAGAGGGCGCAACACCAACCGTAAAGTAGAAAACACGGTTTTATTCAAAAATACTCCCAATTAACCCTTATCAAAAATACTTTTTTTGTAATCTACTAATAATTCCAAAACTTTTCGTTTCAACTTTTTTTCTCTAAATTGTCAAATAAAGGGAGGGATAAACATTCGATTCAAAGAAATTAAATAACTTTTGTTTGGATTAACCGATTTTAACGATTTTTTTTTAGTTTTAAAGAGATTATGTGTAAGTTTCTTAGAGAATATTAATATTTAGATTTTATTTTTTTCCTAGCCGCTAGATAGCAGTTTATGACAAAGTCGAAACTTTTGTTATTTTCTCTAAAATTTTAAATACAATGGTATGTTTCTCTTTACTTAAAAAAAAGAACACGAAAAAATACATAAACTGGAGAAAACCGTGGATTAATATCTTTATTCATGTCTGAGTTATTTTCAAATAACTTTATTTTTTTACAAAATGGCATGTCACTCACTTTAAATTTGCTTTCCGCATTTATTAGGTATGCTGTCATCTCATTAAGACTTGGAATGAGCTACGCTGAGCATAAAATTATGCATCAAGTGTGTAAAATGACTATTTTTTAACTAATATGAATATTGTAGCACGAGTCTTAGCGAGTGTCTAATGTAATTTGTTAATTTGTATTATAAATGTTTAGTTACTCTAGGCACTGCTTTAAAAATGAAATTTAAGCGAATAGTGCATAAGCGAGTACTTTACGCACGGTTGTAAAAAAAGTATTTTAAAATTTATTTTGAATGCCTAAATCATCAGTAGAACCGCGAAATCAATTACGTACCTCATTAAAAAACAAATTTAATTGCAATGAAACTATAAAAACTACACATTAAAACAAAATTTATAATAAACTTTTAACATGTTCAATATCTCTACCATCCATGTGAATATATTCACTGAGTCTATCAAAGGTTGAAAATACAGCGGCTTCCATTTCCGTCCTGGATATGCTGTTGATAGCGTTTTGGATTCGATGAATCATATCTTCTCGTGTTGTAGAGCGAGTTTTGAACACTAGATCTTTAAGCCTATCCCACAAATAAGTGGCCAAGGAAATATTGACCCCCTTCCAATCCAACGATTGGTATTTACGATTTTACTTTACATTTTTTATAGCCTTCAGGTGAGTGGTAAGGTATCACAAAAAAATAATAAACATTTTCTTGTATTATATAATCATATTGTTAAAAATAGTACTTGACAGCAGTTAGTACTTTAAATATGTAAATAACTACACATTTTTTTAATAAAGTTTTATATCCAAAGAATTAGTTTTATTTTCTTTTGTTAGTTAGTAATGATTACGACCCTTAAATGTGCAATAATTTTTTAACAGATAAACTATAAGTTCTTAAGCATTTATTTTCAGACCAAGAGTTTTTACATATGGAGGTAACCACAATCTATAAAACTTTATATTTTTTCATTAATTGGTGATTAATTCAAACGCCACATACGATCAAATCAAAATAAAACAAATGGTAAAGTACCCCAACAAAACCAAAAACATTTTCTTGCATTAATAATCTGATTGGTAACCACAATACAATACTTTGAAATATAATACTTGAAATTGTAGTAAATATAATAAAACCATTTTTTCTATTAACGCATAGAAAATATTAGTCTATTACAAAAATGACTTCTTCAGTTTTTCGAATTACCCTATTCGCAGTTAAAAATGTTTACTTAATATAACTCTCTATTAATAAAAAATAAGTATGATAACTGTTAAGAATAAATAAAAATCCTTGTATTGCTTGAGCATATTAGCAACGCAGCTGGGCTTCGTATAATTCAACAAGTATATACATTTTTACACAGCGGGCTTCTTATTTTCTAAAAACGTATGGGATTCATAAAACCTGGAAAATATAACGATTTCTGTATATCAAGAAAAAGTTACCTCTCTGCCTTTGCTTGCAATAACTGTAAGATTTAAATTGTTTTTCAATAAAATACACTTTGTTTAAACCAATATTTAGGCCGGGATTCGGGTAGTCTGTGGGACATACCGGGCTTCATATTAGACATGAGATGTATATATATATATATATATATATATATATATATATATATATATATATATATATATATATAAAAACAAATTGGCGGTAAATAACATATTAAAAAAGTCAGCCTGAAAAAGCTATGTATTTATCCTATCAATTTCAAATATTGTGCAATAATTAAGTGGGATATAAAGATGAACTGGCCAAAAACAAGTTTTCTCAATTCCGTGGGTGTGTTTGTCTATCAGTTTGCGGCGTAGCCAAAAAAATACTTACCAGTTTGACTTCAAATTTTGGTCAAGAACCAAAGGTCTTATGGAGACGACCTGGTAACATTTTGGTGCATATCCAATGTGGCGGAACAAATGGTGACCTGGTGAAATGTTAAAATCTTAGCGCTAAAAAACTAGTTATTGAAATTAGCTCAAATTTTGCAAAAATATCAAGTGTTACATAGAAACTAACTGGTAATATTTTGATATGAATGCAAGATGGCTGCGGATAATAAAACATTTAAAAAATCAGTCTGAAAAAACTATTAATTAGAATAATTTTAAATTTTGTGCCAGCATTAAGTGTCATGTAGACATAAAATAGTATTTCGAATTCAAAATCGCGGAATAAAGTGGCGACCAAAGAAAATGTTCAAAAAATCAACGTCAAATAATCCTTCTTCAATTGACTTCAAATTTTTCACAAAAATTAATGCGATATAAGAATAAACTGGTACGAATTAAACATGACAGAACAAAATAGTGGTCTTAAAAAATCAGTGTAAAACCTGTTTATTTAATTTAATTTAAATTATGTCCAAAAATTAATTGTGGCATACGTAGAAAATGATAAAATAGTGGATCAAAATAGCGTCCAATAAAAATATTTGAAGACAGTATATGTATATGTGATACTAAATGATTATGTACGAAACTAAATTGAGTCACACTTCACTATTATTAATAAGAGCAAATATTCATAACGAGTTATGTTCCGGGAAAATTTACCGAATTTCTATTTTTTAAATCTGCTTTTGCTACTATTTCTATTCAATAAAAATGTTTGAAAAGACAGTATATCTATACGTGTTACTAAATGACTTTGTGCAAAATCCCATTGGTCACTCTTCACTATTCAATTTTGCGATGATATGCTTTTTTTTCTGAACAAATAAAATATTCCTAATCCTCGAATTTCACTGAAATGTACATCGGGGAAAGATCGGTATATCTCTGGATATAATCACATCTGTCTGAAGAACAGGTTTTAAATCCCACTACTCGTTCAATCTTCAGTGTCCTCAAAGAAACCAATGCATAGCTATACACACATCACTCAACTTCGCGCTATTTCAAAATATCTTGTAAACATATTGGATGGTACAGATGTTTTGAGGGTTAATTTATTGACCAATTCTAAATCGAAAAGTTTCTATAATGATATGTCTGTCATAAATCGCTTAGTTTTTGAGATGCATGCATTCTTCTAATATACTTCGTACATTTTTTGTAAAAAGTGGTTAAAATTTCGCACGCATTTGTGTAGTATTTATATAAAAACAGTATCGGAGTTTCAGCAGTTAAATTCATCCTGGTAAGCTTTTTATCGAGACACGATAAAAAAATACGGGTATTAACTCTTTATTTATTAATTATTACTGGCATATACCTAAACAAGGTGCTTAGTTTCTTTGCACCAAGTATCAACTTTCTTATTTTAAATAAGATAACCTATATCTGGATACGTTTTTAAGTTCCTCGTTAAATTTTAGCTCGGCTTTGTTAAGAATGCTGTATACCTATCTTTTACCGTTATGCAGATATGGGTCTCTTTAAAAAATCGTAAAAACGATCTCTTATGATATTATTAGTCATAACAATATTACAGTTTTGATATAAAAGATGTTTTGAGAGACTGGCTAAACAAGCATATGATTGAAATCAGAAATCTCTTGTGGAACATTCTGTACATTATAATGTTTTTGGATCCCCTATAAAATTTCAATATTACCATACATAAAACTCAATATACCTAGTGTGCATAGTTTTCCAGTTATTAAGGAAAATTTAATGTTTTGTTTTAAATGCCATTTTGTTTATTTGTCAACCTAGTCAAAGATGCAAGGTCGATTTAAAATTTCTACTAAAGAGGATATTTATACCAGCTCTCTGGTCTGAATTTTTAGAAGGAAAACAAATTTTGATGATACGTTATTATTAAAGAATGTCCATTTTATGTGCCCAGGGTGGATTTTAGTCGTTTTAAGTAATGTAAAAATTACTTGCGGATGTATTACGGTGGTTATAGATGTCACTTTTTAAAATGTTTTTCTCTACAACAAGTATCAAAAAGAATTATGGATACAAATGTATTTCTTCCTAATGAAGCACTAACATTTTTTTTGGATAATGACGCAACTTTAATAAGGATCATATGCCATATTGCGTTTAAAAAACGTTGGGAGATCTTGGTAAACATTTGATTACGATTGATTTTATACTGCAGTTCCAATCTTAGTCGTTTGATTCTTAAGCTGGGTATGTCGACGTGTATGATGGGTAGTTCTACGTTGCTCAAATTTTATCAAACTGTTTGGAACAAAAAAGTTGCTCTTTTGGATTGGAATAAAGTAAATTGCGTTAGAAATAATTCGAGGGCTCTCGTTTAGCTAAACATCTACCACATATTCACTAAAAAGTTTTAAGAGTTAGACCAGATTTAAGTTTTGTTGATGTGAGTGCGGCAGTTTTATTGGGATTACCAAGTGCTAGTTTAACATGCTTTCTAAATACATGGTAACCACTTAAACACGTTTCTGAGCGACACAAACCAAATAGGTATGGATTAAAAGTTTCAAAAAAAATATTCCTATATCGTATGGCTACGTCTAAACCTTCTTGGGTGATCTTGTCTATTAAAACGGGGACACCAAGTTCTTTTGCCACGAACGACAATTCAATTAAGTCTCCTAATAAGGATTTTTTTCAGTGGGAGAAAGCAACTTTTGGAAGTCTCCTGAGAGGTGATTGCTATTATTATTTTGAACCTTTAGATAGACATCTGATAAAATTCTTTTCAGTTCACCGGCAGGTGGTTTGTTAAAAAGTAGCAGGCTGCAATAAGTACCTTCAATTAATTTTGTATTATTCTCATTCAGCTTGGATTTTGCTTATGCAATTAAGCGTCTAAATAATCTTTCATATTTGAAATGTCTTGGGCCATAGGCATTAATGTGGGCTTATTAAATTTATTTAAATTCATATTTTGGCCTGCTTAACTAGAAACCTCTATAGCCCATTCTTCTCGAGTTAATAACTTGAAAGAATTTATAATGTCTAATATTGGAGAATTAATTTTTTTTTAATTTCAAGGGAATACGCGGGTCCTACTGCCTTTTTTAACAATGTTCCCATTTGGAGGGCTAAAGAAGGTGACTTGAAAGTCTTATTCAATGAATCATAGACACATATGACACGAGTGGATTTAACAATGGCTTGAAATTTTGAGGGATGTAAAATAGACAGAAATGTAAGACTATTGTTATTTTCAATTTTACGCACTTCAATAAGAAGGCGGGCCAATCTTCTCATGTATCGTCTAGCAACCAGAGTTAGATGCTTTTCTTGATGGCATTTAACATACTTCCAACCTACTTCACAAATTATTTTGTCACGTTTGGCAACCAGAGAAACCTCATCTGCCTTGAGTGATGTTAGTACCCCTGATGTACGAAGGGGATCGTTGGGTCCAAAATGAGCTGCCATTAAATTATTCCAAGAACATTGATGACGTGAGCTTTTCGATTTTCCACCTTTTTTTATTAAATAAACAGTTGTGGACATGTCTTCTTAAGGTTTTCTTATCATAATAACCCTTACAACGTATACAAGGTAATAAATCGCATATATTTCTATTATTATCGCTGTCACTTCCTTTATCTTCGTTGTCTTCTGTTTCATATTTTCGTTTTTTTCCTTGAACTGCAACGGCCTTTCCGGTACAGAAGTCTCCTTCTTTTCGAATTTTTGCACTTCCAGTTCTTCACTATGTTGTCGTTCTAAATGTCTACCAAAATTAACATCACAATAGACACAATTATGTTTTTTTTTTAAGTATAAGCCTTTTTTTTGCTTGAAATTCCAGATCCATTGTTAGCAGATATACCAGAGGTATGACTGTGAATTTCATTTGGCGTATTTTCAACTACATGATTTGTTTGCTCAGGACTATTAGTGTTGTGTTCTGTGTATTCCTCAGATATGAGGTATTCTGTGTATCTTTTGTATCAGAATCAAAGTTAAGTCCGGGATACTTGTCGCTGCCGTCCTCATCATCATCTTTTAGTGACGAAGGAATATAATCAGAGTCATAATCCGTGTCTGATTGGTCCTCTTTATATGAGTGGTCTAAAATAAAACCTAGGGTTTAGTGCTATGTAAAAAGCAAAAATTAACGTAAGATATGTTCCAAATCAGTAAATGTTATTTTTTCAAATAAAAAACCCGTTTTCATATAATATTAAAAGTTTGTGAAATCTAATACTTTTTGGCGTTATCTGCCCCATTTCAGTTTCTATTGTTTTTTTTTGGCAAAAATTAAGATTCACTACATTTGGAACATATCAATATGTTTTTTTTTTTAATTCTAAAAAAAGAAGTTATTAGTGGAGTGGTTTCTTTTGCAATTATGATTTTCAAGTGTATAATTGAAGCGTTCGGACGAATAACGGTCTATGTTACATTTTGTAAGTTTGGAGAAAAAGCGATCTAATGTTTTTCATATTATTATTAAGTTTTAATTAGCGGAAATGTAACATAGATCGTTATTCCACAATAATTAAAACTACAACTAGCTCTTTGAAATAATAATTTATTATTATGTAATATTATTCGCTTATAATAATTATTATGCAGCACTGATATACATATTGATGGAATATACAAAACGATATAAACGAAAACAAATTATCATTGCAAATACTTGAAGTCACTGCTGTGGTAGTGATCTATAAAAATCAGCATATTCGCTTTTCATATATGGAATCATTTTCAATAAATCTTTTTTTTTATTTTGTGTGATGGGCAGTAGTTCATTATAAAGTGGTTTCAAGTCTTCAGGCTTTATTTTAACTTCCCAGTTGTCTTTAAAAATTTTAAATGATTCCCAAGGTTTTATGACGTTATGGCTGGCTCGAGCGTTGATAGTGTAGGGATCATCAAGGTCATACTTCATCCAATGGTACTTTGTTACTTGTAATTTCGAGCAACTTTTATTTTTCGGTAGGTGATCTTCAATAGTGGTAAGGTCCTTAAAGTCGCTTTGACACATTTAGATTATTTGAAAAGATTCATTTACTTTAGCGTCAGCAATAATATATTTCCAGTCAGAGGGTACATAAACATTTGCGGTTTTTTTTGCCTTCTCAGTAACGGCAAAATCTCGATCGCACGGCAAAAAACTGTGACCTGATGAAAGAAACTTTTGATGAATCTCAGTAAAATATCCACATTTTGCAAGATAGCAATATGTGTACAATACTCTCCAGTTATTATTTTGCCCTACACATCGATCGGACCAAACGATTAATTTGCGCTCTTCTCCCTCTGTTAATTTATTGTAATTAAGAGTAACAAATTTAATCAAGCAGGACGCTATTTCAGTAGAGCCTCTTCCCGCAATGCATTCGTACCATAAATGCATTGTGGCTCTGTTATTTCCCATATTATGAACAGCAAAATTATAGCAACTAAGTTGCCTTTGATAAAATATATCTGAGTGGGTCAAAGTGGGGCAAAATAGTACCTGCTGCATATCTACACAAAGAACGACAGTGGATGAATTATTTGCTTTAGATTTAACGATGTCCGCTTTAAGTTCTTGATATCCTAAATACGCTTTACTTTGATGTAAATCATATTCGATCTGTATTTTCTTCCTATCATCTTCTGATTGTGCAGCACGGAGTTGTACATAGAATTCATCGCATATCTTGCACGTATCGGATCGAGGAGCACCAAAACGCAAATTCATTTCTTTAAACACAGTGTCATACAAAGTTTTACTCACATTAACATTGGGATATTCAGCTTGGAAACATCGGTACATTTTCGACAAACTAAGATCAGGACTTAAATGTTCTTTCTGTGTTTTACCTCGAGAATAATGCGATTCTTGTCTTGGAAATTTCTTGATGTGCTCTATTATCAAGTTCCTACTCTCGTACAAAATGGCCGTTGGTCTAGTATGATGCTTCCCTCTCTGATCTATAGGAATTTGTATGCCACCTTTTAGCTTGTCTTGTAAAGTTTGAATTCGTCTATGGGTGATTTTAAAAGTGTCAAGTAAAGTTTTTTTGCACACCTTCTTGTCATTAATGAAGTACGTGAAAGAACACAACTTTAATGAAGTAGCGTCTGTTTTTCCGGCTCTTCGTCTTTTCGGCTCCTCCATTCTGATACATTTAGTTAAAAACATTGACTGCTCATTATACGAATGTGAATAAAAATCTTTGAATAGGTCTTTTCTCGTATCTAGGTTAATTTGTGAGCACATTTGCTTACAGGATTTGCCACATATGCTTCCCTTGAACAAGAGAAAATAAAATTAATAACGTAGAGTAGATATTATTATAAAAATTCTCATGAAATTTAAAAAAATAAGTTTAAAAAATTACATTTTCCTTATTGCTACTTACATTGCTAGGAGGGGTCTTAGCAGAAACCACTGTTTTTGACTTCCTTGTCGTATATTCGAGACCTGAATCTCTACGAGTTTTGCGTGACACATCCTTCCAACTTCTTATGTTTATCTGCCTGGTTTTTCTTTTTGATTTGTTCAGCCTTCTAATATCACTAGCAGACAACCGCAGCGTGGTGTCTCCGTCCATATTTAATACTCTTTACGCGACGTAAACAAACGATAAAAAGATGTCAACACAACGACGTTCCACACTATAATGTAAAATGCAAAAACAATCCACGCCCGACGCCGACCTTTGTAACATAGACCGTTGTTCCAATTCGAAATCATGTGTTGGGAGGTACCAAAAGCGGCATACTAGCTACATCTAATGGTATATCAACAAACCAATCTTTCACGTCGATAATAAAGACTAGATAGACCCTTATTCCAATTAAAACTAAATTTTAGAATATTTGTAACATAGACCGTTATTCGGCCGAACGCTTCAATTAGAGATGTATAAAAACCCTCCCCCATTTGAACTCTGACAAGTCGTTTTTAGGTTAAATACATTTTTTTTAATCTTATGTGAAAATTGAGTTATAGATTTTAATGTTTATTGGTATATGGGATATAGTTTTAAAGCATTTTAGTGACATTTTCCTGTTGAAGTTGGTAGACGATGCTTTTAGTAACATTTGAAAATTTAAGGAAAATATTCAACGATAATAGAGATATCTCATTATTTCTTTATTCGGCATTGTGATAATACCTAAGAACAGTTTCTAGCATTTTTCTAATTTTGTTCTGATTTTTAATATTACTTAAGCAATTTTACTACATAATATAATTTATAGCCAACATTTATGCTTCCAAAATAAACCGACATAATTATTATATACGGCGCTTGTCAAAACGCAGGTACTTTGTGTCGAATGTACATTTTTATTTCCCTCGCAAAAGGGATTTATTGCAAGCGTGAAAAAATCATCCTTCTAAGTGTTTACAGATATTCACGTTTTTGGGTCTGTAGATGCCAAAAAAAATATTTGTTCATATCATAAATATCTATATATATATATATATATATATATATATATATATATATATATATATATATATATAAAACTACTTATCTGATTGACTTCAAATTGTTGGTCGAAAATTGGAGGTCGTATGAGGAAGATCTAGTAACATCTTGGTATGAATCCAAGATGGCAAAACAAAATGGCGCCCATGAATAGTAATAATAATGATAGTGATAAAACTGTAATTTACAAAAAAAAAAAGATAAAATAAAAATATTTGAAAAGAAGTATATATGTGTTTATTAAATGACTATGTGCACAACTAAACTGGGTCACACTTCACTGTTCCTCACAAAAGAAAAGATTCATAACGAATGAACTTCCAAGTAAAGGAATTTTACCGATTTTTTCTTTTAAATTAACCTTATTACGGCGTCATACAAGAACAGTGCCATCTACGATTTTTAGTATCAGTTTTATCAATAACTTCCTTTTTTGTCCAATAAGAGGTTTTGATATTGAAAATTTTCAAAATATTTAAACGCTATAAAAAGCATTTGTTTTTCCCTCTATAATGTATTTTTTTAATTTTGAAAGAATGAAAGTAAAAGGCTTTATTTGGTAAGAAATGGTTTTACAGTTCCAATCTTAGTTTTCGTTTCAGTCACTAAGTCAACTTCATGTCTCAGTAACAACGATATTCAAGTCTCATCTTAAAGTTTGTTTCATTAATATAACGTTCGGTGCTTTTAACTTGTAATTTTTAAGTTAATTTCAAAAAACAAACCCAAGCGCTGCGGAAATAAAAACCATTGGCATTTTTACGGGCTCTTGTATCAACTAAAATAAATTTGACATATTTCGCAATTTTTCGATATTATTATTATTATTATTATTATTATTTCTAGGTACTCTAAAACTTAAAAAACTCAACTCAGGTACAGAAATATTTAGATATATATTTTAAGGATTTGACTTTCATAGTCATATTAAATGAATAACGAACAATACTTGTGAATGAAATATCACAGACAGCAGAGATAATGAGAAAATTAAGATAGCGCTAAAAAGTGACAATACACTAAAAACGCACTTTTACTCAAAACGTAAAGTTACAACAAACATGGAACTAAAACCGAATGTTGTATGTCATATTCCTTGTTTGCAATGTCAGATATATTGGACAAACGACAAAGACAGAAGTAGAGAGCATACATTTTCCCAAAAAATGTTCTCTTAAAAACCAACCCAACAGGAACGTAAAAGAGATACAGGGCGTGGTTTTGATTTTGCCAATACAAATATATTAGATACCCAAACTAACTATATAAAGAGATTAATCTTATAACATTAGAAATGATATATATATATATATATATATATATATATATATATATATATATATATATATATATATATATATATATACAGGGTGTTCCTAAACATCATGTACAAACGAAGAGGGGTGATTCTTTGGCCTATTTTAGGGTGAAAGTTTCATATAAACATGGGTCCGCAAATGTTTGGTTTTTAAGATACAGGGTGTCAAAGTTTTTTCTAAAAAACTTTTTTAATAATATATCAAAGATCCTTTTGCTGATTTTGTTCAAATTTGGCAGTGTCATTTAATGCGATAAGAAGCTAATTTAGCACTAACTAAATGGTATTTATGAATTCCAGTGACGTCCCGGAGGGCACGTTCACAAATAATATTGACAGAAAAAATGTACGCCACTGACTTTTTGACAAATGTTATATTTTTTTCAGATTAAACATCTAAAAGTACGACTTTTTTGCCTCTTGATAATTTTTTGTATCTTGTGTCGTTTTCGAGAAAAAAAATAAAAACTAGTTCATTGCATGCCCAAGAAGAACAAAAAAAATTTTTTTTTCGAAAACCTAGCCTAATAACATAAAATATCAAGAAAAACAAAATGTAGTTTTGATTGTTCAATCTGAAAAAAATGGAAAAATTTAAAAAAGTCAGTGGCGTACATTTTTTATTAATAATATTGAGACTGTCCGTGGATCCAGGGAACGCCACTGATAATAATTATTATTGTTTCCTGTAGTAGGCTCAAGCTTAATTTGGTTAAATTTTGTTTCATTGATGTTTTTTTTTTCGCATTATACTTGAAAATTGAAGCGGGAATGACCCAGTTTTTGTAGCAATTAAATGCAGTTTAGATTTTAACAACAATATTTAATGACAAAAATGATTTGACATTATATGACAATTATTATATGACAAAAAACAACATCACAAAAATTGTTGGAAGTGACTTCCTCCAGCCCTTATACAGGCATCCGATCTTCTTCGCATCGACTCTCGTACTCTTTCAAATACATCGGGAGTATTTCGTATGGTTTCAAATCCACCTATTATTCGATGTCGTAGGTCATCGACTGTATTCACCGGTGTTGTATGAACTAAAGATTTAAGATGCCCCCATAGGAAAAAATCTAGACTATTGAAATCAGGGGACCTAGGGGGCCATGGCTGAGGTCCACCTCGGCCTATCCATTTGGATATACGTCATTCAAATACTCCCGAGCCAAAATAGAAAAATGTGCAGGAGCACCATCATGCATATACCACATTTGATTTCTTAGTAAAAGAGGCAAGTCTTCTAGTAATGGAGGCAGTTCGTCTTGTAAAAAGTGTCTATACGATTCACCAGTAAGCCGACCAGGTAAGAAGACAGGACCAATTAAATGATCCCCGATTATACCACCCCATACATTTAAAGAAAACTGTTCTTGAAAATGAGTTTCGACAATTCCATGAGGATTCTCGTCTGCCCATAGATGGTTGTTATGGAAATTCATAATGGAATTTCTCGAAAAATTGGCTTCATCAGTAAAAAGAATGATGGAATTAAAGTTGGGGTTGGCTACTAGCCTATTGAGAAACCACCTGCAGAAATTAATTCTTAAAGGAAAATCCCGGGGAAGCAGCGCCTGCACTCTTTGAAGGTGGTAAGGGTATAGCAGAGAATCATGCAAGATACGCCACACAACTTGATGGCTAATATTCAATGTTATTGAAATTTTTCTTGTACTAGTCTCCGGATGTTCTTCTACACACATGCTCAAAATCTAGGGATATTGTAGATATTTTCATCAATCCTATTTATTTTTATTTCAAACTCAATTTGAACAATGTAATAAGTGTTGATATGCGTTAAATACGAAATACATAACATAATATACTGGTAAAGTACGTGATTTACATAAAAGAATAATCATTATTTCAAATATCGGCAAAATCTAATTTTTTTATTAACATTCACTTAAGAAAATTTTAATTAAAGTGATTATGAAAAATGTTTAGAAGTATAGTTAATATGGAATGTGGCCTCCTCGTGCATTTATGACAGCTCGGCAACGCCTTTCCATACTCAGGATCAAGTTATCCAGGTCCTCTTGTGGAATCGCATTCCAGCACTGCTGAAGAGCTTCAAATAACTGGTTTCGGTTCTGCCACTGGTTCTGGTCCCGAAGAACTCTTCGTTGAAGCATATCCCAAGCATGCTCAATGGGATTCAGATCCGGCGACTGAGCGGGCCAGTCTAGAACGCGAATATTTTGCTCTTCCAGGAAATTTCTCGTTACTCTCGCTGTGTGTGGAGTGGCATTGTCATGCATCAACGTGAAATCTGGACCTATGGGGTTTCTATATGGAAGAACAACAGGTTCCAGGACATTCCTAACATAATCGTTCGCTGATAAAAAACGATCCAGCAAAACGAGCTCTGTCCTGTTACCAATGGATATTCCTGCCCACACCATTATTGTACCTCCTCTGTAGCTGTGAACTTCCTGGGTATGTTGGATGCGAGATCTTGCGCCAGGTGCTCTCCAAACGCGAACCCTTCGAGAATCTGGATACAAACCAAACCGTGATTCATCGGTAAATAAAACATTCCGCCATTGATTTTCAGTCCAGATAACATGTTCTTGAGCCCAGGCTAATCGAGTTGCGCGATTTCCTCAGTTTAGAGGTTGACATCTCCAAGGCCTTCTGCTGACTAGATTAGCTTCTCTTAACCTTCTGTAGATGGTATGTCTGGAAACCCTTACTTGACGAGCTGTGTGCAAGTGATTAATTAATTGAGATGCAGTCACTGTGTCATTTCTTCGGGCTTCTAGCTGGACATACCGATCCATATGAGGCGTAGTTATTCTTGGCCGACCCAAATGCCTCTCCCGTACTGTTCCAGTTTCGCGATAACGATTCCAGAGGCGCGAGATAACACTCTGAGTAGTTTCTATAGCATTTGCTACATGAACTTGAAGAATTCCGGCCTCAAGCATTCCCACAGCTCTCAACATCTCATTTTCACTTAAATGGCGTCTAGGCATATTTAAAAGATTACTAAAACACGTTTGCAGAACAACAATATGCACTACACTGAAGAAATTCCGAATAGTTTCTTATCATTTATTTTGTTATTTTACATACCTTTAAAAAAATTGTTTTTTTTTCTCAAGTGAAAATATTTGTCCATGTATTCTGTTTATTTTTACATCAATACATATTGCGAATATCGTGCTACACTGCCCAAATTAGTTTAAAATAGAAATTGTATTATTAAGAATTAAAATTCGTTAATATCCCTAGATTTTGAGCATGTGTGTACTTCATTCAGAACAGCCTCTTCCATCTGCGGTGTCCGGACACTACGTGGTCTACCTGTTTCATTGCTTTTCTTATTGACACTTCCAGTTTCGACGAGACGCCTATGAATATTCGAAAATATTCGGTGATCAGGTATCAATCTATTTGGATAACGCTCCATGTATAGACGTCTGGCTTCTCTTGCATTTCCGTTCGCAAGACCATAGATAAAATGCATTTCTGCCATTTCAGAATTCGTATAAACCATTGTAATGAATATTTAAAACACTTTACACTTTTTTGTAGGGAATATTAAAAGACTCTACACCTTACAATAACTATATTGTTGACATAACTTACGATTTAAAATGGTAAATGTCACGAATAATAAAAACAAAAGATTATCCAAACAACGCCATAGCCTACTACCATAGTTACTACTTTTTTGATAGAAATTTATTTCGTCTGGCTAATTACAGAAAATCGTGTTTATTTATTTTTCTAGATAACGGTCAGATATAAAAGGAACTACAAGAAGACAATAAACTACTAAACAAGAGAAAAAAAAATGATAATTATATCATAAATACCATTTAGTTAGTGCTAAATTAGCTTCTTATCACATTAAATGACACTGCCAAATTTGAACAAAATCAGCAAAAGGATCTTTGAGATATTATTAAAAAAAAGTTTTTTAGAAAAATCTTTGACACCCTGTATCTTAAAAACCAAACATTTGCGGACCCATGTTTATATGAAACTTTCACCCTAAAATAGGCCAAAGAATCACCCCTCTTCGTTTGTACATGATGTTTAGGAACACGGTATATATATATATATATATATATATATATATATATATATATATATATATATATATATATATATATATATATATATATATATATATATATATATATATATATATATATATATATATATATATATATATATATATATATATAAAACAGAATACAAATTCAGTTAACAAAAAGCCGATGTAGAAAATCTTAGTAATGCGTATTCCAATATAATAGATAAAATTAAATAGTTGTATCATGTATGATAAAATTATTTACAGCTCATTTATAAATACATAACAAAGGTGAAAACCAATAATATCTTTTTTCAAATAACAAGGATTAATATTTGGAATATTGCTATTCTCAAACGACCATTAACGGGCTGGGTTGAATTTTAGTTTTAATTATTTAATAATATATTTAATTAATATTGCTTGTTTATCAAATCATTCATTCACGTCTTTCGATATCATTTTTAGAAAATGTGCACAACACAAATGAATGGTAATTAGTGATGCTTTGATTTACGCCTGTCTTTTAGCTGTGCTGTAAGCAAGATTCAAATATTCGTTAAGGTTCATTCTGTTGCAACCTCTGTTTGTTGCATGAATATTTGCAAAACTAAAATCTGTAACCACACATCCAAATATTGCCCACTTATTATTTTCCTCACAGAATACTCTAAAGTCATGAAAAATTTTAAAAATAGACTTGGCAAAATGTTGAGACGAAATCATTACAAAAATAGGAGCAATTCGTTTTGCTGAATAGGAACTACAGCTGAATATAGATATACCTTCATGGCATCTTCAAGAGGTTTTCGAACAACCGATCCTGTGGCGTCAACAAAGATAGAAGGATGGCAACCAAAATTTTGCTTTTCTAACAAAAAAACTTGTTCACTGCTGAATAGTTTTACGCAAAATGGAACAGAGACTTCTTGAATGTTATCACTATGAGCATGATGCATTTTAATTAGATCCCAGATGTCATCCTTATCTCGGTCTAAATGAGCAATAGCCTCTGATTTAATTTGACGGAATGTGAAATCGGATTTCACATCTTGAAGGTTCTCAGAAAGAACTAGTTTGCCTTTGGCCTCTAATATGCATTGCTTTTTATATAGAGATGGCTTTTCTTTATAGATATTCTGTTAACTAAAGTTCTTTCAATTCCCTTTACATACGCAGTCAACTGTTGTTCGTGACTATAGTCTTCTGAGTTACCATAAACAGTCACTGTTATTTTTGTAATAATTATAACATATTTTTTGAAATTATTGTGTTTACACGTCGCATATATTTTTATTGATTTGTTTTGGAGATACTTGGTGTATTTAAATATGATTGTGCATGTATTGTTTATACGTTTTGAAATACTATTTCGTAAGAAATAGGAATAGTTTCGAGTATCTAATCGTCCTTGTTTAAAAAGGATTGAATTAATTTTTTTACTAATTCTAAAACTTCCTTCTAAGTAAATGCATTCCTTAAATGTTGATGTTGTCAATTTGGAAATATTTCTGGAATCTACAACAAGAAGAGCAGTATTACCAGCCGGCGATAATTTTAAAAGTTCAGTTGGTATATGGAATTTTTCTGGAGGAATTGAAATAAACGGGTCATCTTTTTCAAGACTTTAAAAAATTGAAATGTATACGTGTTTTGAAAAATTTGGTGACTTAGACAAATTACCTTGATATATAGGCGATATTTTGCAAGGATCAGTTTTTAACATTTTTTTTTGGCGTGGAATGAAAAATATTACTATTTCCGCAATAATTTTTAATTGAAGTGGAAATTGAATATAAAGCTACCGCATGATTATCTGTATAATCATTTAGTTTTTCAGAAGGAGGTGAAATAATACGTTTTTTTTTCAGGACTGAAAATGTTCGCATGTGTATCTCGTCTTGGAGAATCTGTGGATTTCGGTTCACATATTTTTAATTTTTCGGGTGATGATTAAAAAATTGTACCATCATATATAACATCACTATTTGATGTTTGAGATACTAGAGCTATATTAGGGTCCTTGTCTTGTTCTAGATTCCCTACAGTTTTACTGTTTGAAACATCGCTAGAAATAATACTTTTTTTTTCTGAATATCATCAAAGTTTTTGCAGTTTGCTGGTAAAATAATATTAATTTAAAGTATTATTAATTGATTTTTGAACTGACGGCAAAAATGATAATGTACTGCAGCCTTTTGCATAAATTTATATAAAGCTCTCTTTTTTTAGATTTGTAAGAAGAAATTTCCTTTTTTCTATTTCCCATCAAATAAATTCTGAATCACGTCACCTATATCAAAATTTTGCTTTAGGATCTTTAAACAATTTGTCAAAAATGTTTCTATGAATCGAAACAAATCGGTAAAACGCACTGGGATATTTAAGGTGTTTATTATTCAATAATTTTAACGCTTTTTGAAGAGTCACTAATTCTACATGTTCATTTACTGGGTTTTCAAAAGTAATTTCTGGCAGTTCAGATGACAAAATGCTGAATATTTTCATTACTAATGGGTCCCTTTTGTAGACCATTTTAAAAATTCGAAAACGGGAATTTTTATACACCAATAATTTAATTTCTTCTATGTTTGGTTCGAAGATGATTTTTCTTCCAGCGACAAAACGTTTTTAATACTTGTAAATAAAAAATAGATCACTCTGATACGGAATCGTTCATCTTGAGAAATTTGTGAAGAAATATTCTAAAATAAAAGTTTATTAAAATGAAGCATATGAATAAGAAATCGTTTCGATATCCATTTAAAATGACCTGGTCAGTGCCGGATTAATCAGGGCCAAATGGGTTATGGCCCTGGGGCGCGACGTGCCAAGGTGGCCCAAAAAAGTGAAACAAAAAATCTAATTTCACTAAAACAATTATTTTTGCTATTAAAAAAACCACCACCGGATAATTTTATTATTTTAATTTTAATAGTGGACTTCATTCTATAGGTAAAATTAGTAGGCACTAGCCACTGAGTGTATTTGTATCTAGCAATGTAATAGTAATGTAATGTATATACATTTCTTCTTTTTGCTTCTCCTTCGCCTACTTCTTCGGCGTTTTCCGCATCAGCCGTGTCTGCGTCTTCGGCT
Organism: Kuschelorhynchus macadamiae; assembly: GCA_030620095.1. Lineage (NCBI taxonomy): Eukaryota > Metazoa > Arthropoda > Insecta > Coleoptera > Curculionidae > Kuschelorhynchus > Kuschelorhynchus macadamiae. The sequence continues at coordinate 2,608,233 of JAUTXW010001355.1, forward strand.
CCTGCCACGATGTCTCCTTCGTCTCCTGCCCTTGCCTTTCCTTTCCTTTTTCATGCTGCATGCTTCTTTGTAAAACTTCTGTCTGTCTTGGTTGCTCATCTTACACCAGCATTTTGCCCCTTCGATTGCTATCTTGCATTGAGACCAACCGCAATGTTTCTTCCGGAACACACGCAGGTAATTTAAGAAGGGATTATTAGTTTTCCGTCCACCCTTGCATGACTTCCTCCTTCTGCTTCTCCTCCTTCTTGATCTCCTACGTGAGCTTCTTCGTCCACATCCTCCATGATGGGACCTCCTCCTTCTCCTCGACCTGGATCGTCTTCTCTTGACTCCGCATCGCCTTCCTCGACGGCTATGTCGTCTTCGCTTCTTGGGACCACAGTAAACGCTTATGGGGACACGTCGGCATCCCGATCTCGATAGAAACCACCCCATGCCGAGTAAATCTAGAAAATTTTGTTTTAAATTAGCATTGTAAAAAATTTTGAATAATGGTTTTGTCAAATTATTCGAAATTTAATCTACTCTCCTCACTCCAACCCCTTGCTGCGATGAAACGTAATATTATGGTTTTCTTCATTGAACTTGTCTAGAACCGTGCTTCTTTCCTGCGGTTCTAGGCAAGTGCTCTTCCTTTGTATATTTTCTTCCAATCTTTGTCTCTTCTATCTTTCAAAATTGTTCTAATTGGTCGTTTAAACTTACCTGAGATTGCCACTGAAGTACTGAAATATTACAATAGGTGCTGTTCAATATACAGTTAAGTTAATTTAAGTTTAAATAAGGGCTTATTATTTAAAATATATAGGATATAAAATATAAAATTAAAACATTAAAATTACACTAATTTTCTATGTACAAACATAAACTTCTTTCTCTTTCTAACAAATATTTTAAGTATACGGCGAAATACCGCGGAGATGCTTCGCCTTCCGCTAGTGTGTTCAATACGCAGTGGCAGAAACAAATCGACACGACTTACACCAATTCAGTTACAAAATTAATATAAAATAAAGTCATACCGCGTAAAACTAAGTCAAATTTCCGAAACTATATACACATAAGTGATTAAAGTGATCTGAACCAGAGAAGATTTACTTGGATGCAGCCCAGGGTACCCTGAAGAAAATTTATGGCATATGGTGAATTTTAACACGAGAAAAAGGTAGGCGAACATCCGTCCTTAGTATTGTTACAGCAAACAAATTGATCTACCAGCTATTTAAAGTTTTTGTTTATTTTTGTACATAAAATAAAATGGTCCTTCGTCCCAGGGTCTTTTAATTTTGCTTAAAATATTTTTTTTTTAAACGTAAAGTCGCCATATTTAAAACTCATTTCCTGTATTAATTAGCCTGTCACATATCTTTTCTTTAAATTTACATATTTCTCCGCTAGGTTTGCAAGTGTGCATTTTCTACCTAAGCGCACCGTTGCTTGATCGGTGGTGGGGTCACACGTGCTACATCGATAAAATAAATCAAAATAAACAAACATAAATGCAGTGTCAAACTAAATACTGACCAGTGCATATAAGAGCCTAATCTATTTTTGCTTATTTTACCTCGCGAAAGAATTTCGGGAGTTTGGCAAGTCTTTAGTACGAGAGCCTATAGTAAAATAAATAAATAAATAATTTTATCTTAATAATAATTAAATACATTTTTTTAATATTTCATTTTCTCAAACATGACTGATAAAAGTAAAAAATTTATTCTGCTTCGCAACGTAGAGGTTAAAAGAGATGAAGAAATGCTAAAAATTGGCCAAAAATCTTTAATAGACAAATATTTTTATGCTAATTTTATAAGTAGATTTGAACACTTAGATACTGTTTATGGCGTCTTTTATGAGCAACATAATATTCTAAAAATATTAACCTCAGACGATGACTTTGAGGAACAGGATAAAATACGCAAAGGTTTTGAAACAAGTATTATGAAATTAAGGCTATTCATTTTCAAATGGCAGATAAACCTCAAAGTTCTTCATTAATAATGCAAAATTTTACTACTTTTTCTGAAGGTTTAGTCCCTAAAATTAAATTATTAAAAATTTCTGGTGATTTTAAAAATTTTAACGCGTATATAGACGTATTTGATGCTCTTGTACACAATAACTCAAAAATTTCAAATATTGAAAAATTCTCTCACTTACTCTCTACTCTTGAAGGCCCGCCAAAAAACTTAGTTCAATGTCATCCCTTATCGGCTGCCAATTATATAGTTGCTTACAATGCTTTAAAAGGGAGATTTTCAAATAAAAGACTTGTAGCTACTGCGCACTGGAATGAAATTGATAACGCTCCACGCTTGACAGGCGAAAATCCGCAGATGCTTAGAAAATTACTCGATACTTTCGTAGAAAATATCGCCGCTTTACAAAACATGGGTTATCCAGTAGATCAATGGTCTTTCGTATAAGCCCAAATGCTATTTAAAAAATTAGATACTACTTTATTGTCTCGCTTTGAGTCGGTATATGCTTCTACGGAGATGCCATCATATGACGAACTTATAGAATTTCTAAAAAAACAATGCACCGCTTTAGAAACGCTAAATTCAACAATTAATCCCCGCTTGCTTAAAAAACAGAATTCTAATCCGCCTAATCGCTCAAATACGTTTTTTGCTTCTTCAAATTCCGCTCAAAATAATAATTTTGAAAATCGCTCTTGCTCTATTTGTAAAAATACAGATCACTTAATTTATAAATGCCCTACATTATTAAATAAAAATTCCAAAGAAAGGTACTCGCTAGTAAAACAGAAACGCTTATGTGTAAACTGCTTAAGTAACCACAACAGTAAATTTTGTAATTCCTCAACAGCTTGTAGATTTTGTAACAAAAGACATCATTCGATTCTTTATGATAATGAATTTGTTTACCGCCCGCATGTAAATAATGACCCGCAAACATCGCAAACAACATCGCTTTTAATTCGAAATTCGATGCTAAATAAACAAAGTGACAATTTCGTGCATCAAAGTAATAATTCTACTTCTAAAAATAATAATGCTGCTTCTCAAAATAATAGTACTTCTCTAAATATACCAAATAACTCTCAAAATTCTAGTACAATGTGCGCATTAACCTTGCAACATGAGTTTGGCCCCCGTACTACATGCAATTTAACCACCTCAAATAAGGTGTTACTGCCAACTTTAAAAGTTTATATCAAAGACAACCTTGGAAATTATCATATTGCACGTGCTTTAGTAGATTCAGGCAGTGAAACATTTTATATTTGCAAAAAACTAGCTAATAGCTTCCCCCTTTTGAAAGAATGATTATACTTGTTGAATCATTCTTACAACAACCTAACACAAAAGTAACCAAAAAAAAAAATCGTTATAACTAATCAGCTTTTGACAAAACTTATACATTTAACATACTATTTAAAATGTGACAGGTAATGGCTTTCACTATGCGCACTTGTGAAGGACACTACTGTGTAATGAGTTAATTGATGCTTCAATGAATGGTTTGTTTTTTTTTTATTGTTAATATTATATGAGTGTTTCTTGTATAGTTTTGTCAACCAATAAAATATAATAAAATAAATATAAATAAGCAATATAATAATATATAATATAATAATCTATGAATAATAAAATAAAACCAATACGCAATATAGTATATAATAAAATTCCAAGTTAAGTATAGTCAATAATTATACCCAAACACCTACAATAAGCCAAACAATAATTACAAAGTTTATATATATGCATATAGTCGGGTGTCGCAAAAAGGTAATATAAAATGTAAGTTTTATTATTCAAAATTCATTATGTACCTATTATAAGTTACACATTAAGTGATTAAATTCGACAATTCGAATATTATTGTATTATTGACAAGGAATACAGTGTATATAATTTTTAAAGTCATATCCGAATAGATGCAGTTATTATGTATATTTTGTTCAGGCTCAAATTATTATGTAATATTAGCTTGTAATTACAAAAACAAATTATTACTAGATTGAGATCATTAGATGCTCATTTTTATTGTGTCGTAGGTAGCTTAATCAAAAAAACAAATATTGTCGTTACTTTTACTGATTATAACTAACTTTTTTTTTTTAATTATTATTATTAATATTATTATTATTATTATTATTATTATTATTATTATTATTATTATTATTATTATTATTATTATTATTATTAGCGCATTTGTAATTCCTTTCTTCAAAGATTTTAAAATCTCTACTACTTATCTTATGCTTTACTTACTTTGTCCGTTATTCACTTTATATATTATATTTTCGTATTTTTGCATGCATTTCATTAATATATTTACATTATAGTTTTTTCCAGTTCCCTCGGCGACGTACCTAAGTCAGACGCTGATCGGGATTTCTGGCTTACTATATATATATATTTTTTTTTTTACAGTCCACTTTAACAGTATCTATTAATACTTTTGACGTCTTGAATTCAATGCTTCGTACGATTTAAAACTAGATTTTTGATATGTATATAAGAAAACCGTTATTAGACTGCGGGTACCCTATTGTGCAATAAGCACTACTTTCATCATTTCTCGTATTATTTTTAGGCACATGCACTCCCTTTCATCAGCCTACATACCTAGCTTAGGTAATGGCGCTAACGCCCAGCTTACCATTAATGAGTGGGAAAGTGCTCCTATTTCTTTTCTTTTTACTTTCTATGCAGACCAGCTAATATCTATACGCGTTTAGAAATTTTATACATTTTCGGGTGATCAGACCAATCCTGTATAATTTCTAACAATTTAAGTATGATATTAACTGTTGCACATTCCATTTTATATACTCATACATTCTTTAACCATTCTCATCTATTTTGCCATTCCTAACAACAAACTTTTGCTCATCAGCCATTCATTAAGGCCAAGCAATATTTCCTCGAAAAAAAATCTAACAATAATGATCAAGTTTTGTTTTATCAGCGCTAATTTTTTTTTGTTAATATTTAGGTAAATACGGCTTAATTTCACAACTTTCTTAAGTAGAAGTAACTTTACACATATACGCTGAGCTACTGTCTAAGTTCTTAGAATTTTAATAAAATAAGCTTTTCGTTGCGTAAGCGTTAATAATTTTCCCTTTTGGTTTATTAATGAATTTACTTATTTATGTCACAGAATTATGGTAAAATTCGACTTCAAATTTTTAATGCTCTAATAATTATTGAATGTATTAGAAATATAATTGAATATGTTTTGTATCTGAATTTTGTGCTAGCCACCTAACGTTTAGCCAGCATAAGCTGCATAATCTGCTCTTATTTATTTTTGTAACCCTATTTAGTTATCTCGGGGTTGTCAAGTATTTTTTTTTTTTGATGGTCAATTTAACATTGTATTTTGTATTTTAAAGTAAACATTAAACATTTATCAAACTACTGCAGAATATAGTTTAGCCTTAGATATGTTTTTGAATGCTAATGAATAACCAAATTATGTGTTTTGTTTTCAGGTTTTTTAATTTATTATTATTATTTGATAAACAGTATTTTCAGCGCCCAAGTTTTATGGCTGGGTTAGCTTCTTTTATTGACTTTTCAGAGAAAATTTAAACAGATATACAAAGGAAAAACCATTTTTTTTTTTCTAACTAGGTATAATATATGTTCAGATTTCTTTTTAACATTTTTTGTTTTTTTTTTATCAAAAACGCTAATTTTTTTTTTTTTTTTTTTTTTTTTGGGGTTTCTAAAAATTTTCGTTTAAAAAATATTTCAATTTAATACGAAAATATCGTTTAGAAAAAATCCACTTGAAATTAAAAGAAAGAAAATCTGGGGGATTTTTTTTTCATAAATATGGCGAATTTGTGGAATTATTCAGCTGTGCCTGGGGATATTCAGCGAGGCAACATGGCAACGTTGAGACATCTAAATACTTTGGTAGACGTTGCTCGATTTTGATTAAATAACACATACAATGACGTAACCAAGGGGGCTTTTCTTTGACGATGTGTATGTAATTAATTACTATATTTATAATACCTATTTATTATTAATATACTTATTATTTATTAATATTAAATTATTTATTAACATTATTATTTATTATTATTATTTTATATACTTCAAAATCAGGATAGCCGATACGCCAAGGGGTTTACTAGCATACGGTCAGATTAGCAAGTTCTCTAGTATGGATATGTTGCCGAAGGAGCAACTGAATGATGTGTGAATTATATTGCTTGCAGCTCAATAATCATGAATTTCATAAATATGACCCAATGCATATGCTGCATATTATTTAATGTATCTTCTGATATTAATTACCAATAATTTCAGATATATAAAAGTAAATCTTATTTATTCTGTACATTTTACCAGAACATTTACGTCATGTTAAGCGTTAGTGTACTTTTATAATCAATAATTATTATAAATTATATTTATTTAACATCCAATATAAGAATAGATTAACACATTAAATAACCTTGTTTAATTGCTGGAATGCAATTAGTTGACAAAATCCACCATCAAAATCACCATATCAGCAGAAAATCTAGGACTGTGTTTGTTGCAACAAGTGTATTTGTAGGCTATGAACCTAATGAGCTCAAGTTTTAATACATAATGAAAAATTTATAAAATTATTAAACTTTCTTGGAAGTTCAAGCATCTAATTTAGCTTTTATTACTATGCAATGTTAGTCTTAAAACATTTTATATTTTAACCATTATAAATTAGTAAAAATAATCAACTCGCTAGTCTTTATTTAGCACAATTTCTTCCTTAAAATATATAGAGAACGAAAAATCAACCAAGAATTAGTTATTAAGCTGACGAAATTACAAAAATAAGACGGGGTCGTCGATATTTGATTTATGAAGTGAAAAGGCTTATTTTACCAATGACGTTTTGAATTAAATTTCAATTATCGTAGTTGCAAACAAGTGTAATACATATTTAACCTATGAAAACTGACCATTCTTAGTTTGGGTTAGTTATGAATTAAAAGGCCATTTGTCAGTCTATGTGACAACCAAAAATATTTCGTTTTAGTAAGTCATGGTTAAGTAATCGTATCGAAAGTTTAAGCGAGACTCCTGTTCAATCAACCATTTATTATACATTAAACCATGTATTTTTAGTCATTCTTAGATTTCATATTTATATTAATTTTGAACCAATATAAGTCTAAATCAAAATGAAGCAATAATATGACAACTGCAAAAGCTAAAGAAAATTTTAGGTAGTTAATTATTTAGAAATTTACTTATTTTGAAGTGGCCAAAAACTTATTTTTCATTTACATTGAGCAATAAATTAAATAATAACTACTTAGTTTAGTAAGACGTGACAACGCATTGTTTTGGAATGCAATAATTGTTTTAGTAGGTAACAAAAACAAAATAAGTAGGTTAGCCTGACTTTGCTTAGTTATTCACATTTTAAATATTACTTTGTTTGCTTATTATTCGCAATTCATCTGATTGATATGTAAAATATCATTTTCTTAGACAAAAGATGTTTAATAAAATAGCGTAATCAATGATAATTACACCAGCGTTATCCATCTACAGCACTAGCCGTTTTCGCATAACTCTACGAACTTTAAAAAATCATATAGGATAATCAGCATCTAATGTCCAATATGTCTGTTTTATTTATTTATTTATATAAAATATTTTAATATTATTACTTGTCAAATAGCAAGATTAAGATAAACATTATAATTATTAATTAGCACTTGCTTCTAGTTCGTGAATTAAACTTCTTAGGTTTGGTAATACTCATTATTTTTAAAATAAAATATACCTCCTATTAAATATATATACGTTAATATTCGTATTTTTATGCAATATTACACCCTAATCTAAAATTTAACACTACTTAATAAAAAGATTTAAACACGCCCTTATGTTCCAGATGACCATTGAGAATTAATTATTAATTATTCTAGTACCTTATGCCCACACTCGATTTTGCGACTTTTAGTTCCTTATCATATATTTACATACTTTAAAACTCTACAAATTCCAGTAACGTCTACATTTCCATTTCCATATTATATAATTTCTTTTTTGTATCTTGCACCTAAAAAAAGCTAAAAAAATAAAAACTCGTTCTGGTCCATATTATGGTGGTCTTCATCATTCAGTTCTTAATTTATCAAATTTGGCCTTGTTATCTAGTGAAGTGCTCTTTGGCCTTCTTTCGCCCATATATACAGTAATATTTCAGCAGGCTGGATCTTTTAAGGCACTTACGGCAGGTTGTCCTTACGGATCGTTTAAGGCAGGATCGCCATGTAACGTTTCCTGTTGGTAGACGGAATGAGACTCGTTGTTATTAACAATAATTCTATTAAGAACACTGATATGAATAATGTACAGTCCAAGGGCTGGACCGACAAGGTCCACCCTTGCCCTTACTACCACTTTGGTTAAAAGCTAGCGTATATCTCCATATGGGTGAATGCGTGATGTAGGACACCGTTACCAAGAGCGCGATGCAGCGTCAGCGTGCTCATTCTGCTTTTATTATGAATATGAAGTAACTTTAATGCCAACAACTAATACAGGGTGTCACTACACTACACTTTGCTTAAAACCAAGAAAACTGTCAATGAATATTTACGGTTTAGGTGGCATGAAAACATTTTCTAAAAATGGCAGTGTCTCTTGTTCTATCAAGCCGTTAAATAAATGTGAACCAATTTATGAATTTGATGCAATTATTATGAAAAATCTTTGCTCTGACATGCCTTTTTGTAACATTGACACAGAAAATTGGAATTTCTTTTCAGATTTAAATCTCGCTGATGACAGTTTTAATATTCTCGGTGAAATTGATATAGTTTTAAGTGCGAGCTTGTTTTCTACAATTTTACAAGATGGAAAAATAACAATAAATAAAAATTTGCCTAGTTTTCTAAATTCAACTGTTGGTTATTTGGTCATGGGTAGCTTTAAAGAGGGAGATTTTTCTCTTTCACAAGGGTATTCATATTTGACACCTAATTGCTATGAACAAATAAATAATACTTCTGATGACTATGCTTATTTCCTCCCGCATCATTGTATTTTACGCCCGCATGCAGCAACTACAAAAACAAGAAGAGTTTTTGATGCTAGCTCGAAAGATGCTAATTTAACCTCGCTAAATGATACCTTACTAATAGGTCCCAAATTACAAAAAGACATTTCGAGCATTTTATTAACTTTCAGATTAAATCCTATTGCTATAACCGCAGATATTAAAAGTATGTATCTTCAAATATTACTAAATCCGCGTCACGCCAAAAAATATCAAAGAATATTATGGAGATTTTCTCCAAACGATCCCCTGAAGCAATATATTTTAAAAACTGTTATTTTTTGTGTAAATTCTTCGCCGTATCTTTCTTTACGAACTTTGAAACAATAAGCTATTGACGAAAAAGAGAATCATGAAATTGCAGCACAGGTTCTACTCTCAGATATTTATATAGATGATCTGGCCACGTCTTGTAAGGATATTTCTAGTGCAGTAACCCTTCAAAAGGAATTAACTTCTTTACTACAAAAAGGTGGATTTTCTTTGAGAAAATGGGCAAGTAATAGTAAAGAGTTTTTATCTTATTTACCTAAAGAATACCTTCAAGATGAGGCATTTGTTTTTGATTTAGATGCTACCTCCACAATAAAAATTTTAGGGCTTAAATGGAACCCAATTTCTGACTCATTCTTTTATACTGTTAATCTTGTTCCGAATGTTTGCACAAAAAGAAATATGCTTTCCGATCTCGGAAAAATTTTTGACCCTGTTGGGTATCTTACTCCTTTAAATGTTAAATTATTAATTCAAGACCTGTGGAAATTAAAAATAGATTGGAATGAAAATGTACCGCAAAATATATCGTCTCAGTGGGAAGATTTTAAAAATCAATTACCAAACATTTCAAAAATTGAAATTCCGCGATACATAAATACACAAACTGCAAAATACTTTGAACTTTGTGGCTTTTGCGATGGTTCGCTTAAAGCTTATGCGGCATGCGTGTATATACGCAATAATTTTGAAAACAAAGTTGAAACTTTTTTGCTTTCCGCTAACTCAAAACTTGTTCCTATGAAGGGCTTAACAGTCCCACGCATTGAACTTTCTGCAGCATGTTTACTAAGAAAATTAGTCAAATTTATTTTAGAGACCTTTGTAAATCGTATACTTTAAAAATATATATACTTTTACCGATTCAACGGTAGTGCTACATTGGCTTAACGCATCTCCGCATAAATGGAAACCATTCGTGGCCAATCGCATATCATTAATTCAGGAAAATGTGCCTATTGCAATTTGCAAGCATATACCCACAGATTTAAATATTGCCGATTGCGCATCTCGTGGATTATTTCCTGAACAATTTGTTAAAATGTCTGCTTGGTGGCCAGGTCCAGATTTTTTAAGATTATCTATTTCACAATGGCCAACAAATAATACACCTAAAATTATTTCGGAGAATGTGATAAAAAAAGAGGAAAGAAAAGCTATCGCGTTAATTACATTTTGCTTTCTAGATTGCATTGATTTGTTGCTAGAAAAATATTCCTCGCTTGCCAAAATTTTAAGAATAATTGGTTACGTGCAACGTTTTATTTTTAATGCGAAAAAGAAACAATCAAAAAACACTTCTCCTTTTACAAATTTTGAATTACAAGAGGCATTACATGTTATCATAAAACGCACACAAGATTTATTTTTCTCGTCAGATATCGAAAATATTTTAAATAAAAAATTACCTTCACAGCCGCTTAGAAAATTGGGTGCATTATTAGATAAAGATGGTATATTAAGAGTGGGAGGCCGCTTACAAGATTCATTACTAAACTATGATACAAAATTTCCTATAATTTTAGCCCGATGTGGCCGTTTGACAGATTTAATCATAGAAGACACGCATAAAAAACATTTTCACCCTGGACTATAAACGCTACAATTTCTTTTAGCACAGAATTATTGGATTTTATCTTCGCGCCGCGCTATTAGAAAAATATTATTTGGGTGCATAAAATGTTGCGCTTAAACCCTACTACTTTAATGCCTTCCATGGCAAGCCTTCCAATACACCGTGTTACACAAGCAAAAGCATTCTCAGTTGTCTCTATAGATTTTGAAGGTCCTTTCTTTATAACGCTCGGAAAACATCGAGGTTCTAAAAAGGTAAAATCTTATATTTGTATATTTGTGTGCTGTGCTACAAAAGCAATACATATTGAACTTTGCACGGATCTGTCTACTGAAAATTTTCTTTTGCGCTTTACGCCGTTTTATTGCACGACGTGGACGTTTAACACAAATTATTTCAGATAACGGAAAAAGGTATGTCGGTGCTAATAAATACCTTCTTAATATAATGAAAGACGCAACCGCTAAAGAAAAAATTAAATGGGTTTTTCTACCGCCATATAAAAACCATATAAAACGCATTTAGCCCGGGTTATCGGAATGCAAATATTAACGTACGAAGAGCTAAATACAATCTTGATACAAATAGAATCGTTACTTAATTCTAGACCGCTTCAACCTATATCTTCTGACGCTAATGACTATTCAGTTCTTACACCAGGACATTTTTTAAGTTTAGAGCCACTTACTTGCTTACCTGATCCTGATGTATCACATTTGAAAATGAATAGGCTTGATCGTTTTCAACTTTTAATAAGATTACACTCAGATTTTTGGTCAAGATGGCATTCTGAATATTTACACACCCTTCAACAAAAATCAAAATGGCTTAACCCTGAGATTCCTTTAAAGGAAAACACACTTATTTTAATTAAACAAGATAATCTCCCACCAATGAAATAGAAAATAGCAAGAGTTTCCAAAGTTATGCCCGGAAAAGACGGAATTGTACGAGTAGCCGAGGTACGCACCGATCAAGGAACTTATATACGCCCGCTGCCCATTACCAGACTCTTAAAATAAAACAAATGCAAACCTCAGCAATTAATTATGTCTTGTGCTTGTATCATTACAGAATTTTTAATTTTTTTTACTAAATTTCGCAAACTCCCGTTATGCAAAATTGAGGGGGGAGTATGTTCAATATACAGTTAAGTTAATTTAAGTTTAAATAAGGGCTTATTATTTAAAATATATAGGATATAAAATATAAAATTAATACATTAAAATTGCACTAATTTTCTATGTACAGACATAAACTTCTTTCTCTTTCTAACAAATATTTTAAGTATACGGCGAAATACCGCGAAGATGCTTCGCCTTCCGCTAGTGTGTTCAATACGCAGTGGCAGAAACAAATCGACACGACTTACACCAATTCAGTTACAAAATTAATATAAAATAAATGTCATACCGCGTAAAAATAAATACAATTTCCTAAACTATATACACATAAGTGATTAAAGTGATCTGAACCAGAGAAGATTTATTTGGATGCAGCCCAGGGTACCCTAAAGAAAATTTATGGCATATGGTGAATTTTAACACGAGAAAAAGGTAGGCGAACATCCGTCCTTAGTATTGTTACAGCAAATTAATTGATCTTTTGAGCCAGCTATTTAAAGTTTTTGTTTATTTTTGTACAGGTGCTAATATTTGACCTTGGTATAGGACCTTTGTAATTTTCAAAATTATACTTACCTGTAAGCATTTGTTTTTCTCTCTATAATGTATTTTTTTAATTTTGAAAGAATGAAAGTAAAAGGCTTTATTTGGTAAGAAATGGTTTTACAGTTCCAATCTTAGTTTTCGTTTCAGTCACTAAGTCAACTTCATGTCTCAGTAACAACGATATTCAAGTCTCTTCTTAAAGTTTGTTTCATTAATATAACGTTCAGTGCTTTTAACTTGTAATTTTTCAGTTAATTTCAAAAAACAAAACCCAAGCGTTGCGGAAATAAGAACCATTTGCATTTTTAGGGGCTCTTGTATCAACTAAAATAAATTTGACATATTTCGCAATTTTTCGATATTATTATTATTATTATTATTATTATTATTATTTCTAGGTACTCTAAAACTTAAAAAAACTCAACTCAGGTACAGAAATATTTAGATATATATTTTAAGGATTTGACTTTCATATTAAATGAAAAACGAACAACACATAGGTAAAAAAATGAAATATCACAGGCAGCAGAGATAATGAGAAAATTAAGATAGCGCTAAAAAGTGACACACAAAAACGCACTTTTACTCAAAACGTAAAGTTACAACAAACATGGAAATAAAACCGAATGTTGTATGTCATATTCCTTGTTTGCAATGTCAGATATATTGGACAAACGACAAAGACAGAAGTAGAGAGCATACATTTTCCCAAAAAATGTTCTCTTAAAAACCAACCCAACAGCTTTAGTGGAACGTAAAAGAGATAAAGGGCGTGGTTTTGATTTTGCCAATACAAATATATTAGATACCCACACTAACTATATAATGAGATTAATCTTAGAAATGATATATATAAAACAGAATACAAATTCAGTTAACAAAAAGCCGATGTAGAAAATCTTAGTAATGCGTATTCCAATATAATAGATAAAAATAAATAGTTGTATCATATATGATAAAATTATTTACAGCTAATTTATAAATACGTAACAAAGGTAAAAACCAATAATATCTTTTTTCAAATAACAAGGATTAATATTTGGATACTGCTATTCTCAAACGACCATTAAGGGGCTCGGTTGAATTTTAGTTTTTATTATTTGTTGTGTCTTGTTCTTTGATGTAACCCATGCATGTTAGGCCATAATATATTTAATTAACATTCCTTGTTTAATATCATCAAAGCATTCATTCACGTTTTTTGATATCATTTTTAGAAAATGTGCACAACACAAATGAATGGTAATTAGTGATGTTTTGTTTTACGCTTGTCTTTTAGCTATGCTGTAAGCAAGATACAAATATTCGATAAGGTTCATTCTGTTGCAGCCTCTGTTTGTTGCATGAATATTTGCAAAACTAAAATCTGTAACCACACATCCAAATATTGCCCACTTATTATTTTCCTCTCAGAATACTCTAAAGTCATGAAAAATTTTAAAAATAGACTTGGCAAAATGTTGAGCCGAAATCATTACAAAAATAGGAGCAATTCGTTTTGCTAAATAGGAACTACAGCTGAATATAAATATACCTTCTTGGCATCTTCAAGAGGTTTTCGAACAACCGATCCTGTGGCGTCAACGAAGATAGAAGGATGGCAACCAAAATTTTGCGTTTCTAACAAAAAAACTTGTTCACTGCTGAATAGTTTTACGCAAAATGGAACAGAGACTTCTTGAATGTTCTCACTATGAGCATGGTGCATTTTAATTAGATCCCAGATGTCATCCTTATCTCGGTCTAAATGGGCAATAGCCTCTGATTTAATTTGACGGAATGTGAAATCGGATTTCACATCTTGAAGGTTCTCAAAAACAACTAGTTTGCTTTTGGCCTCTAATATGCGTTGCTTTTTATATAGAGATGGCTTTTCTTTATAGATATTCTGTTAACTAAAGTTCTTTCAATTCCCTTTACATACGCAATCAACTGTTGTTCGTGGCTATAGTCTTCTGAGTTACCATAAACAGTTACTGTTATTTTTGTAATAATTATAACATATTTTTTGAAATTGTTGTGTTTACACGTCGCATATTTTTTATTGATTTGTTTTGGAGATACTTGGTGTATTTAAATATGATTGTGCATGTATTGTTTATACGTTTTGAAATACTATTTCGTAAGAAATAGGAATAGTTTCGAGTATCTAATCGTCCTTGTTTAAAAAGGATTGAATTAATTTTTTTTACTAATTCTAGAACTTCCTTCTAAGTAAATGCATTCCTTAAATGTTGATGTTGTCAATTCGGAAATAATTTTGGAATCTACAACAAGAAGAGCAGTATTACCAGTCGGCGATAATTTTAAAAGTTCAGTTGGTGTATGGAATATTTCTGGAGGAATCGAAATAAACGGGTCATCTTTTTCAAGACTTAAAAAATTGAAATGTATACGTGTTTTGAAAAATTTGGTGGCTTTGACAAATTACCTTGATATATAGGCGATATTTTGCAAAGATCAGTTTTTGACATTTTTTTTTTGCGTGGAATGAAAAATATTAGTATTTCCGCAATAATTTTTAATTGAAGTGGAAATTGAATTTAAAGCTACCGCATGATTATCTGCATAATCATTTAGTTTTTCAGAAGTAGGTGAAATAATACGTTTTTTTTTCAGGACTGAAAATGTTCGCATGTGTATCTTGTCTTGGAGAATCTGTGGATTTCGGTTCACATATTTTTAATTTTTCGGGAGATGATTAAAAAATTGTACCATCATATATAACATCACTATTTGGTGAATGAGATACTAGAGCTATATTAGGGTCCTTGTCTTGTTCTAGATTCCCTACAGTTTTACTGTTTGAAACATCGCTAGAAATAATATTTTCTTTTTTATGAATATCATCAAAGTTTTCCAGTTTGCTGGTAAAATAATATTCATTTAAAGTATTATTAATTGATTTTTGAACTGACGGCAAAAATGATAATGTACTGCAATCTTGGTAGTTTTTAATTTGAATATTGTCAGAAATATCGTCACAAATAGTTTTATTATTTTTGAGAAAAGCTCGTTCACAGTGATATATTTGTTTGTCTGTTTTTAGGACTATTTTTTCCCAAACCTTTTGCATAAATTTATATAAAGCTCTCTTTTTTTAGATTTGTAAGAAGAAATTTTTTTTTCTATTTCCCATCATTAAATAAATTCTGAATCACGTCACCTATATCAAAATTTTCAATTTTTGCTTTAGAATCTTTAAACAATTTGTCAAAAATGTTTCTATGAATCGAAATAAATCGGTGAAACGCACTGGGATATTTAAGGTGTTTATTATTCAATAATTTTAACGCTTTTTGAAGAGTCACTAATTCTACATGTTCATTTACTAGAGTTTCAAAAGTAATTTCTGGCAGTTCAGATGACAAAATGCTGAATATTTTCATTACTAATGGATCCCTTTTGTAGACCATTTTAAAAATTCGAAAACGGGAATTTTTATACACCAATAACTTAATTTCTTCTATGTCTGGATCGAAGATGATTTTTCTTCCAACGACAAAACGTTGAGAAATTTGTGAAGAAATATTCTAAAATAAAAGTTTATTAAAATGAAGCATATAGAAATATGCTTCATATCAAAATTTAAAATGACCTGGTCAGTGCCGGATAAATCACAAGGCCCAATGGGTTATGGTCCTGGGGCGCGACGTGCCAAGGGGGCCCAAAAAAGTGAAACAAAAAATCTCATTTCACTAAAGCAATTATTTTTGCCATTAAAAAAACCACCACCGGATAATTTTATTATTTTAATTTTAATAGTGGACTTCATTCTATAGGTAAAATTAGTAGGCACTAGCCACTCAGTGTATTTGTATCTAACAATGTAATAGTAATGTAATGTATATACATTTCTTCTTTTTGCTTCTCCTTCGCCTACTTCTTTGGCGTTTTCCGCATCAGCCACGTCTGCGTCTTTGGCTCCTGCCACGATGTCTCCTTCGTCTCATGCCTTTGCCTTTCCTTTCCTTTTTCATGCCGCATGCTTCTTTGTAAAACTTCTGTCTGTCTTGGTTGCTCATCTTACACCAGCATTTTGCTCCTTCGATTGCTATCTTGCATTGAGGCCAACCGCAATGTTTCTTCCTGAACACACGCAGGTAATTTAAGAAGGGATTATTAGTTTTCCCTCCAACATTACATGACTTCCTCCTTCTGCTTCTCCTCCTTCTTGTTCTCCTACGTGAGCTTCTTCGTCCACATCCTCCACGATGGGACCTCCTCCTTCTCCTTGACCTGGATCGTCTTCTCTTGACTCCGTATCGCCTTCCTCGACGTCTATGTCGTCTTCGCTTCTTGGGGACACGTTGGCATCCCGATCTCGATAGAAACCACCCCATGCCGAGTAAACCTAGAAAATTTTGTTTTAAATTAGCATTGTAAAAAAATTTGAATAATGGTTTTGTCAAATTATTCGAAATTTAATCTACTCTCCTCACTCCGACCCCTTGCTGCGATGAAACGTAATACTATGGTTTTCTTGATTGAACTTGTCTAGAACCGTGCTTCTTTGCTGCGGTTCTAGGCAAGTGCTCTTCCTTTGTATATTTTCTTCCAGTTTTTGAAGTCTCTTCTATCTTCCAAAATTGTTCTAATTGGTCGTTTAAACTTACCTGAGATTGCGACTGAAGTACTGAAAGATTACAATAGGTGCTAATATTTGACCTTGGCATAGGACCTTTGTAATTTTCAAAATTATACTTACCTGTAACTATCCAGCCCAGTTTGGTCTTTAATAAATAAGGTTAATTATGGCCCAATTTTACTTTATTTTTACACACTAAATCATAATAGATATCTGCACTTAATAATAAATCAATAGTACCCGGTATATAAAATGCTTCATCCGCCAAAATCATTGCCTCTGGAATTATAAAATTTTGGGGATTGATATATGAAAAAAGATAAAAATTTAAATTTGCCGTGAATAAATTGTGAAAAGATTTTATTGTAGCCTTTGTGCCTTTATTTGAAACTGTCACCGCTGTACTTACGCCATGAATCGATAAATTTATATTTTGCTGACAGAGACCCATCTTATCACACAAACTTGCATTCAAAAAACTTATAATTTTGATCACAAAATAAACATGAATTTGAGCTTGAAAAGAATGCATGCACCTTGGGTTTTTGTTTTTCGAATTTATCACGGAAGTTAATGCGTGTTGTATCATTAATTTCAAACTGAGAATGCATTGTCTCTAAAATTTTACATTTTTCTTTAAGAAATTTCATAAAGTCATCAAACTCTGTAACATTTTGTTTTAAACTATGCATTTCCCATTGACGCCGTGTGACGCTGTCTAATTTTGCGCTAATAATAAATATATGTAGTGTTATGGCGTAAAGTCTCGATGAACTTACCAATACATGCGTACGACAGCCAGTCATCTTTTCGGAGAGCTGTAGGTTGCAGGTTCTCAAGTACACCTTTAGAAATTAAAAGGGGCGCCACCTAATTGACTGTGACTCAATTAGGAAGAAGTGTATATTGATATCTAAATGCAGACAAAGTAAAGATTTGGAGGGCTTTTCAATACAACACTGTATAAAGTGCAGACTGTCAAACTTTAATAATCGCCTTTGTTTTCTTTTTTAAGAGTTGTTTTATAAAATAATTCTGAGACATGATATTTTGTTTACATTTTACAATTTAAGTGATGTCAAGAACTAAAATTAAATACATCAAGAAAGTACTATGTAAAAATATAAAATATATCAAAGATGCGAAATATGATCATAAGTTATTACCATTATATCATCAACCTGTGAACACATGGCGAAATGTCATGACGCAAATATGAAAATTAAATTAAATAGCGCACAGGGAATCAGAAATTCATGAATTTTCTTTTACCGCACTGCCGCAAAGAAAAAAGTTATAAAAATATAAAGTATTTCGCCAAGGCTGATTTACAAAAAATAGGTTACTTACTTCCTTTCTGCTAACTTATGTAAAATTTATAAATATAAAATTAAAAATTAATTCCTCGTAGTCTTACAGGAAGGAACTCCAAAACCATTGTAGAACTCTTGGTTTATGTACCCTAAAAATTTGTAACTATATCCCAAAACCATATGTTGAAATCCTAACCTGAAACCCTACAAACGATTGTTTGTCTTAAAGTAAAATCGACACGGAATGTGGAAAAACAAGTCATTTACAAGAAAACATATTGCCTTACCTCTAGTCATCTAGAGGGTTCCTTCGATGTCACCGGTCACCAACAAAGAGAATTTCCAGGCATCTAGATATTCTTCTCGAGGAATGGATAGCCAAAAAAGTTCAAGAAGCCATTCTGTTTATAAAAGATAATTGCCATTTAGCACACAGCAGGAAAATAATTTGAAAATCGACTTACCACGTGGTTGATCAAATGAAACCAAACAAAAACGGGCCCAAAATTTATTTAGCGCCAGACGATGTCCTTAAATAGGCCTTAGCCTTTCAACAGCACTGCGCTTTAAAGGAAATTACTTAGGCATACTTTCAGTACTTTTAAAAAGATTGGTCCATTAAGGCACTTTTACAAAGCCGGACACATGTTACACCTTGTAAAGAAAAACAATATTAATATAAATAATATTACAGATTTATTTTATTCTTCTTACACTCGCCTCGGTTTGCTCAGTCGTGAGGGCTGGGTAAGTTGAATGAAAATTAAGTATAGGTTTTCTCAGCAGATTTTTTTTTTTTACTTCCTATATTTAATGTGAAAAACAAATAAATAAAAATTACTAAAAAAATTATTTGTAATAGGTCCAATTAAGCAATAAAAATAAAATTTATGGAAATACAAATTAATTTATTGCTTCTCCTAGATACAGTAAATTTCCAAATTTAGATTTAGAAAAAAAATGCTAAGTATACAATAAATTTCTTTCCAGATTTAATTGTAAGTTTCACTTGCAAATAAAGTTTACTTGTAATAGACAATGAGAATCTGGCTGACAAACGATTGACTGGAAAATCACTCGGATGAGAACTTACTCTAAATTTCTTCAGCTTGTTTGACCTGTTACTCCGTGTAATCCTCGTTGAAAAGAGGCAATAGATAGTGGTTGGTAGAGGGTGGGCCGCAAGCACTATTGATCCGGGGTTCTCCAAATACTTGAATGTTTCCCTGTCAAAACAAAAGAAATCCAGAATCTGTTCGAAACACAATTTCTTTTAAAAGATTTCTTTCTTTCCTTTCTTGTTTCATAAGACTTCGAGTTATTTGAACTGGAAATTAGAATATTTTATAGTGTTTAAAACCTGGAGAAGTATATAGATTAAGTACACATATTATATAATTTAAGAAGAATGGATCAGACAATAAAATTCTGATGAGATCTCTTTGTTACAATTATGAGTAATACCTAATCGAAATATAGTAGACTAAATTTACTTCTTATCTCAACTTACTGTTATCTACCTTAAAATAATTAAACTTTAATTACATTTTACTACGCATGTAATTATTTACAAATGTATTACTATGCAAACTAATTTTAAATAGAACTTCCAAAGGAAAATATCTAGCATGAGTATTTAATTCGATGTAGAAAAAAAAAAGAAAGATTGTTTTCAAATCTACAAAATATATAAATATCAGCTGAAATAAAATTATATACTCTTATATAATATCTGGTATATGGACGTATTTAAGAGGCTAAAAAAAAAACAACACGCTTGAGGTGTCAATGACTTCCCTAAAAAGAAATTAAAAAAAAAGTTATCAAATAGCTTGACCAAGAGGAAAACAAGAGAAAATATTATTTATTAGTAGAACCTGGAAAAAAATATACGTATTTAAATGCGTGTATAAACTGTTAGGTCTTAACACTTTCTGGACTTTTATGTAGGTTAATTTAACTATTGATTTAAATTTTGTTCGTATCTACATAAAAAAAATAATTTTGCTATGAGCTAACTTAAATCTAGGTCACTATCAGATCAAGGAAGTACAGAAATCGTCCCTCAGTTCATCATATAGACCTAAGTTATTGGCAACGTTGTGATTTGACTAATCAAACGCGCAAGCTTTAATATTTAGTTGATTTAGTTGTATAAAAATTTTAATGTGGAATTGAGATTCTGGTTCCAGAGTTAAGGAAAATAAAAATGTGAATTGAGGAAGTGCCCTGAGCTTCAATAAATGTAATGTAAGAGCTCTCCCACGAAAAAAGTGGAAAAGGCTTTTAGAGGCAAAAAAAATCGCTTGATTTATTTATCCTTTTTTTTGCATTTAGATTTAAAAAAGATTTAAAGGAAAGAGAAAATATCCCTTTTTATATGTATATTTTTTTCCAATAATTTTTAATCGTTTTATTTTATTTTGCCGCCAAGTGAAGTTATTTTCGAAACAAAATGGAGGACGATAGTGAGACAGCAAACTCCAATAATGAAAAAAAAAATAAATCCGGCCGGCAGTGTATCCTCAAAAATTTACTATTATTGTCACGGTCCCGATATAGGGTTTGACTAGGGACGTAGGGATCTAACTAAATAAAATATATATTTAAAAAACACCTAACTTTTTATTTACATATTTACAGATGGTCGTTTTTAAAAGTATGATTTCTACAATTTTCACTTTAAGGGAAAAATATATAACTTACATTGATTGGCCCATTGACCAGGGGAACAGCACTTTCAATAAAAACATTCTGACCAAATCACTAGTTCACTTTTTGATTCTCGTTGACCGATTTCACTGACTCGCTAATTGATTCTCATTTTTAAGAATCCCCCTCTCGAGGATTCTAAAATCTTTTTATAGTAAACCTCAGCTGCTCAGCGATTTTCGTGTTTATCTCTTATGTAGAGCAATTAGTTAATTGTTTTATTAATCGTTATTAAAACGGCCAATATTATAAACAATTCTGGGCGAGTTGCGGTTTGCAGAGTATTGACTTTAAAACAATAGATGTGTAATTTAGGCCATTGCAAAATATCTTAAGAATTACTTGTTTTTATGTATGGTATATTGATCGTCTTTTAGCATTTATTTTATTTGAGATATAAGAGATATTATTCTTGTACTTGATATTTGAAAGTAATATTTTATGCATATAATTCTGTGCTTGACATTTCCCCTGGTTTACAAAAAGCTGGGCTCCAGCGATCATAAAATGTTTAAGTTCCCAAGTAAATAATATTTCGGTAAGTATTTGTGTAGATTTAATATAGTTGTATAGAATTAAAACTGTAAAATAATATTAACACATACAATAAAAATGTTTGTTATAAAATAAATTTAACCTTATTGCCACTGCACTTAAGTCTGTTTTACCATTGTAAAAAGAACAACAAAACTGAAATTCATCTTCCTGATATCCCATTGGAGTCCGGATCTGTCTGCCCATTCGCGCTGGTCCCTTGTTGAGTGTGGTATGCACCGCTGGCGTCGGTAATAATGCAGGTAACATGCACTGACTGTGGTCCGTCTGCGTCGTCTCGGTTGTTTTTAATGGGAATCGTAGATGGCGGCATGAATACTACTTGAACCCAGTGTTATTGATGTATAACAACACGTGGGACATAACCTCAAGTGACCATATCAGATTCAGGATGAAGCTTTAGCTTAGGCACGCGATTGATTTTCTTGATTGCCGTTGTGAATGTTTTACACCTAACGTCCATTTTTCTGTCTTCCTTATGTCTACGTTCTATGACGGTTGTAGTTCGTGAGTGTGGCTTTACACAAACCATGGGCTCTGTTGTACGTTAGTTTTGCCTCGTGAGTGCCACTTGTTGCTTTTATCTGTTAGGAATGCTTGTGAAGTGATAGTTTTTGATTCGTGTATGGGATTGGTTGACAAAAGTCTAGGTTGCCTCTAAGTGCCATGAGCTCCCTGATATCCCTTAAAATACGGAGACGATCTGCATCAAGCATAGACCCTGGTGCTGCTACTTCCCTCCAGCATCGACAATTTAGGCTTTCCATTTGTTCCAGTTTGTTGTATTTGGTTAGTGGCAGTCGGCAGGTTTCACAATGCATGAAAAAAAAAACAAAGTGTGAGTATGTGCTCCTATATATGCTAATATCTTTCATAAAATTAAATATATTTATATATAAAAAATACTATTTCTAAACCGAATAATTAGAAAATATTAGTGAATACGGTATAGTCTCAGGTATTTAGTACCTTAGAGAATGACTTTGAATCTTGGTTTGAAAATTAACTAGTGTAAATAGGAAATGCTATCGATTTCACTATTATTATGCGGCCATTATTATTATTATTATTAGTATTTTTTTTTGTTTATGTCCTTGCCCATAAATTTAAAAAAAATAATCTCGAGAATCATTCTTTCATTTGCAAGTATGTTATTCGTCATATATTTTCTTTTTGATGACCCTTTTATTTTCTTTTTGATGACCCTTTTTTTTATTTACAATGATATTTACCCTGAGGCCTTTTTTTTTTTTTTTTTTTTTAGTAGATTGGGGGTCCATCTCGAGGTAACAAACTTCATTTGTTTTCATCATATTTTTAAATATATTTGGTCTCGTCAGTTTTTTTTTCTTTTCTTCTCGAAAAAGTGGGCAAGTTAAGATGAATTTAAATACGCGTATAAAACATGCCTTACTTCATATTCTGAGGAAAATAAGTAGAACTGTGTAGAAATTAGGCCATACAGAATCACATACCCTAACTGACTGACACCAAAAAAGGGGGATAGAGAAAGAAAGGTAAATGTCAATATATTCATAAACGTCACACGTAGGATTTAATTTATAACCTTTCTGTCTGAATTGCAAGGCCTTATCCCCTGCCTACGTTAGAATTTGGGTACCCGTATACTTCAAATTATTCTCATTATTTTGGCATAATCCGCACACAAAACTAGATAAATTAGGACGTAAGAATTTATCTTAAATAATTATTCCTATAATTACGTAATAGTACGCATTGGGCTAATTCATTTCTATGCATTCTACTTCTGCAAGTACTTTTTCTCCTGGGGATAATGATAGCAAACTTTTATTAACGCCTTCAAGGCTGTATCGGATATTACGATTTTCTTGAGTTACGTGGGATAATTGAATTCTCTCTTTTAAAATTGCTTGATTACTGTCTTTTATTGAAGGTTTCATTTTTTGACCATCCTTTTGCTTCTTTCGTTTGATACAAATTATATAGGTTAGATAAATAATTATTGTTATGGCTAGTGTTGAGATACAGAATGATATAAGACCAAATAACAAATCATGGGTGTAACTCGGGATTGACGACTGGCCATGTACTTCCGGTATGAGAGGGATCCCTATTGCAAATCTGTTTGTTCTGTAAAGGAGATACCCTACTAGGACTGACAGGGAAATGTTCCAAAATAAAAATAGTGAATCATTATGGAAGCCGTAAGGATGTTCGTACGGTTCTAATGACTTTGATTGTTGGATGGAACTTATTATGTTCCTAATGGTTGATTCGGTGGAAGTTAGATTGAGATGAGGTATGTGAAGAGTCCAGTTACTATTTAGGCACTCTTTTATGTTTTTATATGTAGGTGCAACGTGATTTGTCTTAGGGTTTAAGACAAATGATTTTAAATTTGACCATGTTGCTGGTATTATATGGGTTATGGGGTTAGCATATGTTGTGAAAATATTAGGGCATGGGAATCTCTTGGGTATGAGGACATCAGTCTGCGTTTGCAGCTGACAACTGCATGGTAGATTAATTTTAGTTGCCCCCTGGAAAGAATGTCGAACGTTAATTTTCAACGTTTCATTTGGGCTGCAGGAAATTGTCAGATGTTCTTTGGGGTGTGTTAATATGTAAGTTTCTTCATATATTTCTGAGATTACCATTGATGTTGCCGTGTGGCAGCTCATTGGACAGTACTGGCTTAATTCCTGGACAGTTGTGCCTTCATAAAGTTTCTTGGCGCATTGCGGTCCTTGTATAATGTCCGCAGAAAATCTGGGTATGTAACATAGTTGGTCATGATATGGCTTGCATTGGTGTAAGCCAGTCCCCGATATTTGCCTTATTTCATCTTTATTGTCTTCTGTAGTTGAGACTGCCAGAAAAAGTGGTTGATGTGGTATAGAGCATGTTTGGTTGAACCAAGCGAAGGGTGTTGTAATCAGCTCGTAAAGTTGCCAGTTTAGGGTTCTCTGGATAATTGGTATTTTTACCTGAATAAATATCTTTTTGTCAGTGATTGAACAATCACAGATTTTGATTTCGAAATATTTCGATACGTCTGCAATTTGGATTGCCAGTCTGTGACCTGATCTCGTAAGTTCTTCCTCTAAAATATCTAGGTCTTTTAACAGAATTTGTGGGTGGATTAGGTCGGCGGGAATCTTATGCTGCTTGCATGAATTCATTATGAATTGCCTTCGTAGTGCTCTCGTTATTATTGTGATTCGTTTCAATCCAAGGTATTGGTTGTATAGTAGGTTTAAAACAGTATTCTCTTGCCTGCTTGCCGAGTTGGCAATTTTTTCTTCCAGATCTATAGTGTATTTCTCTCTGTGTTTAATTCGTGCCTCCGTTTCCTTGAAGGTTTGTTCCACTGACTTTTCATATTCTTTAAAGTGATTAGAGCTTTCGCTTATAGTTTTGATTGTTCCAGAGAGCCCTTCGCTCAACCTGTTTAGTGTCTCCACGACATTACCTTCTCTTTCTTCCACTAATTTTAATTTTTCCATCGTGGCTACTCCACAACACCAAGATAATCCTGAGCCTATGAAGTCTAAGGCTCTTTTTTCTCTGGCGTTCCCTTTTAGTGGTTGCTTCATAGACTCGGCACCCCAATTATCATTTAACAACTGAAATTCCTTTGAAAATGATTTTGATAATAAGTTGATGTTATGTAGTACCAAACATTCGGTAGTGGAGGTATTGAAGCCTTGACATTGATTTCTAATTGGTTCTATATTCTTTCCCTTGTCCTCTGACCAACTTGTTTCGTAATTTATTGGTATTGTTGCCTCGTAGACCTTGATCTCTGGTAAAGGCTTCCAATATGCCCCTGCACTAATCTCGATATTGTATCCTTCATCATGTGCCTCTGACATAATTTTCGTCAGTAGTAGAGTTGTAAACCTAAGAAAAAAATTGTTTATACAATTAAATAAGTTTCTTTTTATATACCCGGTATTCTATGACCGTACTATAACTATGTATTTAAAATGCTATACCGCTTATATTATATTCTTAGTCATTACTTGCATTTACGAGCGTTAATATATTATGTTCTCTTGCTAGACTTAAAATTACTTTATAAAGTAATATTTTGTTACTTAGTAAGATAATAATCATCTCGATACTGATTATTTTATTGAATCATGTAATATTATTTCTACTATTAATCCAATCCTAATTAAAAAAAAATTTCCCATGTGTAATAAAACTAATAATATCTTGTTGCTCAAAAGCATAATTTTTTTTTTCTATATCTAATAATGAATATAATTTTTGCTAAAATATTTATATTAATTGTGCTCTAAATATAAATAAATTAAAATATTGGCAGAAATCGTTTTCTCACTATGTACACTAAATGCTTATTTTATGTTTGTATTGTCTCGCGAAAAAGATATAAACATTTTATGGTAAGAATTATAGCATATTATGTTAAATACCATATTTTGCAACTTCATCAAAACTGCATATGAGTGGGTCATTACACGGCCCGTATGTTTTCCTGAACTGAAAATCAAGGTCAAAACCGGTAGTTTTCTCGGGACCGATATACTTATATTAAACATCTGTTTTTAATTAGCAGAATAAGTGGAATAGAATTAAATATTATATAAGGTAAAGTGATAATATATACACACGGATTGTTTATATTGGGCAATGTATTGTTAGTACTGTGTTTATGCTTTTCTGTGGATGTTTGTTTTATACGGGCGTTACTTCAGGTGTCCAAGGATCGTAGTATGGTAAGATTCGGCTTACATGAACTATATCCTTTTTTGCATTTTTGGACGGACCTTTCTGTATTTCATAATCCACATCCGAAGTTTTCTTTGTAATATAATAGGGTCCGAACCATCTTAGGAGTAGTTTTTCACTTCTACCTACTTTCCTAACTGGTGTAAAGACTTTTACCTGGTCCCCTACTTTATATTCGACGTGCCTGTGCTTCGCATCGTATCTTATTTTGTCGATGTTTTGGCGACGCCTAATATTTTCAGCAGCTAAACTTCTAATCGTTAAAGACATGTTTCTAAGTTCGTGGCTATCTAAGGGGTTGGGTGGTGGCATTAGGGTTGCCTCTATTGGTAGGATTGGTTCGCGTCCGTATATTAACATAAAAGGAGAAAAATTAGTAGTTCCTTGTTTTGTCGAGTTATACGCGAATGTTACGTGTGGAAGGTATTGATCCCAATTTGTTTGATTAGTATTTGTATATATAGAGACCATATCTGCTAGTGTCCTATTTAATCTCTCCGTAAGGCCATTCGTTTTTGGGTGATAAGAACTGGTAAATTGGCTTGTGGTGCCCATTTTTTGAAGTAATTCCTTTACTAGATCAGATTGAAATACTTTCCCGCGGTCGCTTAAGAGCTGTTTAGGTGCGCCATGTCGGGTTATTATTTTTTCTAAAATAAATTTTGCTACAGGACCTTTCCACTAGGGAGAGCTTCCGTCTCGGCCCAACGTGTTGCGTAATCCGTAGCAACTACTATTACCGTTTTGCCATTTTGGCTTCTCCTAAAAGGACCTAGAATGTCAATGCCTATTTTTTCGAATGGTACACCAACGGGTATTGGATGTAAAAGGCCAATTGGCTTCATGTTTTGTTGTCCTTTTCTAGCTTGACAGTCTGGACATCCTTTTATAAATTCTTCTACACTCTTTTGGAGTCCTTCCCAGTAAAACCTCTGTTTTATCTTATTTAATGTTTTGGCTGTTCCTAGGTGCCCGCTTAATGGCTCAGAGTGGGCGCTGTACATTACTTCGCCTACGAGTGATTTTGGTATTACTAGTAGATTTTCCCGTCCAGTAGGACTTGTATTTGTTTTATATAGGACGGCGTCTATAAGTCTAAAATTTTTTGCTCGTTTTCTTGTGCCTATTTTGGCATTATCTGGGTTTATTATGGCTTGGGTAAGCTCTGTAATATCTTCGTCTTCTGTTTGTAACTTAGCGATATCCGTAGTTTCAAGGAGGAATGTCGGGATATCGTCGAGTACTTCATTGTTCTCAGGGGGTAAAACTGGGTTACGGCTCATGCAGTCCGCGTCTTTGTGTTTGATTCCGCTTTTGTGTACTATCTGATAATCGAATTCTGGCTAACCTGCCAGTAGGGTCTTTTAGGGATTTCAACCAGCAAAGTGCGTGGTGGTCTGTAACTATTTTTAATGGTTTCCCATAAATTAAATGTCGTAGATAATTTAGAGACCATATTGCGGCCAAGCCTTCTAGTTCTGTAATTGTATAGTTTGTTTCGGCTTTTGATAAGCTTCTACTGGCATAAGCTATGGGGTGTAATTTCTTATCTTCCCCTTCTTGCAAGAGCACTGCCCCGATTCCAATCTGACATGCATCGACCCGTAGTTCGCAAGACTTTTCAGGGTTGTAATGGTTTAGTACTGGTGCTGTCAATAGCTTTTCTTTAAGTACTTCGAAGGCATTTATTTGCTCTTCTCTCCAGATGAATCCTCTTTCCTTCTGTGTTGCTTGGTGTAAGGGGTGGGCGATTTTTGAAAAGTTTTCAATAAATTTTCTATAGTAGTTGCAAAGTCCAATAAAACTCTGTATATCTTTGACTGTTTTTGGAGTAGGAAAATTCTTTATGGCGACTAGCTTGTTTTCATCAGGTAAAATTCCATCCTTTGATATTGAATAGCCTAGTAGGTTAATTTTTTCTTTTATATATTCACATTTTGATGGTTTTAGGGTTAGCCCTGCCTGTCTTACGCGCAAGAAGACTTTCCTTAGTTTCTCCACATGTTCTTCTAATGTATCTGAAAATATTATTATGTCATCTAGATATATTAAAATTTCTCTCCATTTTAAATCTCTAGAGACTTTGTCAGCTAGTTGTTGAAAAGTTGCGGGTGCATTGCATAGGCCAAAACTCATGAAGTTAAATTCCCACAATCCATGTCCTGGTGCTTGGAAAGCTGTAAGTGGTTTCGATTTTTCGGCAATTTTTACTTGCCAGAAACCAGAAAACATGTCTAGTGATGAAAAATATCGTGCTTTTCCGAGATATGTCAGGATATCGTCTATGTTCGGAATGCTGTAGCTAGATTTTCTCGTGGCCTGGTTCAACTTTCTATAATCTACGCAAAATCTTGTCTCTCCTGATTTCTTTTTTACTAGGACAACAGGGCTTGCCCAAGGAGAGTGACTAGGGCGTATGATGTCATGTTTTGACATTTCATTAATTTGTCTGTCTATAGTGTCTCGTTCTTTCTGTGAAACTCTATAAGCCTTCTGTTTTATCGGACGTGCGTCCCCTATGTCTATTTCGTGTTCTACCAGGTCGGTCTTACCCATGTATTTCGGGGTTTTTGAAAAAACATCGTTAAATTCCTCTAAAAGACTTTCTAGTTGCTCTTTTATCTTCGTATTTTTTATATGGTCGATTTTGTGATCGGCCTTTGTTACCATTTCGTTTTCCTCTCCTTCCTCAATGCAATACAGTTCTGCAGTCATACAATTGTAAGATTGTGGTTTATACATATAGCCTATTGTAGCCCCCTTAAAAATCCTTATATGATTGTAACTTCTTGTTACTACCCTTATTGCCAAAGCACCACCGACTAAAATTAAAGGGGTAAGGCAAATAATTCCTCTTTGCCTCAAAAAATTGTCATTTTCCTGAAAATCCATAATTTTGAGGTCTTCGGGGCTTATATTTCTCTTTCCTATATCTAATTTTATATTTATTTCTGTATTATACCTTAATATATAATCTTTTTCTGAAGCTACCTTGTACTTTTGTTCGCCCGCCATCTCTGTGTCGAAATATGTATACAGACCACACACTGATGAGTAGTTAATATTTATCTTATTGTCTGCATTAGAGAATGACAAGGTACTTTGAAAATCTCCATTACTGAAGTGTACAAATTTATCAGTATAATCGATTTTTGCGTTATTTTTTGCTGAAAAATCGGTTCCTAAAATTAAAGGTTTGGACAATCTATCCACTACTATTGCCATAACGTAGCCTGATATTTTACCTAAAACTAATTCTACTCTTGCTTTTCCTAAAGGCTTAATGCGGTTTCCCCCTGCCGCCGTTAAACTTATCTTTTGTTCTAAGGGACTTATTTCTCTCGCTAGTGTCTTATCCACTACGCATTGACTGGCCCCCGTATCTAAAACAATTTCATACTCCTTTCCGTTTACTAGTCCTATTATTTTTAAAATATTTTGGTTGGTGCCCGTTGAGTAAAGGACGGCCTCACGTGGGCTAATTAGTTGAGCCGCCCCCTCTCGTTTGGGGATGGGGTTCTACTAAACGATACCCTTCTCTGTTGGCTTTCATCCCTGTCGCATGAGTAGTGTCCACATTGTTTACATGTGCAACACCGGGGTCTACCGTCGCTACACCTTGTGTTCGGAATATTGCTGTAACTGCCCCTTCTTTGTGTATTCCTTTGGTTATTGAAATTAGGGGTGTAGTTTCTACCCCTTGTCCTATTTTCAAAGTTTTCTCTAGTCTGTGTCCTTGCGTTCCCCTGATAGTTGTTGAATCTTTGGGGATTTTGTCTTGTTTGCCTATTGTAAAAACTTCTTTGTGCCTCTCTAGGGTTGTATCTGTTTTCCCTATTTGAATTTTTGTATCCATCATTATTATATCTATGTGGGTAGCCATAGCCAAACCTATTTTGGTTATTGTTATGCCTGTATTGTGTTCTCTCCGTTTGTTGTGTAGGCCCTATTTGCCCACTCTCCTGTTTTTCTCCGATTGTGAGAAGCGACATTTTGTTTTGCTAAGGCCCTTTCCCTAATCTCGCTTAGTTTAAGCACGAGGGTTTTTAAACTGTCGTAATTCATATTTGCTGAAGACATTAAATAATAAGTTTCGTAAAATGATGAATGCAGCCCATTTTCGAAATGCTCTCTAAAAGTTTCGAACGGCATGTTGCTATCTACCTCTCGAGCTAGGGTCAACAGTTCGTAGTAATATGTCTTTATGTCTTCACTGTCCTGTTGTTTTCTAGACGAGAGCCTGAATTTTAATTTTCTTAAAGGTTGTTCCCCACTGAATTCTTTTATAAAATCTTTTTTTATTTCGGCCCAATTTTTGTTTTTGTTCGCTACATTTGTAAAGTATTCATTATACCAATGGCATGCTGGCCCTTCGAGGAAGTTTCCTAAATAACTTATTTTATATGAATCAGTCCAACCATTGCAAATAGTTGTGCGTTCATATTTTGTTAGAAATGTTACAGGTGAATCTGTACTGGGGTTAAAATTTGGAGGATTTACAAATTTAGGTATTGCTGGAGTTTTTGTGTCGGCTATTGCATCCTGTAGGGTGATATTAGCCATTTTGTGTATTTGTGGTTATTTGTAGTGTAGGTGAGGGAGTTGGTATATTGTGTTGTTGATTTGTGTGTTCTGCTGTATTTTCTTCAGCAGGAGCTTTTGAATATGTTTCTTGTGTGTTTAATGTCTGAATTTCGAATGTAAATTTAGTCTGTTCAAGTCCTGCCGAAGCAGGTGGACTTCTACACAGGGATGCACTAGGACTAAAAGGACTATTATTTGTGCTACGGTGAGTGGGTTTAAATTCTTGATATTGTAAAACTTTTAATTTTTCCTTTTTTGTTTGCCCCTCGAATACTCCTTTTGTTTTGCTTCGAGTTACCCTTTCGTCATCCGACATATGGCGTATATAAATAAATAAACCTATGAATATATATCTATATAAAGTAATAATAGGTATCGCAGCTAATTAAAATAATATCTATACAAACCTTATAATACTAAGGGAAATAAATGTATTGTGAAAATTGTAGAAAGAAAAAAAACAACAAAAAAATCGTTTATTACCATCTTTTTCCACTTTTGTATCATATCTCTAGAAATATTTCTTATATTTTCACTGCACATGTGTGTGTTAATTATTTTTCTTAAAATATTTATTGTTCTGCCTATTTTTGTAGTTTCCAGGAGTTTTACAGTTATCTTAATCTTTTTTATTTTCTTTAAAATTGCTAAAATTCTTTTTTGTTTATTGTGTGTATGATATATTTCAAGTTTTCTTTTATAAGTTAACAGGATATCTGAAAAATTTTTCATTACGTAGCATTTATTGAGTATTGTTAATAATATTTATAATTAATTAGAGAAAGAATGATAGTTTTAAAGATAGCGACCTCTGCCATATGTGTACCACTAGCGCCACATTTATATCACAATCATACAACATATTATGTGGTACAAGAAACACATTAAAAATTTAAATGCCATAAAAGTAGTACTGTTTATTAAAATATAAAAGTAAATGTTAAAAGCGGCTTATCCATCAAAAGAAAATTATTACTGTAACCATATCACAATTAAAAAAACAGTTAAATTTGAAAATAAACTCGGCGCCTCCACCAAATGTCACGGTCCCGATATAGGGTATGACTAGGGACGTAGGGATCTAACTAAATAAAATATATATTTAAAAAACACCTAACTTTTTATTTACATATTTACAGATGGTCGTTTTTAAAAGTATGATTTCTACAATTTTCACTTTAAGGGAAAAATATATAACTTACATTAATTGGCCCATTGACCAGGGGAACAGCACTTTCAATAAAAACATTCTGACCAAATCACTAGTTCACTTTTTGATTCTCGTTGACCGATTTCACTGACTCGCTAATTGATTCTCATTTTTAATAATCCCCCTCTCGAGGATTCTAAAATCTTTTTATAGTAAACCTCAGCTGCTCAGCGATTTTCGTGTTTATCTCTTATGTAGAGCAATTGAAGGGCTCGGCGCAAAATAGTGTCAAGCCACAAAAATATGTTTTAGAGAAAATATATGTTTTTGTTTGTTTAAAATTTGTATCTCAAATCTATTTAGTTACTCACGTTTTTTTGTTTCCATATGATACACTGGCATGTAGTAGGCATCCTCTTCAGCAAAATTTTATTATATATTTTTATTTTTAGTAAAAAAAATACGGATTTAGTTTTAAAGACACCAAAAATTTATTTTTTTTTGGCAATATAGTGCTAAACCTCAAATGCTAACCCACATTGTGGATTAGCACTAGTAGTTATAATAGGGGAGCGCCTCCTCCTCCTCCTCTTCCTCTCTCTCATGTCCCTCATTCTTAACTTCCTCCCCTTTTATTCTCATTCGCATCATATTTTTTAATTTTTTCTCTTTGTTCTCCCACATTTGATTTTGCATTCTTAAGTCTTATAAATAGGTGCATCAAGATCATTTTAGTATGTTAAGGTACGAGTGACTGTTAAAAGAAAAAAATCTGTTGAATAAATCTATTAATAATAATATTAAAATAAAATGAGTGAATCAGTTGGAGAAAGAAATCGATCCATTCCGCTTCAGACAATTAGCCTCGAAGAAATTATACCAGGAGTTCAAGAAGAAAATATACCATTAGTTCGAGTAGAAAATAATGGGATTGTTTTAAAAAATTTGAATAAAACTGAGAGTGAAGAGAAAAAAGTGTTTTGTGCTATTTGTTTTGAAATAATCGAATATTATGATTCATGTAGACCAAATACATGTTCCCACATTTTTTGTTTAAAATGTATTTTAAGATGGAATGATGAAAATGGTTGTTCTATAATGGTAAACAATTGTCCTGTATGTCGCACTAGATATTACTATTTGGTACAAATCTTCAAAGATGTAATTAGACATCATTTTGTTGTAGTTTTAAAAAGAGGATAATATTTTTTATAATTTGTGTTTGTGAAAACTCTGGTAACAAATAATTTTGTAAAAAAAAGTAAATGTAAATATATATAATAATTGACACACATTTTTTCCTTTTCCTATATTGAAACGACAACAATGATCTAACAAGTTTTTTAATACATACTAATTTTCACATTACATAACAAAACAATTGTTATGGGTTTACACAAAAAGTGCCACGCCCTAAAATGGCACCACTTTTGCAAATGGAAGCTTAAATTTTCTTATGGGAATTTACATGTAAAAATGACGGTTTTGATTGTCGGACCGGCATAGCCTAATCTACTACTTTTTAATTATACTAATAATATTAATATAATTTGCATCAAGTAAGAGAAAACTCAATTGAATACAGAAACAAGCGTTAACAAAATGTTATGCTAATATATGAGTGCTTCTAGTGGCAGTTGACATAATCGACACTTTCTTTTTTTTTACATATGATTAGCTATTTCATTTACAAATACAGTGTCAGATGTTAGAATAAAAAGAAGTATTTTGCATATAGCAATGAAAATATATAACCGCTTATAGTAACAGTTGACATTTTTTAAAATTAATATTGTTGACGTATTCTACTTATTATCTTTACAATTTATGTTTAAAATTAATATTTTTGATATAATCTACCCATTACGTTTATAACTTATATTTAAAATTAATATTGTTGAAATAATCTACCCATCACCTTTACAAACTATGTTTATTATTAATATTTAACAACATAATTTTCTATCTCTTTTTTTTCATTTTTGTTGCAGTAAAAGCAAGCATGTTCAGGAATTAGTAGAAAAAGATGTATCCTACAAATAGCACAATGTAAATCAGAAGCACTAACAACATAGGCTCTTTTGTAGTGGCAGCTCACATGATCGGACTCCCCTCTCCGTAAATATCTCATGTGAATTGCACTACAAGGAAGGCAAATAGCAAATGTTCCTAGTCTTCGACTTTCAATTTTAGAGTAGCTTTGTATAACACATACATCTTTTTCTTCAAAATTATTAAATAATTCACTAGCCCTAAACTTGCTTACTTTTACGTCAGCCTCGGTTCCTAAATTTAGCAGTTGTCCATCCATGTCCACTCCTTCGTCAATTTCCTGATCATCTTCCTCCATCTCTTCTTCTTCCTCCTCAATATAATTAACGTCGATGTTACATAAGAATGATCTTCTAACAAGCCTAGATGATTTGTCCAAAAATGAATGTTTATAAGTGATGGAATCGCCTTCCAGGGGTCCGGGGGGAAGGGGGGGGGGGGAGGGGGGTAAGGTTGTTGATCGGCTTGGGAAAGTGGTTTTTAGAGATTGTCGTTCAACTTTAAGTAGGACACATGTGATTAACTTTTGCATATAAAATCGCCTCAGCGAAGAGACGAATGCAATTGATTTCTGCATTCACACTGTGCAGAGCTCGCGAGTTTTCTGGTGTTTACATTGTGTCTATTTGGTAAATTTTTATTTTTATTTCTAACATTTTAGTTGGCAAGATTTAATTCTTATATATATTGGTGACATTTTTATGTACATTTGTGGCATTTTTATTTGTTATTACGATTTTTTTCATAATGGACAATTTTTTGGCATCGAGTAGCAAAATAATTGACAATGACTTTGACTTATACATATGTACTCAAATGCAGAATTTTGCAAACCAACAAAACAATGAAACAGACGTATTTACAACTAGTCAACAACAAACTATTCAGGACTTGAATGAAATTATTTACAATAGCCAAGTTCAGAATAATGCCAACAAACACAACAACGAAAAATATTTATTTACAGCTACTCAACAACAAACTCTTGACGATCTTAATGACATTATTGACAACAAAACGGACTTAATTATAACAAAAACTAAACAAACTCTTGAAGAACTGAATGACATTGACGAAACTCAAAATTCTAGCTATGAGGATATTGTTTGTTTTCAAAAATCTAATCCAAATTATTTAACATTAAAATCGCCAATTAATTCTCCGAGACCAATTTGCTCTCCCTTTTTGTTTAGTGAAAATTCTGATTCGGAAGAAGAACAAATTGATCAAAATTTAAGTTTGGCTATTTGTCCTACTAATTCACCATATGATATTGTAAATTCTGATTCGCAAGAAAAACAAGTTGATCAAAATTTAAGTTCGGCTATATCTTCTATTAATTCACCATATGCTATTGTAAATTCTGATCCGCAAGAAAAACAAATTGATGCAAATTTGACTTCGGATATTTCTCCTAATAATTCATCAGTTGAACAAAATTCAATTTCGAAACCATCATTTATCATTAAAAAAAAATTTAAAATTAATAAAAAAAATAAAAAACAAATAGCAAACCTTAAGTGTCTGGGTTTCGCTATTCAAAATTTAACTAATTTGATCACAATTAAAAAGGGAGACGAAAGTACGGTGAATTATGTTAAACAGGCCTTTGACAAATTAGTTGACTCATTTGAAGAAATGGATTCATAAAGTCAATTAATTTCTATTGCTTTTTTCAAAATTTGACTATAACTAAATAAAAATGCACAATATTAATTTTATTATTATACAAAGAACTTCAAAAATGCAATTGCTTTTTTCAAAATTTGACTATAACTAAATAGAATTGCACAATATTAATTTTATTATTATTATG
Organism: Kuschelorhynchus macadamiae; assembly: GCA_030620095.1. NCBI lineage: Eukaryota > Metazoa > Arthropoda > Insecta > Coleoptera > Curculionidae > Kuschelorhynchus > Kuschelorhynchus macadamiae. Next base: position 2,644,316 of record JAUTXW010001355.1, read on the forward strand.
CAGAAAACTTCAGAAATGCATAAGTGTGTAACATGTAATAAAGTCTTTACTAGAAAGGATAATTTACTGCGACATATTAAAAAACATGTTAACGGAAATTCCACAAAACTCAACAGTTGGTTGAAAAAACCAAAGCTTGTTAAAGGTAAGAACATTTTATTTTTCATGTCATATTTTGTAAAATATTTTTTTCTTAATTTATATAGATTCTACAAATATTGTAAAATATTGTAAAGAATGCAAGAAAAATATAAACCAAAGTCTATGGGGTGGACATCTTCGATCTAGTGTGCACAAGAACAATTCCAAAATAGGCTTGGAGGAAGGTGTTGAAATTATCAAGTCAGCATTCAGGGAACGAATAATATCTTATAGGATTTCCTCACACCAAAACTTCATAAATGTGAAAGAATATTTTCAACATTTGGAATACAAAATTGCACATCTAATAGATCAAGAACTGCAGAAACATAAATGTATCAAGCTAAATATGGAACTGTTCGGTTTCTATTTTAACCCCAGCAGCGACAGCTATGATGTCAAATCTTTTAATGCGCCGTTCCAAGTCATTTGCCAGGGATATCAGAAAAAAGAACTGTTAGAGCAAATCTGCACCATTATTGACCAGAAAGCTGACGAATTTGCAGAAAGAGATTCAGGTAAAGAATTTATTTTCGATTTTACAACAGCAACAAAAAAAAGTAATTTTTTAATTTTTACGTTGCAGGATGGGCTTTGATGAATTTACTTCATTTGGAAATTAATGTTAACAAGCACAATCCGCTGAGAGCCTCATCTTTTATCGAACTTCCTCAAGAGATCAAGAGACGTCAAGCTGTGATCAACATTAGGAATGATGACAACTTTTGCTTCGCCTGGGCAGTTGTGTCTGCTCTTCACCAACCACGCGGATTAGATTTTGAAACTTCATCCTACCCACACTACTCTTCTGTTTTGGATATGTCAGGTATAGAATTTCCAATGTTGCTAAAGAACATTAAGATTTTTGAAGAAAAAAATAACATTTCTATTAATGTATATGGATTAGAAATTATAAATCCTAAAAAGGGGTATGAAGTAATTGGTCCACTTTATTATTCATCGAATAAAAAAAATCAACATGTCAATTTATTGTTAATAAGTGATGATGATGAAAAAACTTTTCATTATTGCTATATTAAAGATTTATCAAAACTAGTTTCTGCACAAATTTCTAAACATCACGGAAAAAAATATATTTGCGATGGTTGTTTACAATATTTCCCTACAGAAGAAAATTTATTACAACACAATAGCTATGATTGTGATCATTTACGAATTAACCTACCTTCTAAAGAATTAATAAAAGATAAGTTTGGAAACTATTCATATGATAATATTTTGAAATTTGTAAATTATCATAAACAAATGAAAGTTCCTTTCGTGGTGTATGCAGATTTTGAATGCATTTTAAAGCCTTTAAATAATGACAATGTTGATAAAAATCCTAATACTTCATACACCTTAAAACAATATGAACATATTCCACATTCATTTGCCTATTACATTAAATGTTCCTTCGACGATAATTATTCTAAATTTGAAAAATATAGAGGTCAAAATTGTGATACATTATTTATAAATTCTTTAGAAAGAGATGTGTATAACATATACAATAAATATTTAAAGGCTCCTAAAAAAATGATCCCTTTGAACGAACTGGACAAAATTTATCATAACTATGAAAAAGTTTGTCATATTTGTAATAAACCTCTTTTAAATGACAGGGTTGCAGATCATTGTCATATAACCGGTCTTTATAGAGGTCCAGCTCATTCACTCTGCAACATAAATTACAGAATACCTAACTTTATTCCAGTTATATTGCATAATTTGCGTAATTATGATTCTCATCTATTTCTTAAAAAATTATGCTTAAACAAAGAACAACTAACAGTTATCGCACAAAACAAGGAAAAATATATTTCATTTGAAAAGCTTATTCATGTGGATAACTATTTTGATAAAAAGACACAAAAGGCTAAGAAAAAAAATATATCATTAAGGTTTATTGATTCTTTTCAATTTCTATCCCATTCTTTATCAAAACTCTCTGAAAGCTTAAAAGATGAACAATGTAAGGAAATAAAAAAAATTTTCAATGATGAAGAAAGATTTAAACTTATTCGGCAAAAAGGTGTATTTCCTTACAGTTATATTGATGATTATTTAAAATTAGAAGAAACAACTTTACCTCAGAAAGACCAATTTTATAATACTTTAACGGATGAGCACATCAGTGATGCAGAATACCAAAGAGCTGTAAAGGTTTGGCAATTGTTTAAATGTGAATCTCTTGGTCAATACTCCGACGTTTACTTACTCTCTGATACTTTACTTTTGGCAGATATTTTTGAAAATTTTAGAAGCACTTGTTTATCCACATATAAGCTCAATCCAGCTCATTTTTACACTTTTCCAGGTTTATAATGGGAGGCGTGTTTGCGTTATACTGGAATAGAGTTAGAATTGTTAACTGATCCAGATATGATACACTTTTTCAAAAAAAGCGTTCGCGGTGGTGTGAGCTCTTGCATTTGTAGAAAATCTGAAGCTAATAACCCATTTCTTTTAAATTTTGATCCTTTAAAGCCAACTAAATACATAATTTATTATGATGCAACAAATTTGTATGGTTATGCAATGTCACAGCACATTCCAACGGGAGATTTTGTTTGGTTAACAGATAAAGAAATGAATGATTTAAATATTATGAATATTTCTAAAAAATCTAATAAGGGATATGTTTTAGAAGTTGATTTAGAATATCCTACAAGTCTACATTCCTATCATAACGATTTTCCGTTTTGTCCAGAAAACTTTAAACCGCCAAATTCTAAATGCATAAAATTAATACCCAATTTAAATGATAAATCAAAATATGTTATTCACTATCAATTATTAAAACAATGTTTGGAACATGGACTCAAGTTAACTAAAGTTCATAGAGTTTTACAGTTTTCTCAATCTGATTGGTTGAAAAAATATATAGACTTGAATTCAAGATTAAGAAATGATTCAAAGAATGAATTTGATCGTAATACTTACAAGTTGGCAAATAATAGTATTTATGGCAAGACTATGGAAAATGTTGATAGGAGAATTGACGTAAGACTTGTTACAGAGTGGGAAAAAAATAGAAGAAAAGATGGTGCTGAGAATTTAATTGCAAAACCATATTTCAAGGACTTAACAATATTTTCTGAAAACTTGGTAGCTATTCAAATGCAAAAGATTCAAGTTACTTACAATAAACCAATATATGTAGGCTTCTCAATATTAGATATATCTAAAACTGTCATGTATGATTTCTTTTATAATTTTTTAAAACCTCTTTATCAGGAAAATATTTCACTTTTATACACCGATACCGATTCGTTCATTTTAGAAGTCACAACTCCAAATATTTATTCTGACATGATAAAAAATATTCACAAATTTGACACATCTAATTATGAATTTAATAATATTCATGAAATGCCTATTACAAAGTCAGTTATAGGAAAATTCAAAGATGAATATGCTGGTGAACCCATTACTGCTTTCTTTGGTACTGGAGCAAAAGCATATTGTATTAAAACGGAAAACAGTTTAACAAAAAAAGCAAAAGGTGTTAAAAAAAGTGCAATTAAAAAGCAGTTGGATTTTATTCATTATAAAGATGTTGTTGAAAATCATTCTAAAACCTTTTGTTCAATGTATGTTTTTCGATCTAGACAACATACAATTTTTACAGAGTTAATTAATAAATTGGCTTTGAGTTCCGAAGATGATAAGCGGTATAAAATTCCCTATAGTTTTAATACATTAGCTTGGGGACACCAAGATATTGCTTTGTATCAATGGAATGCAGAACATGAAGATTTAGATATATTTATGTAGATATTATAAGGTATTTAAATTTGTTGTTTTTGAAACCAAAGTTAGTCTTCATAAGTCTTTCACAAAATGTGCATAGAAACTTTTGACAAAGAAATTGATAACAGTTATTTTAAAACATATGAAAAACGACTTTCCACTTTTAAAAAATGGAAAGGAAAATTGAGACCAGAAGTGTTAGCTGGAGCTGGCTTTTACTATACTTCAATCAATGATATTTGTAAATGTTTTTATTGTGGTATTGAAATTTTTGATTGGTTAAGTTATGATGATCCTATTGTGGAGCATAAGAAATTTGCTAGGAATTGTGATTTAAATAACTGTTTATGGAAAAATAGGAATCGAATAATTGTAACCATTCAAAATAAGTCTTCAAGCTACACATTTTATATAGTATTATTAATATCCTTATTTATGAACTTTTACATATATTTAAATTAAGTATTTTATTGTTATTTTTTTACAACTGCTTTTGCTTTCGTGGTGAAAGTATCGGCTTAATGTTAATAAATTTGGAATATAATTATTAATTTGTTTTAATGACTATCAGTAGATCTCAATTTATTCTTCTTTATTTTATTTTCCAAAATGTTTTTTATGTTCATCATCCCCCTGGCGTAACACAGTGTGAAATATGTTTTTCTAATAAAACAGACGTCACTCTAAGTAAATATTGTAAATTTATGAAAATTGGATTAATTAACAATAGTACAATTAGTTGGATGGAACGAATAAATGGAAATCAAAATGCAAGTAAATTTTTTAAAATTTTGTATCATTATCCAAATCGATCTATTTTTGATACAAATTGGATAGAAAGGTTAGAGTTTAAAAATAATCAGTTACAAATTTTAACCCCCAACTGTACCAATTATTATGACGGATTCAAAAATTATTACTTTTCCATCATTAGTGTTACATTAAACTTTGCATTATTTTTATACATTACCATTTTAATTATTTATCTTTATTACAAATTTCAAACTGGAAATCTATTTTTTCATTAATCCATTTTAATCAAAACTTTAAAGAAAGTGGGGATGAGAATATTTAAGTACAAGAATAACACAATATGTTTCAGTCTCGTTTAGTCATTATGAACAACGCCGTGGTTCATAAACCTTTGGAAACGCTTCTTAATTCAAAAATTTATTTTTTAAATAATTCTTTGTCAAAATTTGTTCTTGTTGGCATTAGTTTAAATGATTTTTCTCCAAAAATTGTAATTGGTGGAAAAACTGGATTTTCAATCGCACTAACCGAAGAAAATTGGAAAGACATTTGTGTTCATCAAGGAATTATTGTAAACAATTTCTACTTTCCTCAAGTTGATCAAACCAGTGTGAATATAAACAACATTCATCTGCAGGTTCAGAAAATAAATGATACCCCTGTTCTACAAATTACAAAAGGCCCACACTTCATATACTTAGGACAACAGTCTTTGGACAATTTGTGGCGATTAAAGGAAATTATTGATTATAGATTATCTATACTTAAAAGGCAAGAATTCAATACATATTTCAAAATATTTCAAAATAATATTTCATCTGATTGTGGCGACTTGTGTACGCATGTTTATAATATAATAAGTCCAACAGAAAATCCTAACAGTGAAAATGTTTCAACTATGATGGAATTACTTGCTTTATATCCTGAACAAATGGAAAACAAATTGAAGCAAAATGGAACAAAACGAAAATATTACGAAGAAAACAATGAAAATGGATCAAAAAGAAAATATTACGAAGAAAACAATATCTTTTCTGGAAGAGAACAATAAGGTGCATGTGTTAGTGAAGTGGAGCTTTGCTTACAGACAAGCCCGTAGGAGTAACTTTCAGATGTGGTACTTAGATAGACTCCGTTTTGAAAAAAGAATAAATGATTGTAAACTTATTCTAGATTCGATATTATCTGAGGAACATAGAAATAAAATATATTTGACACGTTTTAATAAAAATTGTATTTGATGTTTTACTTAATAAAATTTTAGTTTAGTAAATGTGAATTTTATTTGAAATTAATTAGCACATTAAGACTTTGTAATTTGTATCAGCTAAAGCATAAAGTGAGGAACAGAAATAAAACAAATTTAACTAAAATTTAATTTCAATTTAATTAAACAATATTTTTTTTATCAATCCATGTATTATATTTTTTATCAAGTCCTAACCATTTCACATAAACTTTGTTTCCTTTCCTTCTCAAAATCTTCTCAATAAGATACACATCGGTATGCTTTACTTTTAGTAATTCTTGCTCATAAAAACCACCCAGAATGTCCTGATTATCTTCGTCTTGAATTAAATATGTCCAAGGGTTTGTCATCTTAACTTCTTTAATGTGGAATATCTCATTTGACCAATTTGGTGTGTAACCTTTTGAAAATGCCTCTCGATGCTCGCTTATTCGTACGTGATCACCCACTTTAAACTTTGGAGATTTTATATCTAACGTTTTAGCATGAGTAAATGCAGATTTCAAGATTCTATTTTCATTTGTTTTATTTACTTGTTTTGGCTTCATTCCTATTGAAGAATGTTTTGTATTGTTATAATCTTTTACAATATCTGCTAATATATTAAACCATTTGTAATTTCCTTGAATGCTAAATATTTTCCACATATTATTCTTTAAAGTCCTGTTCACTCTTTCTACTATACTCGCTTTCAAATTGGAAAACGTGCTATAATGGTTAATTCGAAATTGTTGCATCAAATTTTGAAAATTTACATTGAAAAACTCTCTTCCTCTATCCGTTTGCAAGTTTTTTGGTGGAGTTTTTGCACTGATTAATATTTTTTTCATTGCCGCTGTTACGTCTTTTCCAGATTTAGATTTTAACGGTTCGGCCCAAACATACTTAGAAAATACATTTATGGTAATCAAGATATATTTAAATCCCTTATTAAATTTGGCATAGGGTAACATTTCAACCAAATCAGCTTGAAAAAGATCATTTAACCCTTTCACTACCACCCTTCTGCGTTTGTAGTTTTTTCTAGCAGGTTTATGTAATTCATTAACGACTTGCTGTTTAACGGTTGTCATGACAACAAACTTGTTTATTCAATTTTAAGGAAGTTCACTTTCTATGTTTTGTAATAATTCGAAATATAACTTTTATATGTTTTTCCCATTCATTCAATTTATCAATTTGTATTGTATAAGTTTTTTCATTTAAAATTTTACTAATTTTAGTAATCTCCTTTTCTAACGCATTAAAGGATTTTTTTATCTCTCCAGTTAAGAAAGTAGTTGATCTACTATCACTATTTTTTAATTCCTCCTCTGTTTTATTTAATTCTTGTTCTAATTTCTTAATTACACTGGACATTATATTTTCCAAGGAAATATATTGTTGATTTTCTTCCAAAGTGAGTTGGTCAATTGTTCTACTGTTAAGAATGCTATTTTGATTTCTTTTTTTTCATCATCTAACCTTTTTATAAAAGTTCTTAATTGTTTAATTTTTTCCTTGTGTTTTTCAATTATTACTTCTCTTATATTTGTTTCCATTATTTTATTAATTTTGTTGATATCATCACTTAATTTTTTGTCTTCCTTTTTAACATGTTCATTTAAAAATTGCAAATCTTTACTTATTTGATTTAGCGTTAGCAACTGTTTATTAACGTTTTCAATTGAGGTATAGCATCCTTTAATCTGGTTTTCATACTTTAAAAAATTTTCATCAAAAACCTTAAGCTTTTTAGCAAAGATTTCATTATTTGTTTCATTTTCACCTAATCTCCTTTTTAAATTATTAATGTCACTTATTCTCTCTTGATTTTGTTTTGAAATATGGCGTCCAAATTTATCAACTGTCATGTTGAGCTTTCATTAAACAATAAATATGATTATATTTGATAGCTGTTATTTATAGTATTACTTTATCTTCTCTTAATTCTTCAATAATAGAGATAATCTCGTTACTATGAGCATTATTTCCCGCATCACTTGATGAAATTAATAAACGTAGCCTATCAACAATTTCGTTAACATTATTCCAGTATACATAGTCTGTATTTGATCTGTTTGTTTTCAAAATTAATCCCTTTCCTGTAGATTTGGCTCTAGTTGTTCTAAACGGAGGTTTTGGTTTGTTAAATGCTGTAACTAATCTTGGCAAGGTTTTTGTCTTTGTAATCCCCTTTCTTTGTAAATATGGTCCTATTATTGTAACATATTTGTGTGATGTATTTCCTTGAACTTGTTCATTTGAATCAAAATTCCTACGATATACATTTGTTTTAGCTAGAATGTTCATGTAATTATCTAAATCTTCCTTCTTATAACCTTTCGGTTCTTTTTTGAAAAGCAATTCGTATAAACCTGGCGTGCCTGTGTACGTTATTCCTCCCACTTTAATGTCTTTTCCAATAATTTCTACCGGTATCTGTGTTAAACCAAAAGAAAACTTATCCGTTTCGAGGTCATGAACTATTCCATAATAATGGTCAAATTTATGTTGTGTATCTTTCACACCCTCATCAATATATGATCTGGGTAATTCATGAAAATCTGCTAAGTAATCTTTATATGATGGTGTACCAACATAGGTTTGAATTGTTTTTCTAGTTTGTTCCAATATGTCTGACAAGTTTAAATTTGTTGTTGTGTCACTAGAAGGATCTGAAGTTTCTGCTATAACAGTTGATGACAATGGTTGTTCTACAGGAGAGGAAGAAGTGATACTACTGTCATTTAAAAATGTTGGTAGTTCTGTAGGGAGTGACGGAGTTTTTCCTGTTTTCTGAATATTTTTCGTCGGAGTTGATGTTTTATAAAGCTTTGTAGGTGTTTTGAAATCTTCATACTTTGAAACTCTTTCTTCTTTTAAATCGAATGGTTCGGATTTACCAATACTTGAAATTAGCTGTTTAAGTGGTTGTGTTATTGGTCTATAAGTTTGTTCTAATTCGGACTGAGCAGTAGAAGTAGCTAATTTCAAGCTTCTGCTTCACGGCTTGTCTCGATCTTATTAATTCTCGAGCTAAACGTTTATCCATGCTGTACAAGTTTTAAATGAAATAAAACTGCAAATTTTTTACTTTTATAAATATATAAAGGAATCGAATTTACTCCTATATCTGCCGTGATTTACTTCACAATCTTTGTCAATTACAAGAAAGCCATATGGATCCATCCAACAGTTAGCACAAATATTTTTAAACTGATCAAATGTCATATCTAATATACAGTGGTCATTATATATATGTTTTAAACTCAAACAGTCCTGTTTAAATAAAATTAATAAGTTTGCATTTTCTCGAATTAGACGTTTAAGGATTGAGGAATATCCTTGAAAAATAAAAAAACAATCGGTGTTTCTATGCCTTCCATGCGTGAAATAGTCCCTAATAATAGATTGATTATGACAAGGAATATCATCAAAAATGATAACGGAATTTGGCTTTATCTCATGAGGTGAAATAATGTTCTCATCGCTATCATATTCAAAGTATCCAATTTCTTTCATAGGTTTTAACAACTTTCTTAAATATTCATATTTTGGTTGATCTAATGACTTTGAATAAACATAGACATTTTCAAACCTAATTCCATTTGGATGCTCGAGCAGTGTAAGCATAACGTTGGTTTTACCGCTACCACTGCAACCAACTATAAGCCCTCTTTTTGAACCACCGCAAAATAAGTCACCATGCTTTCTCAACTGTTTACTTAAAATTTTTTCATCATGATTATTTACTGGTAATGAGAATTTTTGTTTTTCAATCCTCATTCTTAATCACACTAGTAAATATTTTTAGCTGTAAAAGTATTTATACCAGAAAAATGTCAATGTGCTTTTAGTTTAAAAAGAACTTCAATGACTGTGGGTCGCCATAAGTTGAAAAAAACTATTAAAACACTTAATAGAAAAGGCTCTGGTTTAGTAAATAAATTAATTAGCAAACTACCTTTCGAAGTTCATATACCAGGATATAATTATTGTGGTCCCGGCACCAACTTGGAAAAAAGATTAACTAGAGGTGACGTTGGTATAAATCCATTGGATTCCGCTTGCAAAGAACATGATATATCTTACTCTCAGACTGAAGATTTATCAAAAAGACACATATCTGACCAAATATTAGAAAAAAAAGCCTGGGATAGGGTAAAAGCTAAAGATTCTTCTATTGGTGAAAAAATTGCAGCTTTAAGTGTTGCAGGAATAATGAAGGGTAAAAGAAAGTTCGGTTTGGGATTAAAAAATACAAAAGGGGGTAAACTTAAATTGAGAAAAAAACGTATCATTCGAACGCCCAAAAAAATTGGAGGATTTCTACCTCTTTTGTTTCCCATTCTTGGCGCCCTGGGTGCACTAGGTGGAGGCGCGGCAGGAGCTAAGGCAGTAAATGATGCTAAAGCAGCTAAACAGCAACTAGAAGAAATACATAGACATAATATTGCAATGGAAAATGCTTCTAAAGAAGGGAAAGGATTATATATTAGACCATATAAAGGAAAGGGACTATTTATTAGACCTTATAAAGGAGGATCCGTCAAAATGAAAGCAATCAGACAAAAAAAAAACTCAAAATAAGTTTTCCAAAAAGAGCACTTACGAACAATGATATTATTAAATATGTAAAGCTGTTAAAAATAACTGGCTTTAGAGGTGTTTTTATGCTCGATGAACTTCCAAAAAAAATTAATCTGAAAGAATGTGGTATTGTAAATTTGGATAAAAAACAAAATAAAGGATCTCATTGGACTGCTTATATTAAAAATAACAAAAATGTAATATATTTTGATAGTTATGGAAATTTAAAACCACCTTTTGAACTTCTCAAATATTTTAATTCGAATGGCAAAGTGGATGTATTTTATACTTATGAAAATAAACAAAAATTTAATTCATATAACTGTGGTCAACTAACCCTAAAATTTTTGCAAAAAAATATATAAACTCATTATTTATTGTAATATCTCATTCATAAATAAACTGCAATGTCTACCACAATTGCCATATCAGGAAACAGTTCTGTTTTGTCTGCTGATTTTAATCCGCCCATATATTTAGAGGATGAAAAACAATATTACCTGGGTTTAGCTGATTTTGAAACGTTTATGACTATCCCCAATATAAAAGAAGGATATAATAAATTTTATATAGATAAAAAAGTAATTGTTATTCCCGACGGAACTTATGACATTACAGATATAGAAACATACATAAGAGAAAGTATAGAAGATTTATTTCCGAATGAAAAAATTTTTTTTCTTTTAAAAGCAAATGTTAATACTCTAAAAACTTTTTTAATGTGTAGTAGAATAATTGATTTTACCAAGGAAGATTCGATAGGAAAAATGTTGGGTTTTAATAGCAGGATACTAGAAGCTATGAAAGAGGAAGAATCAGATAATGTTGCAAAAATAACTAAGGTGAATGCTATTTGTATTGACTGTAATATTTGTGTCGGTTCTTACAATAATGGTAAACCTGTTCATATTATTCACCAGTTTTATCCAACTGTAGCTCCAGGGTATAAAATAGTTGAATCTCCTTTGCCCATTTTGTATTTTCCAGTTAGCGTCAAAGCAATTAACAATATAACAGTTAAAATAGTTGATCAAGACGGAGAACTTATCAGTTTTAGAGGAGAAACTATAACAGTAAGGTTACATTTACAAACAAGTGAAATATAAAATGGTTGTTAGATATAATAGAGCCCTTGGGATGAGACTTGCCCCTACCACTATCAACAAAGTAAAAACTTATAAAAAGAAAAAGCCTAAACAACAGTTCAGTATCAAATCCAACACCAACAAGTTAAGACGAGATAATCGTAAATTTCTCACATCCTTGGGTTTCACTGTTTTAAAATAATGAACATATTAAACGTAAACGAAAAGCTTTATGTAGACAATTCCATCGTCAGTTCTGAGCTTCACACATATCAACCATATATTTCTTCAAAATTCGATTACAATGATGAAATAAGGATCCCAATTCAAGAACTCGATGCTTACACTCTACCATCAGATAGTTTACTTTATATCGAAGGAAAATTAACTAATACAGAAGGTAAATATAAGAAAGAATTGCTATTTATTAACAATGGTATAGCCTTTTTGTTCAGAGAAATCCGCTATGAACTAAACGGAATTACTATAGATTCAATAAGAAATGTTGGATTAGCATCAACCTTAAAAAGCTACCTTTCTCACAATACCAACGAAAGTTTAAAACTGGAAAATGCAGGTTGGTTTCCACATCGGAAAGAAGGTGATACAATTTTAGTTGATAATGATGGAAAATTCTCCGTATCCATACCACTAAAAATGCTTTTAGGATTTTTTGAAGATTACAGAAAAATTATTATGAATATGAAACAGGAATTGGTTCTTATTAGATCAACTGATGATTTAGATGGTGTTATTTTCAAAGAAGATCCGGCACACCTTGTTACTGCTCCTGACACTCCATTGGTTACTTTCGATAAAATTTATTGGAAAGTTCCTCACATTCTAGTTGATATGCCACAACAACTTGCTCTATCAAAAATATTAGAATCAAATAAAGATATATTGATAGGATTCAGGAGTTGGGAACTTGTTGAATATTCTTCTCTAACCGAAACAACCCGTCACACATGGCCGGTAAAAACAACTAGTAAACTAGAAGCTCCTCGTCATGTTGTGATTGGCTTTCAAGAAAACAGAAAAGGGAAAATTGTTAAAGATATGAGTAAATTTGACAATATTACCTTGTCAAATATTAGAGTATATTTAAATTCTGAAAGATATCCTTATCACGATTTGTACTTAAATTTCGAAGAAAACAAATTTTCTGCTTTATACGAAATGTTTGCCAACTTTAGACAGTCTTACTATGGTGTTCCAAATGAACCCATTTTTAATCCTGAACAATTCAAAAACATTAGTCCTATTACACATATTGATTGCTCCCATCAAAAAGAAACAATTCAAACGGGATCCGTAGTAATGAGAATTGAATTTGAGACACACAATGCAATTAAAAAAGATACTTCTGCTTATTGTCTTATTTTACATGACAAATTATTTAGCTACAACCCTCTTACTAAAATTGTGAAACAATTATAAACTTTATCCCCACTATTTTCATATTTCGATTTAATTTAAAGAAATTTTCAAAAGCTTTTAGTTTTAATCATGACATCAAAACTACAACTACAAATTGAAAAATTTATTTTTAAAATTAATCAACTGAAAGAAGAAATTGCAAATTATTCAAGTAAAAAAAGTCTCATTAAAAAATTTGCTGCTTTGAAAATATGAGATTGGTTATAGATATTCAAGGATTCAAAGATGAAAAAAATAAATTTATACCGAAAGAGCTTGCAGCTTTTGATGGTTATGAAATGACTCATTACATTTTTAAAAAGCCTTTTCCAATGGAGTTTCTTTCACCTGATTGTCACAAGCAGGCGGTATGGTTAACGAAAAATTATCATTGTATACATTGGAATAATGGATTTACTCCATTACATCATTTCCCAAAAATAATTGAAACACTTACGAAGAAAGCAGATTTTGTTTTTGTAAAAGGAAGCGAAAAAAAGGATTTTATACAGAAATATTCTAAAAAGCATGTGATTGAAATAGATGAACAACCAGCGCTAAAGCTAATGGAACCAAAATGCTTCTATCATTCAAAATCACCTTGTATGTGTGCTTTGACAAATGTGTTATTTTTATATGACAATTGTTTTATGAATGAATAAAAATATAAAAAAAAACTTAATTACCTTTTTATTTTGCATTAACCAACCATGATTGAATACAATTAATATGATACCTTAAATCTAATTTTCTAAATTCATTTAAAAGTTCATACTCATTTTTATATTTTAAATAATCATTACAAAATTTAGCGGCTAATTTACATTGTTTCATTCGATCTATATTATTAACATATGCTGACAAATCTTGTGCTTCTGCGTCTTCTTCGCCTACAATTGATAAATATTGGAAGTATGCAGCAGATATAATAAACTCTTCATACATTTCAGTAACCATTTGCTCCATTGTAAATATTATTAAATTTATTCTTCCTTTTCAATTTCTTGAAGAATAGTATCCTCGTCAATAAATTGCTTCAAGTCTTTTAAATAGTAACCAAAGCCAATATCTTTTAGATCTTGAATAAGTTGAAAAAATTTAATGTTTCAATGTATTTGTTGCAACAGAGGGCAGCCTTTACGAATTCCTCCGATTGATTACAATAAAAGTCTATCCACTCCGGACCACTTGCCATACAATATGAGAAATAGGTTTTTGAAAGATTACTAAATTTCTCCTCTAATAATTTAACTGCAATCAGCAACTCAGCCATTTCATTTATTTAACATAATATTTTAAATATGTAGGGGGACGTCTCTTGCGAATAGGATTAACTTTCTTTGATAATACCTGTTTTTTATCTTCGTATAATTGAAACCTCTTTTGGGTTGCAATAATAGCAGGTATAAATTGGCAATCTTCTCCTATAAATTCTATTAGGTGGCTTAATTCTCCTACAAAGTATGATTTCCCAAATGTATTGAAAAACGTAGTAAGGCTTATAATTCCTTCTAAATAATCATCACAACAGTCAATTGCTTCCAAATAATCTCGTTTCAGTGGATAAAACAGCTTGGTGTATTCATCTTTCGAAATCACTTCAAAGAAATTGAGATATTTAACTTTTAACTGTTTGATAGTTGTAGTTAATTTTTCGCGATTACACATAATTCACTTATTACTTGACACATTTTTTCTTTTTGTTTTATACAAAATTGGTGGAAAAATTCAAAAATAACTTTTTACGCAACTCGAGCACAGCTTAGTAAATGTGTCTCGGCATACTAAAATGATCATGATGCACCTATTTATAAGACTTAAGAATGCAAAATCAAATGTGGGAGAACAAAGAGAAAAAATTAAAAAATATGATGCGAATGAGAATAAAAGGGGAGGAAGTTAAGAATGAGGGACATGAGAGAGAGGAAGAGGAGGAGGAGGAGGCGCTCCCCTATTATAACTACTAGCACTATATTGCTAAAATAATTATTACATTTTTTGAAACAAAAAAAATATTTATGTTAGGTACTTGTTTAACAAATTAAAACCAAAATAACAAAGAGTTAACAATATTACAGATACTTTAATGTTATTTTAAAAGATAATTCACAAAGAAATGCATATATATTCAAGCATCATCAAAGTCGCTTTGTTCTACTTCATCTATATTTTCAGGACCATTGTCGAATGGACTCTCTGTAGACGATTTTAAGTTCTGATAGAATGAGTGGTGAACTGGTGGTATATAGGGTAATAGAGCTTTGAGATCTTTTAATTTCTTTTCTGCTATTGGCTTCATTTCCTTGTATTTTACATCAAACTTGAAATTTTTAAGAATTTCTGCTTTGCCTTTCTTTTTCAGATTTACACTCACAAATTCCATGTTAATAGAGTGTTTGATCAACATACTCCCAATAGAATTTTTGTCAAACTTAAATAGTTTGACTTTTGAAAATTCTATCGGCTGACCGTCAACGGAAACTTGCCTTTGAGTTATTCGTTTTTTTAAGTCGGAAATAACAAAAAAATCATCTTGTTTCATATCGGTTACTACAAAAGGAGAGCTCTTTACACTTTTTAAAATTACATTTTTCCATTCGTTGGGAGTATAGATTTGTGGGCAATGACTACGATGATATTTTTCTATCTTAGCAAAATCCCTATCTGAAGGGAGATGTGTATGACCTGGGACTAAAAAATAATGCTCTATTTCCGTTATAGTGGTAGTGTTTATAATATAATCCCATAGTGCCATTATCGACCAATTTTTATTTTGGCCTCCACAATTATCGCTGAATACTACCAGTTTTTTAGCGGAGATTTTTTTCAGATTAAGGTATTTCAAAATACAACTACCAACCTCATCGCTTCCTCGTCCTGCGACAGATTCGTCCCAAACAAACATGTTACCCTGATTTTTTCCACAATCATGAATACCAACGTTGTAGGTCCAAAGTTTTCTAAGATAAAAGGCTGGTCCACAAGTAAGCTTCGGAGTTGGTAGTGTTTGCTGTAAATCGATGGATATGACGTGAATGGAAGAAGAATTTTTGGCTAGTTCTCCCATTTCTTTTAATTTATCCTTTTTTTCAATTCAATTTATCAATTCCTTTTGGTTTTCAAATTTTTGAAAATCCCGTTTATTCAACGTAGCATCTTGAATAGATATGTGCAGCTCATCGCAGGTTTTGCAACTATCCGACTTGGGTAGTTGAAAGCCAATATTATATTCCTCGCAAAATATTCTTCGATATTTATCCTTACTAACTGGTTGTATATCATTCTCTTCACAAAAACTTATATAGAACTCTTCATATAATCGGGCAATGGTCATGTCACAACCTAAATAAACTTTCGAAGGATTTTCATGTCGACTGTAATGTGATTGATACTCAATTAGATGGTCAGCTATTTTATTGGGACGTGTGTTGTGTTTCCCCCGGCCATCAACTTTAGGACTCGATGTAGTTTTAATCATTTTTAAAATATTACATATTCTACCTCGGCTCTTTTGTAATCCATGGACAGCCATAAAAGACATCTTACAAAGTCTTATATCGGCTCCAGCGATTTTGACATAATACACAAATGAATGTTGTTTATGTGAGTTCTCGGGATTTTGTTTTGTTCTGCCATATCGTCTTTTTATGCCTACAGATTTTATGCTGCCATATAAATAAGCATTTTGTTTGTCAAAATCACCCATATCCCAAAATCCGTTAAATATTTGTTTTTGTACTTCAGGGGTCAGTTTTTCAGAACATCTATGTTGGCAACTGCAGAGCTGTCCAGTACTGCGACCTGGAACAAGGATTTTCTTTGTATTGACATACTGTTTTCCTAAATTTCGACGCCTTTTGACGACGGCTTTCTTTTGATCTTTTAAATGACTTTTTCGTTTTCTCTTCGGGGGACTTTTATCTGGTGTTATTTCCGGATACCTTTTTATACGTAGTTCTTCGCTGGCAGTCTCAGATGAAGAGTTTTCTTCCTAAAATGAACAGTACTGCTTATGTCACAGTTAATAATATGTAAGTTTTTATTATCAACCCAGCGGAGTGCAATCAGAGGGGGGTTCCGCCCCCATTTGTCAACATGCTTTTGCGCCCCTTCTTTTAACAGAACTATATGCTTTTATGAAAAATTTATGAATTTGAACATTTGGGGCGCCCGCCCCCTCAATTATTGTTCAGCCTCCCTGACTTACAAGGCACGGAACTCCACTGTATCAACCATGTAGGTAGATAAACCTAACTTTTTTATTTTATAAAATATTAGTCCACCTACGTCTTGGGGAAGGTAAACATATTATTGTTAAAAACCATGATCTTATTCTGTGCAGCAATACAGTGCTATTCCACATGTTAAGGTTTAAAGATTTTTATTTCAACAAGATAATGCTATACCACAAGTTTAGATATTTCTGTACAAAACGTCGAAACGTTCATTAAAACACTTACCTCAGTCAGAACATATTCACTCCCACTGTCCTCAAAGGGTTCTGCTTCTTCATCATTAAATAATTGTTTTTTTACACCGTAAAACTTTGCAGCGTCCATTGTTGACTGTTCTATAGCACTTTCTTGCTGCTATAAATAATGCGTTTGCAACAAATGTCAAAAAAATGTCTAATAGATTGTGGCGCCACCTCTTGAGCAATGAGGCTAATAATTTCTAGGCATGTGCTTGGAATCGATTTAATGTGATTATCGATTGAAACTAAATTTTTACAAAAATGAGGGATAGCACTTTATTGCGCCGACCCCTTCAATTAGTTAATTGTTTTAATAATCGTTATTAAAACGGCCAATATTATAAACAATTCTGGGCGAGTTGCGGTTTGCAGAGTATTGACTTTAAAACAATAGATGTGTAATTTAGGCCATTGCAAAATATCTTAGAATTACTTGTTTTTATGTATGGTATATTGATCGTCTTTTAGCATTTATTTTATTTGAGATATAAGAGATATTATTCTTGTACTTGATATTTGAAAGTAATATTTTATGCATATAATTCTGTGCTTGACATTATATATAAAAGAAAATGTGGCTTGTAGCTTGCAAATACTATTTGAAACTCTTTATATTATAGATAAATAAAGGATACACTTACCGAAATTATTTTCTTCTGATTGATTTGCCTGGAGACTTTCTGTCCCACGTGCCCAATTCCGATCTATAATAGCGATTCTCTCGAAATATGGTAGCGTCTAGTCCAACCTCAGATTCGTATATGGGTTTCACTAAAATAATTAAATTCACAGCAGTAAAATGTTCGCTAGAATTTATACGATAATGCTATCAGAATAAAAAGAAATTTTTTATTTCATAAAAAAAAGAGAGTCCTTAAGGTAATTATTATCATGAAAGGTATAAGAATTCTGGTGGCCTCCAAATTAAAACTCAAAAATTAATTTGTCCACTACAAGATAAATAAAAAAAGCAGATATAAGGAAATCAATTTTGTGATCTATATATAGACCAACTAATTTTAATATTTTTTATTACGCCCACTATATTTTAAAAGAAAAAGATATACAAATAATGCTTAAGAGATTAATATTATAATCAAAGAGAATTTCAAAACGTTAAAAGGTATATGGATTACTTAGGAAAATTTTGATTTTATTATCCTGACAAATTTTACTCTAAGAAAGGAAAAACGATAAATCTAATTTAAACAATAGGAATTATATTTACATATAGCTTAGTTAGCCCAGAATCAATTTATATGATAATCAAGATAATAGGAGATGCAAACTTAAAATATGCTTTTATGCTAAAAGAGTAAACGTGGTTTTACAATATATCGATAAAAATGCCTCTATACCTTTTTCGCCGCTTCGATCACACGTCGAGCAAGTGAGAGAGAGTCCTTTTACCTAGTCCGCGAGCGGATTTATAACCTTTAATGTCTCATTTGCGACGCTGCCGTCGTGAATTTATTTTATAATGTTTCATTTCTTTTTACAGCAGTACTTGAGACATTTTCTGATTTCAGTTTTTTTTATATAAGAAGACAAGATATGAGAATAAAATCAACTAGTTACTACTTCTTTAGTTGGTTTATTTATTTAAAATATGTCTTACCTTTCAATATTTCATCTCCTTATTTTTCTAATTTCACTGATATTTCACTAAATCTTAGATTTTTTTCTTAAAAAATGTAATGTAACGAAAATTGTGTATATTTTCGTTACAACCTCCAAGGAGAGCCAATAGAAAGAGGGTGAGAGAATCAACTCCAGAAAATTCAAAGAAGCTTGACATTCCCCTCCATCATTCTTCCTGACTTCAGAAGGAACTTGTGCCAACCTAACGCCATAAAATAAAATAATAATTACTGCTGCCGGCACTACTTAAAGGGAGTAAGAACTCGATAATACTCGGTGCAACCCGAGTAGAGCTGGCGAATTGCCCCTGAGCAGAACCAAAATGATAACTGAAATAAAAAAACAGACGTTGTCAAAGCTGACTGGAAAAAATAAGAAACCAATGAAATCATAGTGACAGAAGAGAAAGGCAGGCAAATTCCGAATATTTGTAAATAAAACAAAAACAAAATTCTTTTGTTTTAATTTAGAGAAGTTGAAAATACTTTACAAAATGTAATCCAATAAATTATGTATAAAACATATCGAGGTATGTAAGATGTAATTTACGTAAAAGTTTTGATATTTTAAAGGTTATATTTAACTGCAATATTATAATGTTTAATTTCGTTTCAGATTACTAATGGGCTTAAAATAATGAAAACCCATCAACAAAATGTCCGTTTTAGTTTCCATACAAAGCAAATATAAAGAAAAGCAGCTTGGATAAATGAAAACAAAAAGCTATGTAAACTGAAATTTTCTAATAGTTCAAAAGTTCTCAAAGTGTAAAATTGATAATTTACAAGAAAGAACAGAGTAAATATGTTTATCATAATTCGTGTCAGTGAAATGGACTGATTCTATTAACTTTATTTTATAAAGTGTATGATATGTAAATTTAGAAAAATCCAACTCGTAGAGTTATTCGACAGGATGGTGACGAAAATCAGTAACTATATAACTAGCCAAATTTTGTAATTGTCTCAGTGTTACTATAAACTAAATAATTATACATACATTTGAAAATGTTATACTGTACCCCACATATTTACGGGTTTCTTTATTGAATGTAAGGCTTTTAAATCCCTTTGAACGCTGTCAATGAGTTTGCGCAATGATATATGTGATTCTTTTTGTTTTGGTGCCATATTAACAATATTTTTGACATGATTATTAATAATTAACCTTTGATTTTCATATCTTTCGCGTAAAAGATCTATTGCGACCTCATAATTGGCCTCTGTGATTTCAAGATAATGTATAACTTCTTTTGCCTAATTTTTTAATGATGTTTGTAAGCAGTGAAATTTCTGTATTTTGGTTAATTGACCGTGATTATGAACTAAAACTTGAAATGTTTCAAAAATGGTAACCAGTCTGAATATTTTTCCCCTGAAAATGTGAGAAGTTCAATAGGGAGTAGTTTGATATTAAGAAAATTGCTGTTTTGATTTGTTGGATTGCTATTTGTATTTAAATTAGGATAAATTGGAGAAAACGTTGTTTCAATGGACGGATTTAATAACTTTTTAGCCTGAGAAGCTAGTTTAAAATATTTGTTTTCAAATACCACTCTTTCGGCCTGTTGATTCTCAGAACTATCTATTATTTCAATTTCTGTCTGTACAGCATCAAAACTGTCAAAAAGTGATTGAGCCATAGACAAACGGTCCTTAATTTGAATCTTATCTGACTGATTTTGTTGAGAATTCAAAAATGTCTCAAAACCACTCAAGACTACCGCGCTGCGTAATGTGTTTTTTGAGAATATTTTGTCTCTTCGTCTATTTTTAAAATTAACAAAATTACCTTAAAAAAATAAATTAAATAAAAATAGTTTGTTTTTTACGCAGAATTAAAAATGTGTAGGCATGCATAAATTAAACAAATATGGACAAAACGTCAACAAGATAATGAACTTTGAAAGGATTTAATGACTCACCGGGGTTTTCCAGCGATTTTACCTCTGAATTGTTTGAATTTTTTGATTTCAGATATTCCTATCCTGCTGTTCTGCTTGAGTTGATTCCGTTGTGGTACCACTGCTTTGTAGCACTGTGATATGCGGGTTTGTAGGGGGTTGAAATCACGTACCGTGTTGTCGGTTTGAAAAGTCAAACATATCTATATTTCTCCAAAATGATTACAATAACTTAACACAATTGCTATGGTTTAGTAACCTACTTAATAGTATGATCATGCTTAATTAGTTGTGCAAGTAACCTCAATCATTATTGATATTGTATACATAGTTTTATAACAGCAACAATAAATGGGACCCCTTGTGTAATATGGTTAATATCTAATTAGAGTAGAATATACACTGTGTTTGATATATGACACCTTCCACGGGGGGAAATGAAACAAATTCACAGTACAATCTACCTCTTTCCTATCATTGCTAAGTAATGAATTAAGAATAATATATATATATATATATATATATATATATATATATATATATATATATATATATATATATATATATATATATATATATATATATATATATATATATATATATATATATATATATATATATATATATATATATATATATATATATATATATATATATATATATATATATATATATATATATATATATATATATATATATATATATATATATATATATATATATATATATATATATATATATATATATATATATATATATATATATATATATATATATATATATATATATATATATATACACTGTGTCCGAGATAAGGAGGGCCACTATGGGGATTTTGGAAACGGTAAGAGATACAACTTTGGTTAAATGGGAGAAAAGTTGCGTAATCAAGGGTCTAAGAAAATGGCGTTTTCAAATTCCTGAAACATTTTTCGGATTTTGAGATATTTTGAAAAAATTGGATTTTTTGATTTTACGAACTATTTTTTTCTGGCGTTATTATTTGCCCTAGAGCGAAACCAATAACAATTCTCCACAGCAACTTTTAATGCTCTTTAGGACGACGTTATTAGTTTCTTAATCTGACGTTTCGTTTTTGTGGGACCATCATCAACTTCATTTTTTTAAATACGGCCCTGATATTCTGATATCAGATTCTGAAAGCCCTTTCTATTTCGAATTCAACGATGTATAACACTTTATGGTTTAATTGCGTTTTAGTCTTTTTTTCTTGCCTTACACAAGAAAATTCCTATTACGGACCTGTACACACCAATACACATATGAAAACCGAAATAGTATTGACGACTTGACTTTTTTTTTAATGTAGATTAGTTTTAGGCCAATAATGGACATTTCATCTAATATAAAAACATCATTTTATTCGTAATCATACAGTCATATGAAAAATTCAAATTCTGCAGGTATTTTCTCGTGTACCATTCGCAGTATGAACGACGATAATTTTCCAAATACATACATACGCAAAAATTAATTAATAGAAGACATGACTAATTATTGCGCACTAAATTACACAGTAAGCAAATGTGTCAAAAAATCAACGTTACTGACAATTATTAAAGAAAAGCAGGCTCCGGAAAACAAATGAATGTGTTGATGGCCTCTTATACATTTGAATTGTCAGCTAACGTTGATGTTGTTTGACACATTAGCTTACTGTGTAATTTAGTGCGCAATAATTAGTCATTTCTTCTATTAATTATGTTTTCTAACGAAGAAAAGTTTGACATGGTGGCGTGTTTCATTTCATCCAACAGAAATTGTTCTGTTGCGGAGCGTTTGTATTTGCAAAAATATCCCGAAAGAAGACAGCCAAATCAAAGGACCTTTAGCAAATTAGTGGCAAACCTTAAAGCATATGGTTCTTTCAAAAAACCTGTAGTTTCGCGACAAAAGAAGAGCAATGAAGAAACAGTACATAATGTTTTGTTAGCGGTCACTGAAAATCCCTGTACATCAGTCCGATTGGTCGAACGAAATGTTGGTATACCAAAATCAACGACGCATTGTATTTTACAAAAACAAAAGTTCCATCCGTATAAGTACAGAATTTGTCATGGACTTCGACCAGGCGATTTAGAGCGACGTCGCTCATTCTGTGAATGGTACACAAGAAAATGCCAGGAGAATATGTATTTTCCATATTACATAATATGGTCTGATGAAAGTATGGTTACGAATTTTCAATAGACGAAATGTTCATTATTGGTCTGAAACCAATCCACGTTTAAACAAAACGTCGAGGCACCAACACCGCTTTGGTTTTAATATGTGGGCTGGTATTATTGGCACAAGGATTGTAGGACCATTTATTTACAACCACAACCTGACATCAGAGCGTTACCTACATTTGCTGCAAAATGATTTAGAGGATGCTCTCGATAATATGCCTCTGGCGACAGTTCGCAACTGTTGGATGCAGCAAGATGGTGCACCTGCACATAATTCCAGAGCCGTTCGAGCATATCTATCCATGAGATTTCCAGAGAAGGTGATTAGCACGCATTCGGAAACACCCTGGCCAGCGCGTTCACCCGATATAACCCCGCTTGATTTTTTCGTATGGGGGTTCGTTAAGAATCATGTTTATCAGCGAAATTTTGCTACAGAACAAGAACTGAGGGGGTTAGTTTTGGAAGCCTTTGCTAATATTACTCCACAAATTTTGGCTAGGGTGTTAGAATCAACGGTTAGAAGGTGCTATCTATGCTTAGAAAACGACGGAAATCTTTTTGAACATTTAATATAAATTTAGTTGTTTTGTTCGTATTCCCTTGTTGTTGCTTTTTAATTTTTAGATCTTCTGCTAAATTAATTGTATTTGATCTTTGTTTATTCTATTAAATTAGTGCATCAATTCAACCACTAGATTATTATTAAACACCTAAATGACATAAAGTGTCATATGTTATGGCTAATTGTTTATTCTTTGAAATTAAACTAAACTGAACTTAACTAAACTATGTACAGGTCCGTAATAGGAATTTTCTTGTGTAAGGCAAGAAAAAAAGACTAAAACGCATTTAAACCATAAAGTGTTATACATCGTTGAATTCGAAATAGAAAGGGCTTTCAGAATCTGATATCAGAATATCAGGGCCGTATTTAAAAAAATGAAGTTGATGATGGTCCCACAAAAACGAAACGTCAGATTAAGAAACTAATAACGTCGTCCTAAAGAGCATTAAAAGTTGCTGTGGAGAAGTGTTATTGGTTTCGCTCTAGGGCAAATAATAACGCCAGAAAAAAATAGTTCGTAAAATCAAAAAATCCAATTTTTTCAAAATATCTCAAAATCCGAAAAATGTTTCAGGAATTTGAAAACGCCATTTTCTTAGACCCTTGATTACGCAACTTTTCTCCCATTTAACCAAAGTTGTATCTCTTACCGTTTCCAAAATCCCCATAGTGGCCCTCCTTATCTCGGACACAGTGTATATATATATATATATATATATATATATATATATATATATATATATATATATATATATAAAGGGTCATCCAATAGGAGTGTCCTACTTTTCAACTGAAATTAAATTAAATAAAGAAAAGGTATCATCATATTTATTTTTTTATTTTGAAGCTCAATATATACCATTATGTATGAAATAAGATGTCAAGCAAATGACCGCCTCGGCTTCGTTGAGTAGCGCGAATTCGTGATATCCAGTTTTCGATAACAGTCTCACATAAAGCTGGATGAATTTCATTGATAGTTCTTCTAATGTTCATCTTCAAATCCTCAGTTGTTCGTGGTGCATTGGCATAAACTCGGGCCTTTAAATATCCCCATAAAAAAAAGTCCAAGGGTGTTAAGTCGCAGGACCTTGGTGGCCAGCCGACATCACCACCACGCGAAATTAAGCAACCTTGAAATCTTTCCCTCAATAAAGTGATTGTTTCACGAGCAGTATGACTCGTAGCGCCATCTTGTTGGAACCAAAAGTTGCTCATATCCATGTCATCCAGTCTGCGATAGAAATAATCTGTTATCATTGCCCGGTATCTTTCACCATTAACAGTTACGGTATCTCCTCCCTCATTTTGAAAAAAGTAAGGTCCAATAATTCCCCCGACCCAAAATGCGCACCATACTGTTACTTTAGTGGGATGGAGAGGACGTTCATAAAGCTCTCTTGGATTCTCCTCACACCAAAAACGGCAGTTTTGCGTGTTCACATAACCGTTCATCCAGAAATGGGCCTCGTCGCTAAAAATGATTTTGCGACCAAAGTCAGGGTCGTCTTGAAGTTGTTCCATAGCCCAATTAGCAAATAAACGGCGCAATCTGTGGTCGGCTGGCTTTAATTCCCGTGTCAAGACAATCTTGTATGGATGAAGCTTTAGATCCATGTGCAAAATTCGCCATGTTGTGCCCCAGGAAACGTTTAGTTCCTGTGCTCGGCGAGAAATTGATTGCGATGGATTATTACGCACGTTCTGACGAACGGCCTCGATGTTTTCAATGGAACGGACAGTACGTCGCCGAACAGGCACTCTCTGATCACTAACTGACCCAGTATTTTCAAATTTCGTTATTAAACGCCGAATCGTGCGCTCTGTTGGACGATTAACTTGACCATAAATTTCACGAAGTGCGCGATACGTTTGACGAATAGAACACCCATTTTGATAAAAAAATTTCACAATTTGCACGCGCTGTGGAATCGTGTATCTCTCCATGATAATTTGTTAGAACTGACTGTAAGCACATACAAAATATGATAACATTATCGCCAGGAATTTGGCCACAATACGCAGTTAAAAATAGGACATTCTTATTGGATGACCCCATATATATATATATATATATATATATATATATATATATATATATATATATATATATATATATATATATATATATATATATATATATATATATATATATATATATATATATATATATATATATATAAAACAGGTGATTCATTTAGACCTTTTTTTTTAATTCTAAATAAAACACGTAAAATAGACTTGGATGGCGGAATCTTTTTATGACCTGAAAGAACAATCTTTGACATTTAATTTTTGAAAATAATTTCGTTTAAATGCTGGCCGCGACTACGCCTTACGTGGTCCATTCGGAAGGCCCAATTTTCGATGACTCTTTCTAGCATTGCGACCGGTATCTGCCCAATTACGCGAGTAATGTTGGCTTCTAAGTCCTGAATCGTAGCTGGCTTATCGACGAAGACTTTTGACTTTACATAACCCCAAAGAAAAGAGTCCATGGGTGTGATATCACACGATCTAGGCGGCCAGTTGACAGGTCCAAAACGCGAAATTATTTGCTCACCAAAACGATTTCTCAATAAAGCTATTGTTTCGCGCGCTGTGTGTGCCGTAGCTCCGTCTTGCTGAAACCAAATGTCTCCAACATCACGGGCTACAATTTCAGGCAACAAAAAGTCCGTTATCATGGTGCGATAGCGGTCGCCATTAACGGTTATGTTCTGTCCGGTCTCATTTTTAAAAAAATACGGGCCGATGATTCCACCAGCCCATAAACCACACCAAACAGTGCATTTTTGTGGCTGTAACGGTAGTTCGAGACACTCTTCAGGTTGCTCATCGGCCCAAATACGGCAATTTTGTTTATTGACATATCCATTGAGCCAGAAATGTGCCTCATCACTAAACAAAATTCGACGAGAAAACAGCGGATCTTCATTAAGCTGTTCCAGAGCCCATTGACTGAAATTGAAGCGTAAATTCAAATCTTGTGGCTTCAATTCTTGAACGAGTTGAATTTTGTAAGCCTTCAAACCAAGATCCTTACGTAAAATTCTCCAAGTTGTCGAATACGATAGGCCCAAATATTGAGATCGGCGTCGAATTGATTGCTCACGGTCTTCAGCCACACTCTCCGCTACAGCCGCAATATTCTCCTCACTACGGGCTGGATGTGGTCTATGCGGTCGCCTATCATCCAATAACGTATACTGAGACTCAAATTTGCGGATGGTATTGGCAATAGTCGTCTCGGAAGGTCGATGATGCACACCATATGTTGCTCGAAGTGCACGAAAAACAGTTCTCACAGAACGCTGATTTTCGTAATAAAGCTGTACAATTTGGAGACGCTGTTGCGGTGTGAGTCTTTCCATGATGAATTGTCAAGTACTACTGAATAAAAGTAGGATGACAGTAAGACACCACTCACGAGTAATCTGTAAAAAAAACATATGAAAAAAAAGGTCTAAATCCATCACCCATTATATATATATATATATATATATATATATATATATATATATATATATATATATATACCGAAACGTAATATAAAATTTTCAACAAACAATTTGGCTACAACGTGTGCCTCTTTCGTAGGCAGTGCATAGCATTCAACGAATTTGGTCACTGAATTGTTAAAATGTACTAGTTATTTTCAACATCATTCTTAATTCGACCTACTAAATCAAGATAAATCTTTTGGAAAGCTGACTCAGCTGTAGAAATAATCATCATTGGTTTTTTATTAACCTTGCCATACTTATGACTTTGACAGCAATCAAATTTTTTTAACAAATATCTCTACATCTTGTTTCAATTTTGGCCAAAAGTAGTATCTTTTAATATTATTATACATGCGACTAATGCCCGCATGTCCACCTACGTAAAGATTATGAAAATCGTTAAGAATTAATTGTCTAGTTTCTTTGTCTTCTACCTGTTTTACGTCTTTAATAATACATATTTTTAATACCGGCTTTTATTATTTCGTCTTTATACCGCGATAATTCTTTTATACGTTTTTTACTTCTGTCATTTTTTAAAATGCATACTTCCTCAATTTCATATTTTTTGCACACGTGTCCAAGGTTCCTCAACGATGTATCTAAGTGGAACGTTGATAAGTCGCCTTGGCGGAAGTAAATAGTTTGAGATATCTCGTCATATATATAATATTTAAAATTCGTTTTTTTTTCTATTCCATGGATACTATTTTTATTCTTATATCAATTAAATAATTCTTCACATATTTGTCGTAATTCACCACTATGCGCAGGGCGCTTCAGTAATTCTACAAGTCCAAGGTGATCAAGCCTATTCTTAGTAGGATTTACTAATTCCTATTTTGCTTGTGCTCGCGTCATTACCTTTACGGTAGCCTTATTGCTCATTTCTTTTAAGTCATTAATATCGATTTTTGTACGCGACAAAGCATCGGCTGTAACGTTATTTGTGCCTTTTATATAGTTTAACGGTAAAATCTTCTAAAATTAACCTAAATTTAGTGAGCCTACTGGACAGATTAGTCATTCCGAGCCGGTCACCGGTCGGTGATCTGTAAAAACTTCAAACCTGCCATACAGATAAGGTCGAAAATGTTTTACACTCCACACGATTGCTAAAAGCTCTTTTTCTACCGTACAATAGTTTTGTTCCGCTTTATTTAGTACACGAGAGGCATAAGCTACTGGCATGTCATTCCTGTTACATTATAGGGAACCAATTGAAAATCCGCTAGCATCAGTTTTTAAGATAAAAGTATTATTTTTAGAAAAATCTGGATATTGTAATATTGGCGGGTTCATAAGCGCGTGCTTTAAAGTAAGAAATGAATGTGCACACCTTTCGTCCCAAGTAAAGATATTTCCTTTTCTAGATAATTCATTGAGTGGTTTTGTTGTTTCAGCAAAATGTTTTATAAATTTACGATAATAGTTTGCAAATGCCACAAAACGTTTGGTTTCGTCTGCATTTTTAGGTGTTGGATATTGTTCTATAACTTTGGATTTTTCCGGATCAGGTGATATCCCATCTGCGGAAATCACATGACCTAGGTAGAAAATTTGTTTCTTTAGGAAATCGCACTGGTTAGGATTTAGTTTTAGGTTTACGTCTCGTAGCCTTTGTGAAATTTTTGTAAGATTTTTATTATGATTATGTAATGAATTTCCGAATATTATCAAATCATCCAGATAGATAAAACATGACTAATAATTTAACCCTAAAAAAAGCTACAGTCATTAGTCTAGAAAAAGCATTTGGACTAATCTTTAACCCCATTGGTAGCCTTTTCATTTAAAATTGACCTTCGTTAGTAGTAAATGATGTGTATGGTATACTATCTTTATGCAGTTCTAGTTGGTAATATTCCTGAGATAAATCGAGATAAGAATAATATAACGCCCCAGATAAAGAATCAAAAATTTCCGATATGCAAGGCAAAGGCATTTTTTCATCCCTTAACTTGCGGTTTATGAGTCTGTAGTCGATCACAGCCCTTCATGCTTTTACACCATTTATAGATTTTTTGGGTACAATTAAAGGTGGAGAAGACCATTCACACTTGGCTTCTTCAATAATACCTTCAACAAGCATCTTACGAACCTGTTTTTGTACCTCCGTTTTTTGAGCCTTTGGTAATCGATAAGGTTTAACATATACTGGTACCGCGTTTTCTCAAGTTGAAGTTTTTGCTTGTACAGATTAGTAACTGTAACAGGGTCACTCTCTAAGTGCATATTTTGTCGGCGTGTTTTGCACATATTTTCTCAATAGACAATTTCTCTTCACTGTTTAATGAAGAAGTATCTATAAGATCTAGTACCTTGTCTACACGTTTTACAGATAAGTTATCGGTTTTGCTGAAATTATACAATTTAAAATTTGCAACGGGTTCTAATCTTGGTACAAATTAATTAATTTTTATTTCACGATCATTTACATTTAAAAATTTAACAGCCACTCTTTTATTTTCCGATCTAGCTATAACTCCTGCAACAAACATTCCTTCGTATATCTCCTCTGACAAAATAACACAATCACCATCAATATTTTTTGCTAAGCAATACTTTATGACCTCGCATCTAGGTGGTATAGACATCTAATAATCAAATTTAGACAGTAACGGTAAAATTATTTTGTTAGTACTATAGCAAAAAGAAAACGAAAACTTTTCATAATTTATATTCGCACCAAATTTATAAAAAAAAAATGTGAGCCTAGTACACCGTGTATTTCCAAGTTAAATGAATCCGTTACTAAAAATGCATGTGTAATGTTAATGTTATTTACTGCAAACATTATACTTGCTGCACCTACACAAAACGTAGATCCGCTGTTACCTGATATTTGTTTCCTTTTTGATTTATCAATAATTTCATTCTTTTGTAAACTTTCTCGGAAAATTTCATTTCTTTCACTCCGTAACCCACTTGCACATAATTCATACCATTTAAATTTAAAAAAGTACAATCGTTTAAAAAATCATTAGGAACGAAAAAACCGCTGATTTTGCTCTGTTTCACTTCGCATATCGTAATTTTTGTTTGAACTACCGGTATTTGCATTGTTTACACAATCAGCAAAATAAACTCTCTGGTTTCCTACATACTGATTACGGTAATGTGTACGATTTCTGTTATTTCCCCGATTTTGTCCTCTTATAACATTATTATTAAAATTTCGCTGAGTAGTATTACCTCGGTTATTAAATTTTCTACCTCGATTGTTATTATTAAATCTATTTGTTGACATTCTTCCTCGAAAATATTTAGCGTTAAACCGAAGATAAATGAACCTCGAGGTTTGCGGAATACGGGATGTTGATTGGGATAAATTTTTGAAATTTTACTCTAATATTTAATTTAAAATTGTACCAGATTCTTTTAAATTTCTTAATTTTTTTTCTTAAGTTCAAATCCCAGAGAGATCAGAAAGTTTTATTTGAGCGTGTTAACTGTTTCAGCTTGTTGGTTTTACTGATCCTGATACGATGAGGTACCCCTTTATTTATAGACAATTTTTCTTTAATCACTCTACTGAATATAGGTTGCTTATTAATATTATATACAAATACCATTTTTTTTTAATATGCTTTCTTCAGGTGCAATCTTGCTGTGACCATTTCTTGTCTGAAATTAACCAAGTTTCCATCTTGATCTATTATTTTAAGTATAATTTCATCAATATACCGAGTGTTAATTGGTAGATAGATAACGTTTGATGCTTTTTCAATTATTTTTTCACCAGGTAAACATGATGGGTAAAACATGTGTATTATGTGAACTGGTTTACCATTATTAAAAGAATTTGTTACTAAATTACATTCCACACAAATACTATTAACTTTAAAAATATCTATAGGATGATCCGATACGTTTTTCTTGTTTGTATCAAGTTTTCTTTTATCAAATCCCAACAATGACCCTATAGAATTTTTTATGGAAAAATCAATATCCAAGTTACTTTTTATTTCACACTTTAAAGTATTGTAGTTAGCCTTAATTGAAAGGAAAGGTTTTTCATTCTCGGTTCCCTCGTTTTCCTTGAGCTCATTTTCCACTTGCTCCCCAAGATAATTATTGATTTCTTTGACATCCTATGAACCTTCAGGAATGGTAATACCCAACGTATCATTAAAATGAAATTTATTATTTGAACTATCAATGCTAGGTATGGAATTATAACTTTCAAAATTAATTAAACCTAATACGTATTCTTCGTTTTCGTTTACTATAATTGGTGGATAAATTTTAGCAGATAGAAGTGCATTTCTATCAGATAAAGTAAAGATATAAGACATGTTAGCTATTTAACAACCAAACGGTGAATAATATTTTTACGTTTTTTTATTAGTTTATATACAGGAAAGCTAAACATAAATGTCCACAATTTACCGAATCATAAGACTGATAACAATCGTGATTATAGAAGATCTTACAAGTACCATTAGAATGAAAATATTTAACTAATTGAACTGGAGGTACAAGGTTACCAGAACTATCAAAATAGTTAACGTTACAGCCATATTTTTTATATGCAGTCCAATGAGTTCCTGGACCGTTGCTATTGGTCCATATTAACAATGCCACATTCATAAACATGTATTTTTCTTGGTAATGCATCTTTCATGAAAATTCCCCGAAAATTTTTAATTTTTAATTTTTTTACATATTGTTCTAAATCAACATTAGGTTAGTGGTCGAGATGGGAGTTTTAATGGTAGTTTTCTCGAGACTTTGGAGGTCGTAAAAAAAGACCCAATCCTTTTTTGTGGGCTTTTAAACACATTCCTTTGCCTAGAGCTATTGCTTCCATTGACTGATTGTGACGTTGGGCTTCTTTCAATTGTTCGCTAGCAGTCTTAGAATCGTTTACAGCTTTTGCTATAGCCCCGGCGCCCCCAGATAAGGCTCCAAGAGCACTGAGCCCAGCAAAGATGGGTATTAGCGGTAAAAAAACCACCTTGTTTTATGTATAATAGCAGAAATACATAATTTCTGCAGGTGCAAAACGACCTACAAGAAGAATTGCTTTCGATTATGTCACAGGGTACCCTCCTGCGATCATGATTTCTGGGCCTCTACTCTCATCAGGCAGGCTTGTACCCAGGGAGATCTGAAATAACAGATTGCTCGATATGACAAAATCGAAAACGAAAGTACTATTTCAGTATGATAGACGTTTCGTTTTCGATTTTGTCACATCGAGCAATCTGTTATTTTAGATCTCCCTGGGTACAAGCCTGCCTGATGAGGGTAGAGGCCCAGAAATCATGATCGCAGGAGGGCACCCTATGACATAATCGAAAGCAATTCTTCTTGTAGGCCGTTTTGCACCTGCAGAAATTATGTATTTCTGCTATTATACATATATCTTTTCCGGCCAAGAACTTTTGATAAAGATGTGTGAGAGCGCATTTTTATCGATTTTTAGCAGCTTGTTTTAGTACATTTATAATTCTAGGTGGTCCTATTTTATTTTTGAACTGGTTTGCTTTTTTTATTGCAATTTTTAAGGCACTAGTAAAATCTTTTGGTTTTTCGTTTACTATGCTTTTTTTTATTTGCTTAGTTGCTTCCTTAAAATTAACTTTTCTAAAATTTCTTCTCTTTTTAATACCATTACGACGACGACGATGGCGAAGTTTACTACTACGTTGACGTTTACCCGACTCTGTTTTTCTGCGTGATGCCATTGTAATAATAATAATTAAGAACCAATCTCTTGAAAGGTCTTTCTTAAACTAATTAAAAACTTATTAATATGCTCTATATATAATTGTTTAAGTAAATAATTTTGTTTCTTAAGTACTAAGGAAGCTTCTGTTGAATCCTCAGGTAATTCCAATGCTCTTTTTATACCTCGCGTTTGTTTGTTTTCGTAATTATCATAATCATCATCATTGTAACTTGAGATATTAAATTTTTTTCTTAAACTGCTATCCTCATCAGATTCACTACGCTTCATCCAACTCATTAATGCCTCGATCGCCTCTAGCTAGGCGGTTTTCCAGCTTCGTTCCCGGACCACAATAGTTATACCCTCTTATGTGTAATTCTACAGGTAAGTGGTGTATTGAACCACGTTTTTTAAGATTCTTGTTTTACTAGATACTTAAAGGAAACACAGATGATTTTAGATTTAAGTGTCCATTTATTAAGTACCAGAGAAAGAATGAAATACATTGTCAAAAATGATCTAGTACAGTCAATGTGATTAGGTGGGGATAACCCAGTGTGACAAACCGTATATTTAAATAGTATAGCAGTTGTTACCAACCCAATATTAACAATATATAAATAATAATAAATGTTGCCAACCATTAACCTATATTACAATATATCCCCCCTTAAAAAAAAAAAAAAAAAATAATGCAATATTTTTTAAACAGGTTTTAACTTTAACTTTTCTTACTTATGGTTAAAAACATGATATTACTTTTACATCACATTTATAAAACAGAATATAAATTATCTTTGAAATTAACCGAAATGTTAAGAGAAAAAAAAAATGTATTTATAACTATTCTAATTATACTCTAATCTAATGACAGGTTTTATTACTCTTTTAGGTCTTAATTTTTTACTGCTTTGCGTTATTTCACTGTTATTAGTGGTACTAGACATTGGTGTGTTGCAATTGTTAGACTCTAAATTTTCCCTATCTAAATTACATTCCAATTTTTTATTATCTAAATCTACAACCTTATCTATATTTACATTTTGTACAGTATATTCCGGATTTGATTTTATTTCTAAACTAGACTCAATATCAATATCAGAGGTGGAGGAATTTGGAATTTTTAAATGATATTTTTTAAGTTGATTGCAGTGTCTTTTCCAAGTTTTCCCCAACTCTGGTATTTCGACTAAATATGTTCTACTACTCAGCTTTTTATTTACTATACCCTTAATAAATGTTGGTTTATCTACATATTTATAATTTTTTACTAATACATTTTCATTTACATTAAAATTTATGTCTATACTTGGTTTGCTATTTTCTATTTGTTTATTTTGAGCTTTTTCTACTCTTTCACCTAGCTCTTTCATATTTAATTTATCTTTTCCTGAATCTTTAGCAGTAGTAGGTAAAAGAGTAGACAACCTTGTTCTTAAATTTCTACCTAACATTAAAGTCGCAGGACTCACCCCCGTTGTACAATGTGGAGTGACCCTATAATCCAAGAGAAACCTACATAAAATTAGACTAGTATTTTCAGAATTTGAAGTTAAAGCCTTTTTTAGGGCTAATTTTACTGTTTTTACAGCGTTCTCAGCTGCACCATTTGATGCTGGGGAGTAAGGAGGACTCGTTAAATGCTTAATGTTATTTTTTTCTAAGAAATTTTCGAACTCATCCGACACCAACTGCCTGCCATTGTCAGAAACTAAAATTATTGGTAATCCAAAAGTAGCAAATACTCTTCTTAAAGCCTGAATAGTAAAGGCAGAGCTAATGTTGGACATTTCAAAAACCTCCAGCCATTTTGAGTAAGCGTCAAGTATTACAAGAAAGTTTTTTCGCTCAAATTCAAAAAAATCTATATGAATGCGCTCCCAAGGAGCCCTTGGCCAAGGCCATGGAGAAATTTGCGCCTTTGGGGCATTATTAGAATATAACACACAAGAATCACATTTTTTTGTTAAATTTTCGATTTCAATATCTATATTTGGAAACCAAATATACCCTCTAGCTAAACTTTTCATTTTGACTGATCCCATGTGGGATTTATGTAATTCTTGTAATACTTGATGCCGCATACAACCACTCTATGATTCCACATAATACAATTTTGAATAATACAATAATTAAACCTTTTAGCAAAATATGCCTTTATAGCATCGTCTTTTACTTTTTTAGGCCATCCATTTCTAATAAAAAAAATTATTTTTTGAAGAGTTTTATCTGAAGCTGTTTCTTTTTGCACAGTTTCAAAATTTAAATTAAATTCTTTATTTTTTTACAAAAAATAACAATAATCTATATCAATATTATCATCACAAAACATATCATTATTTTTACTGGAAGGCATACGAGATAACCAATCTGCATTGTTCTTATTACTAGCAATATATTCAATCTCATAATTGTATCCTGATAATATTATTGCCCATCGTCTTAATCTATTTGCTGCAAATTGTGGTATACTTTTGTGCTCACCAAAAATGGTTAAAAGTGGTTTGTGATCTGTTACCAATTTAAATTTATTTAAATATAAATATTGATTAAACTTTAAAACGCCAAATATTATAGCTAACCCCTCCTTTTCAATTTGAGAATATTTTCTTTCGGTATCTGACAGAGATCTAGATGCAAAAGCTATTGGTTTTTCCTCACCGGAAGGGAAACGATGGCTTAACACAGCCCCAATGCCCACCGGTGAAGCATCTACCGCTAGTCGCAGTTCTAGATCTGGGTTAAAGTTAACTAAAACTTCAGCAGATTTTAAAAGATCTTTAACTTTTTGGAATGTCTTTTCAGCTTGCACTGACCATTCCCATTTAATGTTTTGCCTTAGCAGATTATAAAAGGGATGTAACAATGTAGACATATTTTCTATAAATCGTCCATAATAATTTATGGTACCCAAAAATGATTGTAATTCTTTGACATTTTTTGGTGGAGAAGCATTATCTATTGCTACTATTTTTTCTTTAGAAGGGTGCAAACCCTCTTCGTCTATGACAAACCCCAGATATTCTATATTCTTTTGGAAAAAAGTACATTTTTTAAAATTAACTTTTAAGCCAGAGCTTTCTAAAATTTTTAAAACCTTTTTTAAATTTTTTAAATGAGATTGTTTATCTACCCCCGTGATTAAAATGTCATCTTGAAAGACGACTACCCCTGGTAATGACCCTAATAGAGAATCCATTATTTTTTGGAATTTAGCTGATGCGCACGCAATACCAAATGTTAAACGATTATATCGAAAAAGACCTAGATGAGTGGATATTGTTAATAATTCCTTACTCTTATCATCTATGGCTATTTGCTGAAAGGCTTGTGACAAATCAAGCTTTGAGAACTCCTTTCCTCTTTGTAACTTGCAAAAAAGGTCCTCAATTCTTGGTAAGGGGTGTTGGTCCACTTCGATTATAGGGTTCACTGTGACCTTGAAGTCGCCACAAATTCTTATGTCGCCATTCTTCTTGAAAACAGGTACAATTGGGGTAACCCATGCGCTGTACTCCACTGGGGATAGTATACCTAGAAATACCATTCGTTCAATTTCTTTTTCAACTTTATCCTTTATAGCAAAAGGAACTGGGCGAGCCTTTATAAATTTAGGTTTTATTTCAGTATCTTTTATGTACATTTTTTCCTCGGCTTTGTTAAAATAACCCAAGCCAGGCGAAAAAACTTCCGGAAATTCATCATGTAAAAGCTGAGTTGCATCATTTATATTAAATATACCCAGACTACAATTATATAAATTTAAAAAATCACGCCCTACTATTGGCGGACCTCCATTTTCCATTACATAAAAAGTTAATTTATTTTCTTTGTTTTTATATTTAATGTTTAAAGATATTTCGCCACATGGTTTTACTTGCTGCCCATTATAAAAAATAAAAGTTCTATAAGAAGTCAATAAAGGCATGCTTTTAAAATTATTTAAATAAAAACCTTTAGAAAAACATGAAATTGCGCTGCCAGTATCTATTTGAAATTGAACGTGTTTATTTTCAATTATAATATCAATTTTAAATGGTTCAATGTTAAAAATATCCTTATCTCCTAATGTAAACAAACTAATGTCATCATTATTTTGCTCATTTGCATCAACATTTTCCTCGATAAAGTTATGATACCTGTTTTTATTATAATAATTATTTAATTTTTGTCGGCATACTGCCGCTAAATGACCTTTCTTTTTACAAATAGAGCAGTTAGATAATTTAAAATAACACTTATCTTTGTTGTGATTGTGTTTTCCACAGACGTCACATCTTATTTGGCTGTCCTGCGCGCATATTGGAATGTTACCGACACGTCCGCTCTTCGGAAATTTCCGTAAAGAGCGAGAAGCATTAACGTATGTTACCGACGTGGGGGCGAATGTGTCTGTAACATTAAAATAGCTGTATATTTTCAGAAAAACAATTTTTATTGTAAGGTACCTAACAATTTATTTTTAATAATGCAGATAGGCATATTTGGAACAGGAAATTTGTACAAAATAATACAAAATACTAAAATCATGGAAGAAATACATTGACGGACATTCAAAGTAATCCAAGAAAAATTTTGGTTAAATTTAAACTTAAATAAGTTTTGAAAAAATAATGATTATTGCAGAAATATAATTTTAGTTTTGTTAAAAACCTGTAGACTCATTTAGATGAAAATACAGGGCTAAACAAAAAGTAGGGTTTTTTCCTTGGATCACTTCGAATGTCCGTATATACTAGATGTATTACTTACGTTTATAGTTGTCCAAAAATAAAAGAAATGTAGGTATTAAAATTAGCGTTAACTTAAAGGATTCGAAAATGATATCTAAATAGAAATGAAATTTCAAGAGATTTCTATTTTTATGTTTAACATTGTTATGAAATTTCTATACCTTATCCAAAATAAATTCCATGACTTCAAATGGTCCTTGGAATTCGTATTTTTGTTTGCCGTGATGCATCTTATCATCTCGATGCATTAGTACGAAGCTTCCCTTAGCGAAGTCAATTTTATTTCGTCGTTTTTGGTTAGCATGTATTTTTCTATTTGTAGCTGCCGCTAAATGGTCATTAATTCTTTTTCGATCCAATTCCATATTTCTAATGGGATGTAGGTCAGTATTTAAATTTTTCAGCAAGTTTTGGATAAGTGGTGTTGACCCGTCAATTCCTATTAATGCTCTTAATGGGGTAGTATGAATGGATTTTTGAAATGTTGTATTTAATACAAGTTGAATTTTCCAAAGTGTTTTAGGCCATTGGTTGTTAATACTTGTCTCAACTCTTATAAGATTCATTATTGTCCGCATGTAGCGCTCAACTTGTCCATTAGAGCGATGAATGTCCGGTGTGGTATAATGATAATTAATACCAAGCGAGTCTAAATATTCAGATAAGCTGAGGTTTTTGAAATTAGTACCCGCGTCCATTACAATTTGGTTTGGTGTTCCAAATAACGATATAAATGATTGGAATGAAAGTCGAGTTTCTTCGGCTTTCACTGACATCAGGGGTTGTAGTACACAGTATTTGGTGAAAGCATCTATTAGTACTAGAACATGTTTATAGCCCTCAGTGGAGGTAGATAATGGCCCCAAACAGTCGGCGTGCAAAACTTGCAGAGGTGCTTCTGGTTTCTTGATATTTGAGATAAATCCTTGAAGTGGTCCCGTTCTGGTCTTTTTAATGGACAAACTAAACAATGATTTATGTATTTTTTAACAAAGAGTCGAAGCCTAGGAAACCAAAAATGTTTTTGGATTAAGTTTATGGTCTTTTCTGTTCCAATATGGGACTGCTCATCGTGAAAAATTCTTAGTAGTCCAAGTCTACTTTGCCGTGGTACAAGAGGTTTTGTACAACTACCTTCTGGAGAGGAGATTACATAATGTAAAATGCCATTCTTGACAACATAACGATTTTTATCGATGCGGCCCTCTTTTGCGTCGTTGATTAGTTTAAGAATTTCAGCATCACCCCTTTGTTCAACATAGAGCCAGTTATCATTTGCATTTATGCGTCGAACTACTGGATTTCGGCTCAGGTAGTCAACATGTGGTAGTGAACTGCCCTTACGATACACGATCGAAAAATTAAAATCTTGCATGTACGTCCACCACCGGGCTACACGAGGTAAAATATCTTTCTTTGTGGAGGTTGATTTGATTGCATTGCAGTCAGTGACTAAGGTAAAGTGAATACCTAATAAATAAACACGAAAATGTCGTAAAGCATTAATGACTGCAAGCGTCTCCAGTTCGTATGAGTGGTAATGTTCCTCATATTTTGTAGTGCGTTTGCTAAAGTACCCAATTACTCGGGGAATTCCATCTTGTTTCTGTATCAGTATGCCTCCATACCCAAGGGAGCTGGCATCGGTGTGTAATTCTGTCGGTAGTGCCTCATCGAAAACAGATAACAGTGGTCTAGAAGTCAAATGATTAATCACATATTGCCTGGCAGTTTCTTGTTCGTCTGTCCATAGAAATGGCTCATTAGCACGAGTTAATTTCGTAATGCATGCGGTACGGGTTGCGAATTCAGGAATAAATTTCCGAAAATATCCAGCGAGACCCATAAATTGTCTGATTTGTTTAACTGTAGTAGGTGTTGAGGACTGTTGGAGTGCTTCTACTTTACGAGTACCAGGCCGTATACCCTCAGCTGATATTTCTCTCCCCAAATACTCTAATTTGTCCTGGAAGAAATGACATTTTTTCAGATTCAGAGAAAATTCAGCCTTTTGTAAGGCTTCGAAAACGAGTTCTAGAGACCCTAAGGCATCTTCAATTTTCTCAGATGGGATAAGTATGTCGTCTAAGTACACAAGAGCCACGTTGTCTTTAAGATTGCCTAACGCTTTATTTATAGATCGCTGGAACACAGCAGGTGCGTTGGCCAAACCGAACGGCATCCTTAAGTACTCGTAGTGGCCGTCCGGAGTTATGAAGGCTGTCTTTTCTATGGAATCTGCATCAATGGATATTTGGTGGAAACCCGATGACATATCTAATGATGTAAATAAAGTGCCTTTTCCAAGTCTGTCAAGCTGATCATCGATTAGTGGAAGTGGAAATCGATCTTTTATTGTGTGCGAATTAAGTTCTCGATAATCCACACACATTCTATATGATCCCTCTTTTTTTTTCACCAGTATAATCGGGCTAGCAAAAGGTGATTCACTTTCCCGAACAATGATTTTTGATATAAGTTCCTCGACAATTTCGCGAACGACTTTTCTCTCGCTAGCAGCCAAACGATATGGGTTTCTGTTAACTACAAAGTCATCACGTAGTTTAATTTTCAGAGTAGCATTGTTTACTTGAGAAAGTGAATTATCTATGGGGAGTAGTCTAGGAAAACGTGACAACAGGGAGGTAAGTTCATGTCGAAATTTTTCTGGAACATCTATCGGCTCTTCATAGGTGTCTGGTATGATTCGAAAAATTCGTGCAACTTTACCGCGAACTACACGAGTACCGGTATAATCAGTAATCGTCGAAATTTCAGGATCGTCATATAGGTTGCGGCCAATAATTACATCGTACTCGAGAATATGATCTGGTACAACGTAAAAGGTTAAATCTGTGATTATATCACATATTTTTAAGGTCGCTCTAAACTTTTGTTCAACTATCATATTTCCATCCAAAATACCAGTTAGAATTAGTTTGCAATCAATGACCTTGTTATGAAACTTTGGTAGGTGACGTTTAGCTATGAGGGATATATCTGCTCCAGTGTCTATAATACCAAAATAATCTTCCCCATCTATATTCACACATTCTCGCACCAACCCTTTTCCCGTACTACAGAAATTTACCCTTTTACGTTTTTCTATATTCTGGCGAATAAAGCAGTCATCAGAACTATGCCCAGTTTTTGCACAAAAGGAACAAGTACTAATTTTTACTTGTGTAGCTTCAGCTTTTGTCGATGATTTCTTTTCAGTTGAAGACATTGTGGGGTATGTTTTACTGGGACAATTCCTTTGAATATGGCCAATTTTACAACTAAAGCATTCCATTCGATTGGGTCTACGTGAGTCATGTGATTCTTGATGGTAGTTGTCACGGTAACGTTTTCTTGAAGGCTCTCCAAAAACCATGGGAGATGAATTGGAAGAACGTTTTTCAGTTTGGCGCTTGGGTACTGATCCGAGGAAAGTCAGTAAGTCAGAAACTCGCTCAAAATTTAAATTAGTTGCCGTAGTTTGTACTTCTCGTTCTTTAATCCCGTGTATGATGAGTTCTACAATATCGCTCTCTTTCCAATTTGCTCGCAAATTCTTTAACATCCCTGCCTTTTGAAAAACGTATGACTCATACGTATTGCAACCATCACTAGTGAATTCAGCAGCTTCAGAAAATAGACGACCTAAATTTTTCTTTGGCGGAAACGCCTCTACAAAATCTCGTTGGAATGTATCCCAAGATCGTGAGTCTGGAGACCACAAGTCGAACCAAGTCCTCGAAACACCAGTTAAGAAGCGACCTACCCTACCCAAAGTTTGCTGATCTGAACATTCAAATTCCGTTTTGATTTCGCTTATTTCCGCTAACCATTTTTTTGCATCTGAAGCATCTGGCTTAAAAATTGGCAAGTCAACTTGTTCAGGAACTGTTTTCGCAGATTTTATGGCTTTTACTAGTTGAGACAACAACTCCTCCTTTTTAAAACCGTTGCTATAAAACCAAGAAAAATGCTCTTAAATATCGCTTTTTTTATTTACATTGCTTACGTTCTAATAGTTTTGTAAATCAACATTCAGTAAAAACAACGCCAAAAAAAAATATAATTTACGTAAAATATATTCACTCGAATAAAAAAAACATCATTTTAAAATACAAAATACAAAAAAGAGAGTTCGTATCGTTTTTTTTTTTTTTAATGTAATAAAAATAGTGATCAGGCTATAAAAGATTTAACCCAATTTTGAATTGGCCACATTCTACCAATCTTAATTAAAAATCCAGGTATAAAGATTTGGAAACAAATAAAATAATCATATTGGTAACATATAAAAATAACAATTTGAAATAAATTTGATTTAAATGACACCGTCTTTGTGCTGTCTCAAATCATCGAACACGAAAAATGAATCATAATAACCTGTGTTGACGGTATTGCATAACAACAAACGACCTATCTACTCATTAAGTAGCCTTATCAAAATAAAATAAAACTATAA
Organism: Kuschelorhynchus macadamiae; assembly: GCA_030620095.1. Taxonomy (NCBI): domain Eukaryota; kingdom Metazoa; phylum Arthropoda; class Insecta; order Coleoptera; family Curculionidae; genus Kuschelorhynchus; species Kuschelorhynchus macadamiae. The sequence continues at coordinate 2,686,444 of JAUTXW010001355.1, forward strand.
TGCGTGACGAAATGCTCTTATAAAAGAAACAAATCGCTAAATAAAAATACTTGTTTTGCTGGTATAATTATTTTAACACCTGATAAATGCTTCTTGTCCAAATTAAAAGACATTTTTCGCTTTTTTTTATTAGACTATTGTTTGTTATGCTAAAATAAAGGAAATGTTGAAAATGTAACAAGCAATTATTAAATTGGCCAGGAATATTATTATGCAATAAAAATTAATAGTTATCGCGTTGTCAAATTAATGTTTCCTCATATAGCAAAAAAAATGTCGATATGCCTGTCTCCAAAATATAGCCGTCTAATAAATTGCATAACATATAACCATCAGTGGCGGATCGTGGTTTTTTGGGGCCATAGGCTGATTGATTTTATGGGGCCCCCAACCTCCCGAAATTCAATTTTTTTAGTTTCTGATAGGTTGTCAAAGTTTTTCTTGTAAAACAAATAAAACGACTAATGTAAAACACAAAAATCAATGTCTATTTCTACAACAACAAAAAAAACAAATTATTAAAATTAAAGCAAACAACATGATTAACAAAATTGAACAAATTTAAAAAAACTGTTGTCTTCTGATCTTAATCCTAACATAGTCGCGTATTGCTTCGTCATAAGAAATTGATCTTGTAATGTCATATTCAATAGACAAAATTGAAAGGTTATTTAGCCTCTCGTCCGTCATTGTGGATCTGTATTTATTTTTTATGAATGCCATTTTAGAAAATGACCTTTCGGCTTCGCAGCTCGTTATAGGTATAGTTAAGTAAATTTTAAGAATTGTATACAAATTTGGAAAGATATCGATAAGGTTTCTTTCAAAAATTAGTGTTAGCATTTCGGAAGCCGTAATACACTCATTTTGTTTAAACCATATATTGTTTAAATAAGGTTGGAACTGACTGCATTCACTTAACAGTTCTTCTCCGATATCTTTTTGATAAGTTGATATTACAGATTCCATTGATTTAGGTTCAATAATTGAGTTTTTTTTGTCCAACTTTATTAAAAATTTAAATTTGTCTGCAAGTACTTTGTATACACTACTTCTTTTTTCAAGTTCCACCACCAATTTATCTAAAAGAACATTGAACACCTCTATTCGAAATTTTTCTCTTCCGGTAAGAATATCTTTTCCTTTTTCTCCATCTGAAAATATGTTTGTTCTTGCTCTTTTATATGCATCGCTAAAATTTTCTTTAACTTCTGTACTTAAATAAGTTGCTTTGTTTTCCAAATCCTTAAATTGTTGTTCAGAGTCTTGGCGTAAAGATTTAACAAACAGCTGCAGTGAAGAAAGTAAGGAGTATCCTTCGCACAAATCCAAACCAGGGGTTTGTAAAATTTTGTTCACCTTATTAAAGCGCTCTAAAACTACTTCCCATATTATGGAAAGAATTGCTGTTTCCCGCTTAGTGAGTTTTTTATATAAACTATTTGCTTCTAATTTGCAATCTGCCTTTTCATTGCTTTCATCAAATATATATTTAAGAGTATCAAGTATTTTTTGATAGCTTGCATTAACCGCATGAAGTGATTCATCATGAGAAGACCACCTTGTTGTGCTTAAAGTTTTTAGTGAAAATTTGATTGATGCTCTTTCAGTTAATATTTTCCAACGGTGTGGGGATGCAGAGAAAAAGGTGTAAATCTGTTGAACAGTTCCGAAATAATCTATCATTTCCCCTACAACAGACACTGCTTCTACTCCCACCAAATTCAAAGAATGCGCAGCACAAGGGGCAAAATTTGCTAAGGCATTAACTTTTTTATTCGTGCTTGTAAGCCTGTATATTTTCCGCTCATATTCGAAGCGTTATCGTATGATTGCCCGCGAATGTTTTCAATAGAAATACCCATACCATTTAAAAACTCAATTATTTTTGTTTATAGTGTCTCGCTAGTGTGATTTTCAATCTGTAAAAAGGTTGTAAATCGTTCAAATACTTTTCCCTTATAACAGTATCTTAATATTATTGCTAGCTGATCTGTATGAGCAACATCCGGCGTGGAGTCTACGATAAGGGTATAATATTTAGTATCGTCCTCTTTAATCTGGTCAGTTATACGCTTAAGAACATTTTTTCCCATAAGCTGCACTATCTCTTCATATACTGTTTTAGATAAGTAGTAGTGGATTTTATCGCCCCAGTTTGACATTTTGTAAGATGTTCTTTTAAAAATGGGTCAAATTCCGAAATAAGCTCCATGAGGCCCATAAAATTACCATTATGTGGAGAGCCCCACTTCTCGTCATGACCTCGTAGTGGCAAACCTCTTTCAGATAAAAATTTTATTGCCGCTACCACCCGTTCTAAAATATTGTAGTAGTATTTTGCAGTTTTTGTTGCCTGTTCTTTTAACTCCATGTCGATTGTACCCTTGCTTGATTTTCGTGTGAGATAGGCCATCAAGGCTTGCTTATGATCATTGGACTCTTCATGGGATAAAAGAATTTTTCCTATGTTTTTCCAATCCCTACAGCCGTCAGATGCCAAAGCTAAACTATTACCTGGATTGGGAAATAATTTGCATGGTAAACAAAATGCTGCTCCTTTGCATAAAGGATCTTAGAATTGTTTGACCATTTTTTATGTATTTATTAAAAAAAACTATTACAAAAAAATCTACTTTGATCTTTATAAGTTTGCTTGGATTCTGGATATGAATTAGTTTCATTTTTATTTTGAAAAAACATAGATGGTCGACTTAGGCAAAAATCTGTTAATTCAGGAGTAATTACCTTAGGCCAAAATCCTATATCACTATAGTTTCCATTTGCATCAACAATTTTCCTAGTTTCAGAATTTTTTTCTAGTCGTTCTTGAATACACTCGTCTTTATTCTCAACAATCTGAACAAGATTTTCGGCTTGTTTTCTGGTATCTTCGTTGTCCCGAGTTTGCTCTTCATCTTCAATTAGTAGAACATCCGTTACATTTCCATCTTCCGTGCAACTCAATTCTTTGGATGATTCCCCGACTTCTTCAGATTGAAAAAAGCTGGTTAATTTTACACATTTTGATATATCTTTGACTTTTTGTTCCTTTATTTTGCGTTTTTGACTACCACTTAAATACTTCCGCCCTGACATTGTTAATTATTTTGTGTTATATTATTAGGTTCCAAAATCCAAGTTCAAAAATCTAAAAAAAAAAGTAGCTCAAATTTTCTTACATTTGCTATTTTTGTATTTACAGTCGATAGAATGGTTAGTCTACAATAAAAACGAATATATGTACCAAATTTGAACCATTCATTCACTAAAATTATCTGCGATTTTATTGTCAAAATGCTGCATATTATAGTGTATACTGCGTATATGAACCTCGATACGAACTTAAAATTGTCTATTTGTACTTTAATATCATACTAGGGAGGCGCCTGGGGGGCAAGCCCCCCCTATATAATCTATAAATAAATTCTAAAATGCCGACAAATTAAAAAAAAACTAATAAATATAGATATCACTTTAATTCATAGGTGGCGACATCTATAATTAGCTTAGCGAATTTGCGTCGTTGTGTACGCACGTTTTCTGTTTTCGCTTTACGTTGTTTTGGATTAGAGCGGGGTAGGTTGGCGGCGTTTGTTTAGATGTCGCCTCATTTATACAGAAATAAATTAGTTTCACGGTCTAGCGCCACCCTGTTAAAAAGACATATATTGGTTTTATAAAAAAAATACGCATTAAAACAATATAAAAATGCTTCATGTTTTCCATCTATGGAAAAAATAAAAGAAAAAATCTTCGAAATCCGTTAAGCGGTAGTCGCTTGAGGATGGAGACAAAAATACCCTTTGTGCTTTAATATATAGATTACAAACCATTTTAATAAAATACATTTTTACATACCTTTAAATCCAGGAATCCTTAATAAAAATCTTTTTCTGCAGTAACCAACGACCACTTTAAATATTACTTGCTAATAAATACAAAGCACACTGCAAAAAATCAGCTATATAAATTAATTTCCTCGCTTTGTACGATGTACGACCTTTACTGTGTGCCAGGCCAAGACAACGGGATATCGGTAATTCCTCAAAATTTGACAGTTTTTTGCATCGTTGCCGCTGCTTCTTCGCACGACTTAAGCCTAGTTCCCATGCAACGGTTGCGGGAGCAGAAAAATTAAATAGAAAACAAAGTCTCATTTTTATTAATGATTTTTTTTATTTATGAATAGTGAAATGATTTTTAATAATCTTATTTATTTTTGTAACGTAAGCGGGTATTGTATTGGCATGGTGCCGTTTTTTATTGAGGCTCCTGAGGGGGGCCCCTTTTTGCCGGGGGGCCCTAGGCTTCAGCCTGCTCAGCCTAATGGAAGATCCGCTCCTGATAACCATAATCATACACAATCAAAACATTAAACAGCGCGAGCAGCCAGGTTTTTATTATTTAATTACGGTTTTTATGTATCAGGCAAACAAAAAAAACTCTTTGTTTCACAGTAATACACAAATATTAACACTTTCGGTACTTACATTTCTTTATCGTTTAAATTCAGTGGGCATTCGTGAGTAAATCTCCACTTCCGATGTTAGAAATTCACTGAAAATCACACAAAGTACGCCCTTAAACAGCACTTATATTTCAATCAAAACACAATACAAAAGATTTATTAATTATTCAAATATACACCAAAATATTAATATTTAGTTCGAGACGTAGCGGCTTAGACACGAGCGTGCAAAAGGTATCACAAAAAAGTGATCCCTGCCCGACCGATTGCGGCTCGCCTCGTTCACCTATAGATTTCTTATGTAAGCAAAATACGCTACAAACAGAATAAGCAGAAATAAATGATTAAGAACAAAATATTAGTTACTTTTAGCACATATATTTTTTAAAAGTTCCTAACAATATAGATAAATTTGATACTTCACATCATGAAAACAATGTTTTTGGTATACCTCTAAAAAATAAAAAAGTAATTGGTTTAATGAAAGATGAAAACCATGGACAGATCATGACTGAATTTATTGGCTTTCGCTCCAAGATGTATTCTTATAAAATTAGTACTGATTCCAACACAAATTTAAATGAAAACGAACATTAAAAGGCAAAAGGAATAAAATCAAGCTCTTTGAAAACAACAACATTTGAAGATTAATATCAATGTCTTTTTAATCACAAAATTACTGAGTGTTCTCAAAAATTAATTAAATCTTTTAAGCACGATGTTTACACTATGATCAGAGAAAAGTAGCACTAAATCCATTAGACGATAAACGAATTCTAAATTATTTATATACTGACACCAACCCTTGGGGATATACTAAAATATAATTGTTTTTTGTATTTCAGAGTCACCGATCATATTTAAGAGGTACATTGAGTTGTAATACTTGTTCAAAATATTTTTGTTTTTGTAGTAAGTCGATTGCTAGACATAATTTTATTGATTTATTGTATGCACCATTATCAAGCACTGCAACTAATTTAGATTGTAAAGAAAAAATGCCTGAAAGCTAGAATGTGTTTATGGGTAATATATGTTAATTAGTAATAGTGAATTGTAATTAATAATAAATATGTTGAAAATATTTTTGTTATAACCGTAAAGAAATAAAATGTTTTATTCAGGAATATTTCAACAAAAATGTTTTGTAATTTTTTAATAAATATGTTTAATAAATACAGGGTGGTGCAACCAAGATGCGGTGGACGATTGTGGGCAAACGGAGAGGAATTTGAAAAAACATTTTTGGAATTTGATTGATAGTCAAAAACGCTGTGTTTTAAAATTATACCCATTATACAGGATGGTCTGAAAAGTTCGTGGTGAACCAAACTTGTGTTTTTTTAAATGGGATACCCGGTATATTATTATTTTAGTTGATTCTCCTATTCGTTGCGATCATTTTGATATAAGGTTAGTTGGGTGTAAAATTTATACCAAGGGAATGGGACGAGGTTAAAGTGGAAAAAAGGGTTATACTCCGGCCATTTTTTGAAAACAATTGAAGCAGGTATGGAAAAACCAAATATTCTATAAAATGTATTGTATCTAGGACTACAATAATCGCTTGTAAGTCGTTCAAAATTATTCACGGTTATACAGGGTGGTCAAGTTTTGCAAATTTACCTTGGATTGAATTTTTTTAAATGGAACACCCTGTATATTTTACTTTCATGTTAAAGATAACATTACTAGCTTTCAGAAAATACCATATTTGATACCTTTCTGACCAACAGTTTTTCAGTAAATTAGCTGTGAAATCAAAATTTCTTCATTTTAACACGAATTACTCTGAATTCACGTTGTTAAAATTGACAATTTAATATTAGGAGGCCATGATATCATCATAAATTGAACAAAAGATTGACAGTCCTGTCAAAACAGCAAAGTGTCAGAATATTGTCATCAGTAAATAAATAAATATTGTTCTTTGATGATGCGATGCCGAAATAAAAGAAGATAGAAGCTTTTGCAAGTTTATCATAGAGATTTCAAGAAACAGGAAATGTTGCTTTAAAAAAAACGTAAAGTAATTAATAAACCAGTTACCAATGAAGATAATGCTTTGACAGTATTAATAACAGATCTTTTTTTACAAAAAAAATAAATTTAATATAAATCAACAAAAACAATGTAATTAAAACTTATAAAAGATGTTCAACTAAACCACCGTTTTGCTGAAGGCACATTTCGAGTCTATCCATAAATGAAAGTTTCACTTTTCTCAAAGTCAGGTCTGAAATGTTGCGAAAACTGCTTATTATTCTCAACTTCATATCTTCCACTGTGGTTGGAACCTCTTTATAAACTTCTTCTTTAACATGTCCCCATAAAAAGAAATCTAGTGGCGTTAAATCGGGTGACCTCGCAGGCCACTTAACTGGTCCACCTCGCCCAATCCAATGCTCTCCTTTCCAATTATTGAGAAAATGTCTATGGTAATGCGGGGGTGCTCCATCATGTTGGAACCATAAGGAATTTCTTAACATTAAAGGTAAGTCTTCGAGCAATACGGGCAACTCATTTCTGAAAAAATTTAAATAGACTTCTCCCGTTAAATGCTCTTCAAAGAAATATGGTCCTATAACATGAGAGTCAATTATACCTCCCCAAACATTAATTGACCATTTATTTTGATGGTCCACCTGACGAATCCAATGTGGATTTTCGGTTGAATAATAGTGCATATTATGTTTGTTAACCAAGCCGTTGCTTTTAAAAGTTGCTTCATCTGAAAACAGCACGCTATCTACAAAACCTGGATTATCCCAAATTTTATTTAAAAACCAAATTGAAAACTCTTGTCGTTGGACGTAATCGCGATCATACAGTTCTTGCTGTCATTCAATGTGGTAGGCATGATATTTATGTTGTTTCAGAATCCGTTTAATACTAGTGCGTTCAATATCAGTAGCTCTCTCAATTTTCCTGGTACTTGTGTGTGGATTTTCTTGCACTGTTAATAACACTGTCAAAGCATTATCTTCATTGGTAACTGGTTTATTAATTACTTTACTTTTCTTAAAAGCAACATTGCCTGTTTCTTGAAACCTCTCTAATAAACTTGCAAAAGCTTCAGATCTTGGTTTTTTTTCGGCATCGGGATATCGTACCGCATAAACCCTGCTTGCTAGTAAAGGGTTTTTGTGACACTCGCCCAACATAAAAGTCATGTTTATCAACTCTGGAGTACTCAAACTCATTGTTACTTAACAATTTCTCGGCTTATCGTCAAAAAACAATGGTAATTGATGCCAATTCTCTAACACTTTGCGGTTTTGACAAGAATGTCAATCTTTCTTTTCATTTATGATTATATCATGGCCTCCTTATATTATAGGTAGTCAATTTAAGCAACGTAAATAATACCGTTTCTGTTAGAATGAGTAAATTTTGGTTTCACGGTTAATTTACTAAAAAACTGTTGGTTAGAAAGATATCAAATAGGGTATTTTCTGAAAGCTGGCGATGTTATCTTTAATATGACAGTAAAATATATGGGGTGTTCCATTTAAAAAAATTCAATCCAAGGTAAATTTGCAAAACTTGACCACCCTGTATAACAGTGAATAATTTTGAACGACTTACAAGCGATTATTGTAATCCTAGATACAATACATTTTATAGAATATTTGGTTTTTCCATACCTGCTTCAATTGTTTTCAAAAAATGGCCGGAGTATAACCCTTTTTTCCACTTTAACCTCGTCCCATTCCCTTGGTATAAATTTTAGACCCAACAAACCTCATATCAAAATGATCGTAACGAATAGGAGAATCAACAAAAATAATAATATACCGGGTGTCCCATTTAAAAAAACACAAGTTTGGTTCACCACGAACTTTTCAGACCACCCTGTATAATGGGTATAATTTTAAATCACAGCGTTCTTGACTATCAATCATATCCCAAAAATGTTTTTTCAAATTCCTCTCCGTTTGCCCACAATCGTCCACCCCATCTTGATTGCACCATCCTGTATGTTTAATAAATACTTCTTGTTATATTGCTGTTGTGTTGTTTTTTTTCACCTATCTACCTAGAAATAAAGAAATAAAATTTGATAAAATCAATTTATTTAGGCTTTTCTATTTTAAACTTGTATAAATTCAGTGATTATTTAACCATTATTACCTCCTTGAATATACCAATTAGTTTGGTTTTATCTATAATAGGTCAAGACGAGTTGAACTTTGTTTTGATAAGGCTCTCCAATGAAATAGTAATTTAGAAAAAAATGGTGGAATTTTATTTATAAAAGAAAGTAGATTAAACTAGGTAGCAGTAGTGTCTCGTAACTTCGATTATGGCAGGAGAAAATTCAGTTTTGTGTCTTGATATCCAAGGATTTAATTGTGTTTCTGGCTTTATTCCAAAAGAACTAGCTGTGTATGATGGAACACGTTGTTCAAATTTTCTTTTCAAACCACCATATAATAAAAACATGTTAAAAGATCAGGATTTAAAAACGATACCTTAACTTGAAAACTCATATCATGGTCTAATATGGGAGTCTGGTGTAATAGACTTGAATGAAATAGCAAATGTCTTAGAACATGTTATGAACAGATATGATGCCCCAAAAGTATACGTTAAAGGAGATGAAAAGGCAAATTTTTTAAAAAAAATTATAAATGCAGAAAGAATTTTTAAAATACCGTTGGAGAGTGAACCAAAGCTAAGCAAGTTTAAGAAAGTTTCTGAATGTCACTTCCACAAGGATCCATATGGTGCTACTTGGCATTGTGCACTATCAAACGCTAAGTTATTATATAATTATAAATACTGTTTTTTGTTTAAAGATAAATAAATAAAACAATGTACATGAAAATGATGTATTTTATTAATAAAGGCTAAGTAAATCTATTCGTAGCGTGTGTAAAGCACACAAGGTATTTTTTATTTCAAAGAAAATACGTAAATTTACCGTTTAAAAAGATTTTAAAGTGAGGTTACCTACCTTTCTTTGTTGATGAATGGGGTCCCATTACGTCAACTTTGTCCAGCGGAGCCCCCACAACAAAATATTGGGCCCCTAAGTATCTCCTCTGGAAGATCGGTTAACATAACCTCACAAAACGCCAGGTTCGAATCCACAGCTGATCTGTTCAAAAAAGTGACGTCAGCGGGATAGGTAACAACAGTTGACACAAGTTACAGGAAATAGGTAATATGTAAAAAGATGACAGGTGCTAGGGTAAACAGATGACAGGTAAAATCAGGTAATCAGATGACACATAAAAAAACAGGTGATAGGTACAGGTAATCAGATGACACGAGTTAAATATCTTACTTTCGAAAATCACTTTTTAAAAACAATTTATTTCGAAAAAATAAGAATTTACAATTTTGACTAACAGAGTAACTACATGCAAATGCTCGAAAGTTAACTGCAAGTGAAGTTAATTATTTTACAGTTTGCTTAAATATATACAAAAGTGCAAACTAGACAATATTATTATACAGTGGCAGGTGTTCATGATGTCAGCCTGGGTGTATGACCGGGTGCTTGACCTGTGCGTTACATATCTCCTCCCTCCTTGAGTTCGGAAAACAAGGGTTGACTGGTTTTTCGATCTTCTAATTCAATTTGGATTTTTGGGCAATTTTCGTTTCTTTTGGGTTGCTTCTTGCATTTCCTTGAGACATATGCTAGGCTGATAACAATTAATAAGATTAAAATTGTTAGTGGAGTAATCTAATGGTTTACTGATACTCCCGGTGTATTTAATGTATGAAATTGGACAGTTGACAGGATCTTCTGTGCTTTATTTAATTCTTCTAAATTTACTTCTTCGAGTTGTAATTTTTGATTTGTTTTTTCTTGTTGAATATACGAAAATTTGGGCAGCTCCAATACATATTGAAGTTCTGTCTTTTTCTCTTTTTCGTATGTTTTGTTGTTGATTTCTATTGAACATGAAGGTATGACGACTATACTGGGTTCTTTAACTTTGTAGAGTCCCCGTTGGCATTTGCTTTTTATAATTGTCTCATTGAATGGGATAATCAGGATCTCTTCTCCATTGAGACGCTGAATTGTTGTTTTCTTATAGTGGATGTCGGTTAATGGACATTCGTTTTTCGTTGTGGTTAGCAGCTTGTAAAGGCAGGGTTCATCTTTCGATAGTGTGTTTTGTTGACAGATGAAGATGTCTTCTAATTGCGGACATTCTTCTGTTGTTGTTCAATAGTCTTCTTTCGTGAGCAGTATGTAAGGGTTATTTAGGGATATAGTTTGGTTAAGGATTGGAATAAGGTATATTTTATATAATACAAATTGTGTGGGAAGAACGATTGGTGTGTGTATAGAAAATAGAATTATATTATTTTTTATTATTACTTGAAAAGAAATATATTTATAGTAATTAATTAATTCGTTAAATTTAGGTATGCGATTTTTCCCGTATAGATCTTGTATATTATTTATCATTTCATTAATTTCTTTAGGATTAAGAATAGAGTTATGCATCGTATTTACATGAGCAAATTAAATTGCATTTTCTACATTATTTATTATTTGATTCAACGTATTTAGTTGAAACATAATGTTATCTAATATTAGAGATAAATATAAGGCATTGCTTGTATTTGCTTCTGCGTCCTCTAATAAGTTTAGTCTCTTAAGTACCATATTTTGATTTGTTTTAAGTGTTTCTAGACTTTGTTTATAGGCGTTTATAACATTTGATAGTACAGTATGTTCGTTCTTTATTTCCTGTTGTATGTCTTGTTGGTTTTGTTGTAAAGTGTAAAAGTACTTATTGTACCTTTCTTCGTTGTCGGAATCGAGTGTTCCGAAAAACCATTTGTTCACTTTGCGAACAGCGTTAAATAAACCTCTTTTAGATCTAGAAGGTTTATGAAATAATTTTGTATTAGCTAATATTGTTTGTAGGTAGTCAAATGTTTGTTTATATTTATGGGTGGTTAGAGTTGAGAAGTTTTCGGTTGTATTAGTGCTAATTATTGTTTCGTTGCATTTTTCTAGTAGATGCTGTATATTATACAGGCAGTTTTCGATTTGTGTAAGATTTATGTGATAGAGAGATGTGTGTTGTGTTGTGGTAATGTATGTTTGTCCTAGGGATAAAGGAAACAATTAGATGTCGTTGTGGTTTAAGTATGTTTTTGTGAATGTTTTTGTTTTGAGTAGAAATAACATTTTCTCGGTCCACTATTGGAGTATTTACTTTTTTATACTTAGGATGTTCTTTTAATTTTGATTTTTGTGGGAAAGTTTTTGTAAATAACGGTTTTTGGGAATCGGTCGGAATTTCGTCTTGTCTGTTTTTATTGGCTTTATCTAGGTTTGATTTTTGTTGGGAGATTAGTTTTTCGTGAATTTCTTGATTCATTATTTTTATGTTTTCCGAATGTTCTTGCATATATTGGGATAATTTTTGTTCTTCGGAAAGCTCTAAAGGATTTTTATAATCGAGTTTGCCTCGGACAATTTGAAAAGGCGTATATTTTAGAGCACTATGATTAGAATTATTATATGATAAAATTGCATAGTTCATTAGTGTAATAATGTTTTCTTTCGGTTTTTTGTCTTTTATTGTGAGGATGGTTTCATTTAGTGTTGAGTGTAGTCGTTCTATAGGACTATTTGGGTTGTGTGGTGTACAATAATGAATTTCTATCTGATAAAGAGCGCATAGGTTTTGAATAATTTCATTTTTAAAAGCTGTGCCATTATCGGTAGTTATTTTTCGGGGAATCCGTAATGATTAAAATAAATTAATAGTTTATTAGCGATTTCTGTGCTTGTTGGAGTAAGTAAAGGATATGCTTGTCCTAATTTTGAAAAGCTATCAATTAAAGTTAAAAATGAGGTATTATGTGTTTTATATACGTCTATGTATATATGGTCAAACGGTTCATATCCTATGGGTGTGGGTTTGAATACTAACTTATTTGGGTGTCTTTCGTATTTAGATTTTTGACAGATTTCACACATGTTTATGTATGTTTTTACGTCGTTTTCTAAGTTTGGCCAATAGAAATTTTTCTTTAATGCTATAATATTCTCTTGTACACCTCGATGCGATGTTTTTGTCTAGTGGTAGTATTTTATTTTAAGTTGTTGTTCGTCAGGGTCTGTTATATCTTCTAAAAGAGTATTTGATATATACAGTGTGAACGAATTATTTTTAAAATATTTTTGGAAGATTTTCGGAACGATTGGTTCGATTGTTTTACTTTTAAAATGTAAACAATAGGTGTTTTTTGGCGTAAAGTGTTCTTTTATTATTTTACAAATAGCTTCTTCCGAAGGGTCGTTATTTAAAACACATATGTTCGATGTTTGTCAAAAATTTGCTGTTTTTGTACTTTAATTTGATTATTATTAGAATACTTAAAATTATTTGATTTTTATATACATTCAGGGATTTTTGTTACATAAGGCGCTCCTATTATTGGATTTTCTACACTAGAATGTTGTGTTTCTAAATCACTAGTAGGCTTTCGTTTTGGTTTAATTACAATATCGGAGATTATGTTTATTTTTTGACTTTTAGATTGTTTGGGTATGTCTTTTTCGTCAGCAATTGTGCCTAAGATTTCGTCAAGATCTTCATATGGTAAGGAAGTATTTCGTCAGGGTCGAAGTTTGATAATATAGAAAGTTGGTCGTCTTCGATAGGGTTAATTTGAATTCGTGACAGTGAATCTGCGTTTGTGTTTTGTTTACCTTTTTTGTAGATAATTTCGTAGTCGTATTCCTCTAGCTTTAAGCACCATCTCACTGGTTTAGAATTAGGCTCTTTGATTGAAAATAGCTATTGAAGGGGCTTATGGTCGGTGATAATTTTAAATCGGGTACCAAAAAGATACGGCCTAAAATATTTTGTGGCCCAAACTATTGCAAGTAGTTCTTTTTCAATAGTGCTGTAATTAAGCTCCGCAGGATTAAGAGTGCGTGATGCATAAGCTATAGGTAAATCTTTACCTATTGGACCTTGTGATAGGACGGCTCCGATAGCGTAGTTCGAGGCGTCGGTTGTGAGATTAAAAGGCTGAGAAAAATCTGGATGTTGAAGTATAGGGTCGTTCATTAAAATATTTTTACAGGTTTCAAAGCTATTTACAAATTCGGGGGTGTGTTCGACCTTGTGATTCTTCTTTAAACAGTTTGTTAATGGTTTAGTTAGGTGGGAAAAGTTTTTTATAAATTTCCTATAATATCCAACTAGGCCCAGAAAAGATTTTATTTCTTTGGGTGTTTTGGGAATTGGAAATTTTTTAATTGCTTCGATTTTCTTTGGGTTTGGTTTTATACCATCGGGTGTTATAACGTGACCCAGGAATTCGACTGTTTTACAGAGAAATTCGGATTTGTCGAGCTGAATTTTGAGATTGTGCTCTCGAAGTCTTTTGAAAACAGCTTTTATATTGCCTATGTGTTCTTGTAGGGACGTAGAAAAAATTATGATATCATCCATGTATACTAAACATATTTTGCCTTGAAGTTTTTTTAGGACGTTATCCATGACTCTTTGGAAGATAGCAGGTGCATTTTTTAGTCCAAATGGCATGCGAATAAATTCGTAATGTCCGTTTTCGACATTAAAGGCTGTTTGAGGAATGGAGTCAGGGTGCATTTCGATCTGATGGAATCCGGATGCTAAGTCAAGTGTGGTGAAATATTGACTTCTGCCGAGTTTATCTAGTATATCGGAGATGTTAGGTATTGGATACCTATCGTCTATCGATTTCTCGTTAATTTTACGGTAATCTATCACAATGCGCCATTTTCGTTTGCCTGAGGCGTCAGCTTTTTTTGATACTATCCAAACTGGGGAAGACCAAGGGCTAGAAGATGGGTGTATGATACCGTCATTTAACATTTGAGAAATTTGTGTTTGGACCTCCTGTTTATGAATATATGGGTACCTGTATGATTTGGTATGGACGGGGATATCGTCTGTGGTCTTAATTTCATGTTTGACTTGGTGAGTGAAGCTTAATTTTTCATTGGGCTTATGTAGTACATCGGGGAATTGTGCAATTAATTTTTGCAATTCCGATTTTTCTTCGTCGTTCAGGTGTTTTGAACGAATAGGAGAGAAATCATATTTTTCTCCAGAATCTTCGAATGTGTAGCATTCTAGTAGCACTAACAAAACTAGCAAAACACCCATTATAGAGAAATGGCATTATGTAGTGGTATCCTTAATTCCGTCCACGTATAAATCAAATCAGCTTGTACACTACATCAAAGAAAAATTAGGAACCACGAATTTTGTGCGTTGTTTTCCTATGCTTAAGAATGCAGACACTTTGCGCTCCGATTTTAAAATTGGGGTGCAAAATAAAGATCACTTAATTCAGCTTAAGAACGCTAGTCTGTGGCCACCTGGTACCATAATTGATCCTACCAATGATTCAGTTTCACCAACCCTTATCCAAACGCCGCCCACTTCCACAGCCCATAATGTCTCATCTTCTAGTCATCAAGATGTCAATATAGATATCCCAAAGAGCCGGGGGCTGTCTCCACCAAAGCCTCAATTATTGGAATCACCAGTGACATTTGTGCCTGAGGAGGATAAGTCAGTCATGATTGGCTCTGACAGGGAGGCCATAGCAGCTTGTAGGTCATTGGCACTGGAGGGTTCTAAATTAAGCATGGAGAAAACTGCAAGGAAAGATGATTTTTTGCAGTTTAATCCAATGACTCCACCAAGAGTGCGGCTGTCCCAAGATTCGGATAAAGCAAATGGTCGCTATATATTAGCCAGATTAAGGGATCCTTCCTTACTAAAGACCTTAAGGCTATTTCTTGCTTATCTACACGACCAGCCATCTAGTGTGTGTTTTGAGGGGCATACAAGTACTAGCATTAAATTATTGCTAGCTTCAGAAGGCCTTCCCAGTGACAAGGACTCCCTGCGCAAGTTGTATTATCGCTTCCACGATGCCTATGGGATTGGTTCATCTGAAGTGGACTCAGACCTTGCAGCGTATAGATCTTTCTACTCCTCGGAAAAAATTTTACGGCTCCAAAAAATTCGTGAAAGTACTGGTAAATATTATTCTAGTGGTTCACCATCAAAAAGTAAAAATTTTTAGTCAATATGACGCGAAAAGAGGATCTAGCACCCTCTAGAAAATTGACCAATAGTAATTTTAATCTTTTTTTTCTTAATATTCAGTCCTTAAGACATAAAACAGACGAATTATATCTTTTTTTAGAAGAGCTAAATTTTCCAGAAGTCATTGCCATCACTGAGCACTGGCTAAATATCAATCAACCTGTTTTTATTAAAAACTATACCACAATTGCCAGATTTAATAGAACTAATTTAACTCATGGAGGCACCATGATAATGTCTTTAAACAACGATTTTTCCGAAATATTAAAGTATAATCATTTATTATCTGAAAAAGTATTTGAATTTTCTATCGTTTATCACAATACTTATGACCTTTATATTATTTGTATTTATAGAACACCTGATGCTGATGTGCAATTATTCTGCCATAACCTTCTAAGTTTGCTCGAGTCCCTTCCTGTAAAAAGCAAATTAATCTTATGTGGCGATTTCAATATTGACTTTTCCAGTGCGTGTGCTGCTC